>JAHWFO010068713.1:0-70786 GCA_023313115.1 Rhysida immarginata
AAAATTAGATATATTGTATTCCCGCGCGAAAGACTTGCAGTTACTGTCGATGCTGTTTCACGGAATAATCGCAAAAGTCTTCATTAAATAAAGCAAACAACGACGTCACAGTTCTAACGCTAGAAAAAATGCCATTCAGATAAAAAATAAAATATACACTGCATTCCCGCGCGACAGACTTGCATTCATTGTTGATGATGCTTCACGGAACAATCGCAAAATTCTACAAAAACAAAGCAAACGTCACGATTTTTTAAAACTGGAAAAAATTCCATTCAGCTCCAGGTAAATTGAATTTAAAGATAATCTACAATGGACAGGAAGAAAGAATAAATAAAATCCTTTCTTAGCGAGCACCTAGAAGCCAAAAAATTTCAGGTTTGTAGGCTTCATAGTTCTGGAGATTTCGTGATGAGTGAGTCAGTGAGTGAGTGGTATTTGGATTTTATGCAGGGTGAATACCAAAGTCTGAACCCCCTTTTATTTTTTGAACCGAAGCAGATATGTCAATTTTGATGAATCCAATAAATAGGAAGTGGTGGGTGGCCTATCCCATGGTGCACTTTTCATCACCCCAAATATGCAAATTAGGACACATTCAAAATTTATCTCAAAAACCGTAAGGGATAGAGAAAAAAAACCCAATTGCAAACCTGTTCAGCATAAAAAAACAAACAAAAAAAATCATCCAAATCGGACCAACCAATCACCCACAATCACGTGGTGAACTGATTGTAGCTTACGAACAGTCACACTGCACAAGGAAAACTGAATGTTGATATGTCCACCATGTAAAGCATGCAAATCAAAAAATTAACATAAATTACAATACTTACATTCACTTTCATGCGGAAAAGCAAATAAAAGGCATATTTTAGCACACAGAAGAGAGAACAATTCCAGGATGGCAGGCTAGGCTGTTCCGGAAATGGTCAACATGATCTTCTGCTCCGGATTGTGATCTTCTGCTTCGGGTGATTGGTTGGTCCGATTTGGATGATTTTTTTTTTGTTTTGTTTGTTTTTATATGCTGAACAAATTTGTAATGGGCTTTTTCTCTATCCCTTACGGTTTTTGAGATAAATTTTGAATGTGTCCTAATTTGCATATTTGGGATGATGAAAAGTGCACCATGGGATAGGCCACCCACAACTTCCTATTCATTGGATTCATCAAAATTGACATATCTGCTTCCGTTCAAAAAATAAAAGGGGGTTTCAGACTTTTGTATTCACCCTGTATATACACTATATGATCAAAAATATCCGGACACCCCTCACAGATCATTGATTGGCCCAATGTCACATGATAAAGACTTGCACACCATTTAAATAGCTTCCCACACCTTCAGACACAACTCTGCTTGGACATTGGCAAGAGTGGGTCGTTCGGCAGAGCTCAGTGAGTTCCAACGTGGAACCATCGTTGGATGTCACCTATGCGGCAAGTCCGTGCGTGACATTTCCAGCCTTCTTCAGATATCTAAGTCAACAGTAGGCGATGTCATTATGAAATGGAAGACCCGGGGATCAACAACAGTTCAACAACGAACCGGTAGACCTAAGAAACTAACGGACAGAGACCGTCCAGTGCTTCGTCGTGTCACCCGCAGCAACCGGAAGTCCTCGGCGGAAAAAATTGCCACAGTTTCGAAACGCCTCTGCAAATGATGCCAGTACCATGACAATTCGTCGGGAACTGCGCACGATGGGATTCCATGGCCGTGCTGCTGCCCACAAACCCTACATCAACAGGGTCAACGCCAAGCGACGTCTGGAGTGGTGCAAAGCCCACAGAAACTGGACAATGGACCAATGGAAACGTGTAATGTGGACAGAGGAATCTCGCTACACACTCTGGCAATCCGATGGACGAGTTTGGGTTTGGCGCATACCTGGAGAACGCTTCTTACCTGAGTGCACAGAGCCCCCAGTCAAGTTCGGAGGAGGAGGAGTCATGGTGTGGGGCTCATTTTCATGGTACGGACTGGGCCAGCTCGTTCAGTGCAAGGAATCATGAACTCCGACCGTTATCTGAATGTTTTGGACAACTGTGCACTTCCAACATTGTGGCAATTTTTCGGAAACAGGCCATTTCTCTATCAACACGACAATGCTCCGTGCCACAATGCTCCGTGCCACAAAGCCGTGTACAGCAGTGGTTTGCGGACTCATTGGTCGAAGAAATGGGTTGGCCGGCACAAAGTCCCGACCTCAATCCTATAGAGAGTCTGTGGGATGAATTGGAAAGACGCTTGCGGGCCAGATCACATCGGCCAACTTCTGTACCTGAACTGATTCTCGCTCTTCGGGAGGAATGGAGCAACATTCCGGAAAGTACCTACCAACATTTGGTGGAAAGTCTTCCCCAAAGGGTGGAAGCTGTGATTCGGGCAAAGGGATGTGCAACGCCCTATTGATTTCCATTAAATCGTGGCTAGAGCGCAAACGTGCATGTGTCCGGATATTTGTGATCATATAGTGTATACAACCTGTGACAATAAAGTTCGGTGAATAATGGCATATTGAGGGTAGATTGCTTGCTTACATGAAACAGCAGTTACTCTCCTTCAAAGTAATCCCCGTCGATGGTAATGCACTTCTGGGAACGCCTGTACAAGTCCTGGAAACTCCTGGTGTAGTCGTTTTTAGGGATAGCCTTCAGTCGAGTCGTAACATTACGTTGGATGTCTGGTCACTTCGGGGGGCGTCTTCTACGGTGTTCTGGCCTCCTCGAACCGTTTAAACCACTCATAAACACACTTCAAATTAATAGCACTTTCTTTGTAAACTGTTGTCATCATTTCATGAGTCTCTTTCGTTCGCTGATCAATTATGGGTTTCGACCGCGCGTACTGCGCCTCTCTTTTCAATGTCCTGTTTAAACACAATAAACACACTCGCAGCGCTGATTCTCTCAAATTTGTTTAAACATGTCTCGACCTGTCTGGGGCAGGATACGACGATGGTGCACTCTTTCGACCGTTAGCAATTTGACGTCATTCACCGAACTTTATTGTCACAGTTTGTAGATGATAATATAACATTTCTAATGACAGCCACAGATTACTTACACACAGATGCGACATTCAATTGTTAGTTCAATTGTTAAAGTGGAAACTGGATGGCTGATTGTTTTGACGTATCGATTGTAGCACTGCCCCTGAAATACGCTTAGTGCGCTGTTTGAGAACATGTATTTAGATGTCTAATAAAGAATTCCGTATGTAAATTTCCAAAAAGATGTGTTATACTTTTTTATGTGGTTGAAACTGCATAATACATGGTTTTTATTAAATACGATAATTTAGTATAGTCATCGATTGTAGCGCACCCAGCGAAAGTCAGGGGCATTGCTACAATAGATGAAGTCAAAACAATGAGCTCTCCATTTCCACTCCTAATAATTGATTGTCGCATCTGAGTAATAAGTAATCTGTGTCATAGCCTAGAATAAGCTCCAAGATACCGGCATGGTGCGCTGCAATAGCGCCCCTCTAGCGGGAAAAATTTGTACTTGAAGGTTGTAAACATCCACGTGTTTCACTCACATTCCCATTCAAAATGAATGTGCAAGTGAAATGCAACTTTAAATCAATTGTTGACTGGGAGCAATTGTTTAGGCCAAAAACAATCAGAAGAGAGAAAAATCTCAAAAATTCATTATAGACAGTTGCAAATATTAATATACACTTGTAAATAATAATAGAAAATTATAGAATTGTACACAAATTTCCAACTTTAAGTTCACTTAAATTTGACTTAAAAATTTATTAACTGCAGGCTTTTAATTTGCAAATACTTCCCACCAACCACACAGCAATACTTCCCACCATATTCTTTAGCCGCCATTTGTACAGCATGGTATTTTTTGTTTACGCCACCAGAGTGCTCCACACGTTAACAGAGTTAAGGTGTCTAGAAGCGTATGCTCTATCATTGTAGGATATGTTACTAATTTTACAAATATGTCACTGTATTAATTCCTTTTTTATTTTTCGTCTAAATATTGAGAATCAATATTTTTTATCAGAATTTTTTTCTGTGAATATAAATTATATATTTGCATTCCGAATTGCTGTTTCAGATAGAAAATATGTGTGAAATCTCCCGATAAAAGGTGATAGTAAACGGGAAACCATATATATAAAATTAGTTAAGGCATCATTATCCAAGGATAAAAGGGCTTTAGCATCAAAATGTTACGAGCAGTAGCGGTTAGTGACTAGAATAAGTGGTGGGGCACAATTAAAAAATTTCAGGTTCTTAGGCCTTTTCGTACAAAAGTTATAGCTTGATTTGTATTTGGAGCCTCGCGGACCCTGCCGAGGCTTCAGAGGACTATATGAATTTTAGTGTCTAACAGCTAAAATTTTAAGCAAGACATTTTAAATATAAAACATTTCAGGTTTCTGGACTTATGGTTTTAAATTTATAGCTTGATTTGAGATTGAGGCCGCAAGGCCCCTGCCAAGAGACTTATATAATTTTTAATATAGATTAGCTAAAATTTTAAATACCACACTATGATTAAACTAAATTTCAGGACCGTGGGCCTTTCCGTTCAAATTTTATAGCTTCAATTTTATTTGAGGCCGCCAGGGGCCCCGAGGCAACACCACCTGGACAGAAGGCCTGCGCATTGAAACTGTATACACTGTTACATCATCAAGCGGCCAAATTTATAGTTTAGTATTGGTAGAAATACGATTATCAATAGCCGCTTTTGTGTGATGTATAAACGTATGACGTTTCTGTGCGCAGGCTTTCTGTCTAGGTGGTGTTGCCCGAGGCCCTATACCATGTAGGGTTTCTCCTTGTATATTGACTATAATTTTTAAGTAACGCACTGTAAAAATATAAAACTTCAATTTCTTAGTCGTCTTTATTATTCAAGTGTTAGAGCTTATTTGTGATTGGGCTTCATGACCCCTATGGAGACCTAAGACCGTTATATTAGTTTTTCGTGTATATTAGCTAAATTTTTTAGTAAACTACCAAAAGTATGCAAATTTTCAGATTTCTAAGCCTTTTCGTTTAAACATTATAGCTCTGTTTGTGTTTAGGGCCCCTGGCAGGGCCCCATAGGACTATATAAGTTTTAGTGTATACGAGCTAAAATTTTAAGTAACGCACCATAAATTTGCAATAATTCAGATTTCTGGACTTCCGGTTCAAAATTTATAGCTTGAATTGTGACCGGTGGCTCAGGGCCCCTATCGAGACCCAAGAGCCTTATACCAGTTTTTAGTGTATATATTAGGTAAATTTTTAGGTAATTTTCTATAAGTAAAGAAAATTTCAGATTTCTAGACGTTTTCGTTTAAAAGTTGTAGCTTTTCTAGTGTTTGGGGCCTGTGGAGCCTTGCTGGGGCCTCTATTACTTTTTTTGTATATTTCCAATATTTTTTTTTAGTACCACACTCTGAATATACAAAATTTCAGGTTCCTAGGCTTTTCCGTTCAAATGTTATAGCTTCAATCGTATTAGGGTCTTGGATCATGCTAAAACCCTAATAAAATCAGCGAGGATGGACTATTTCACAACAAAGAAAAAATCTAACAATGGGTTATTTACCGATTATACAATCGGGTGAGTCCGCTTCTATTATTAATTATTTTTGTCTGCCTGAAACAACAATGAAACCAGACAAATGAAAAAGTCGTTAGTATCCAGTAGGTCATGGTTTACCTCAAGCAACACCTAGAAAGAAAGCCTCACAACTGACACGTCACATATTGCTACATCATCATAATTCGACCATTGTTGATCGTATTTCTACCAATAGTAAGCCTTAATTTGGTCGATTTTTGATGATGTACAATGTATGACTTTTCAGTTGTGAGGCTTTCTTTCTAGGAGGTGTTGCCCCGAGGCATGTAAACAAAGCAGATTGAACTTTATCAGCTCCGCTTCCGCAGTGGCAGGCCAGGCCAACACCACCTCTACTCAAAGCTTGAGCGCGAAAATTTCATACATTGTTATATCATCATACCTATTCATAATTTAGGGCTCATTATTGGTAGAAATGTGATTAAAGATGACTACTTATGACGTTTTAACAATATATAACGTTTCCGCGCTCTGGCTTTCTCTTTCGGTGGTGATGACCAGGCATATTAACAAAGCAGAGTGAAGAATTGTTGTCACTTCCGCTTCGTGTACCACTTCAGACTTTAGAGAAAGAAAGGTTGCTGAATTCTGTGTTGTCATATATTGTTGAATACGTGGACTAAGACGGAGTGACAGAAGATATTCTGATAATTCATTTTTTGATTTGTCCTTAAAATTAATATTGAAGTCTTCAGCTATAATAATTTTTTCGTGTGCACTGATAGCATTCCTAATGCATTCGACGGCAATTTTCGGAAGGCATTTTGCAGATTTATATACGGTTAAAAATTGAACACCAAATCCTTTGAATTGGAGGCATTCACAATGCCCACCCCCTTGGACTATCTAAAAATAAAACCTGAAGAAAATTCGGGTCAACAAACCGATCTCACTGGCCTAATTCGTCTATTATCATCTCATAAACACTTCGGTTTTCATAACCATGTACTATTCTAAGTAAGGAATTAAATTCCTCCATATCTTCCTCAACATACCTTCCACTATCCAATAGGTAATTATACAATAATTGAACACAAGACAAATCTCACTGCGACAGAAGAGACGAAAATGATGCCTATACTTCGCGCCGGGAAAGAAAAACTTTAGATGAATTGGCGTTTACCTGCAGTGCCACTATCGCCATCTAGTGGCGTTTTTGTTTTTGTAGAAAAATATTACAATTTTAACTTTATATAAAAACTAGTATTAAAGCCCGTCGTATGAACCGTGAGTAGAAGAACTATCGAATGGGACGCATATATAACAGGGTGTGTGTGGCCATAAGCGACCAATAAACATGAAGCATTCATGTCACTTGACCCCACACTCGCTCCAACATCAATCTGACGTCACAGGCGGCCATTTTCTGGTGACGTGATGGGTTTCCCGTGATGTCACAGCTGATTTGAATTTTTTTTTAATTTTTTTTCATTTTAATTTTAAATTTTAATTTTTTACCTGCCATTTTCTAATTTTTGGGTGTGGTCTTTATTTTTGGTGGTGATGCTGGTCCTTGTTTTGGGTGTTGATCCTTGCTTTTGGATGTTGGTTTTTAATTTTTTGGTGGTGGTCCTTGTTTTGGGTGTGTTCACTCATCTGACTGCTGCCATCTGCTTGTTTAATCACGTGATTGTGGCCATGTTCTGATTCCTTGAGACTGATGATAATAAAATTAATTTCACACTCTTAGTTATGCACTGGTGTTAAGGTTTCACTGCAATAGGGGATTTTGTGATTTCATCTCACAATATAAGCTACTTGGGTCCTGCTATACACTCTGTTGCAAAATTATAAGACCTCACAACAATGTAATTGTTTAGACATTGTTTATTGATTTAAAGTAATCATTATATTTTTCTTGTAATGATAATACAAAATAAACACATTTTCAAATAAACGTTTGTTTCAACACTCACATTTTTTAGCAAAATAAGAAAACAACTGTTACAGAACTATAAGACCAGTGACTATATAATTATTAAGACTATATTAATTATAAGAAATAATATCTAATACAAATTAGGAACGTCCCAGTCTGTATAAGGGTACATGATACAAATCAATAAAGAGTTTAAACTTTAGGTAAGTCCATTACAGACTTTTTCTCTACCATACAATAATGCCACGAGGCACAGAATTGTCAGAACGTGAAGTGCGTAAAATCCACTCTTTGCATGGCTCTGGAAACAGTGAAAGAGAAATTTCCCGAATAATTGGAAGGTCCAAGACAGCTATACATAATGTCTTAAAAAAGATGATTGCTATGGGACAGCCAAGCGAACAGGACGAAAGAAAGTACTGTGTGCCCAAGATGACCGACGCATGCATACCCTTGCAACGAAAGAGCAGCTCTCCACAGGACAGATTGCCCGTGAGATTGGACAACAGGCTAGTCATACAACAGTTTTGAGAAGCTTAAATTCGAATCCAACAGTTGTGAGGCAAAGGGCCATCTCAAGACCAAATCTAACACCTGCACACAAAACAGCACGTCTCAACTGGTGCCAAGAAAGAATGTCCTGGACTTCCGAATGGCGACAGGTAGTGTTTTCAGATGAGAAATGATTCTGTCTCGATGGTCCCGATGAATTTTCTCATTTTTGGCATGATTTACGACATGAAAGACTCGAACGGTTCAGCAGGCAGATGGGTGGAAGATCAGTCATGGTATGGGCGGCGATCGGATATGAAGGACTAGCTGATCTTGTATTTGTGGATGGACGCATGAATGCAGAAAAGTACCAAAGCCTCCTATACGAACATCTCGTTCCATTCGGGCCACTAACTGCAGATGATAACTGGTTGTTTCAACAAGATAACGCCCCATGCCATGCTGCTCGATGCACCAAGAAGTGGTTCCAAGATCAGAAAATCAGCACGATTCCTTGGCCATCCCTTAGTCCGGACTTAAACCCTGTCGAAAATGTCTGGGGCATCATGGTCAACAAAGTGTATGAACGCAATCGTCAATTTTCTCGGGTAAAGGAGTGGAAAATTGTCCTATATGAGGCATGGGATGCTATGAAGCTTTCAGTGATCCAAAACTTAATAGACAGTATGCCGAAAAGAGTCTTTGAAGTCATCAAGAATAAAGGGGGCTCCATTAACTATTAATTTGGATGTCAATAAACCAATTAGGAGCAATGATTGTACTGGTCTTATAGTTCTGTGACAGCTGTTTTCATATTTTCTTATTTTGCTAAAAAATGTGAGTGTTGAAACAAACGTTTTCACTTGAAAATGTGTTTATTTTGTATTAACATTACAAGAAAAATACAATGATTACTTTAAATCAATAACAATGTCTAAACAATTACATTGTTGTGAGGTCTTATAATTTTGCAACAGAGTGTATATACTTACTAATATAAAATGTGCTAAACAAGCTAGCATCCCATGTTGTTTTTACCTAATTACTGATTATCTTTTTGTTTCTACCACAGCCAAATTTTTTCCCATTTTGCTTTACACTGTCTTCTAATTTACTACTTCTGTTTCAAGGTGCTCAGTTTTTTTTAAAATTTGCACAGCCTTGCCACACGTGTTGTTTGAATCCCCACCTAGCGATCTTCAGTTGCCCCCCCTCTCTCTCTCTCTCTCTCTCTCTCTCTCTCTCTTTCTCCTCCTACATAAACAATACTAGTTTGCAAAGTGTTGCTTAAAATTGTATTCTAAAATTGTTTTCGTTCTCTCTCTCTCTCTCTCTCTCTCTCTCTCTCTCTCATACAGTATACAACATTTTCTGTTCACTTATGATATTAGGATACGAGAGTGATATGCTTTGTACGCTTCGTACTCTTTATAGTGAAAAAGCCAGTATTCAACTTAAGGCTGTGGTTTCACAAGCGTTGACTTAGCATCGTTCGAAATACGTTTGTTTGTGCTGCATTGGCGTTTTCACATTACTTTCACCGTTTTTTTTCACCTAATCAAAGTCTGTCTTATTAACAAAAGCATACGTACTTGTTATCACACAGATCGTGCTAGGCTTAGCGTGTTCGCGAGGCGGAGAACATCGTCACTAGCCACTACGATCAGTGTTCAAGCTAATCCGTGCTAAAATTCCTCGCGTTTTCCAGCTCAGGGTATGTGATATATGTTTGTTTGTGATGCATTGGTGTTCCCCCTATTCGTTTCATGGTTTTTTCACTTAAGTAAAGTCGTTCCTATTTACAAAAGTGTACGTAATTCTTATCACACAGCCCGAGCGATGGCTTGAGCGCCCGCGAAGTGAGCAACCTCGACAGTCGTCGTGTTCTTATTTCGTGCAAACAGTCGTAATGTTGACAAATATATCTCCACATTTCCATGTCCCTGTTTTCTATATTTGCGTTGATTCCTTATAAAACAATACAAATAATAATGATGATGAAAAGTTTACAGGTTTTTCTTTGTTAACGTGGTTAATTTTTTAAATACGTTGAAAGATAGTTCACTGTTTCCCATCAATTGCGTGAACATATGTACTAACATTTTCCTATACATTACGACTGCAACTGGTTAACTTGCAATGTTAAAAATATAAAAAGGTGCTTACCCATAATTAATTGAACAGAGTTGCTAATTGAAAACAGATGTTAATTCTCCAATTCAACTAATTTTTTTTTACTTTTGACACGAAGCTTAAAATTTTTTATCTTCTTTGCTGTTGTGTTATTTCTACAGAATATATGAAGGTGTAAGCAGTGGACGTGAAATACATCTGTTCACAGTTCATACGACCTGCTCTGTTAGTTTCACTAGTATTTTGCCTGATTAAAGTGTTTCCTTTTCGCCAAATGTGTACGCAATTGTTACCACGCTTTACAAGTATAACTTAGACGGTAGCGGGTGACATTAATGTGGCAGCTGTTACGATAAACGTTCGGGTAAACCACGCATAAAAATCTTTGTGATTTCCAGTCAGGCTACGTGAAATACGTTTTTCCATTTGTTTCACTGGTTTTTCCCTTCGTTAAAAGTGTTTCCTTTTCGGCAAATCCAGACGCAAAGTTATAACGTAATTCAAATATAACGGTCGCTGTGGAGACCACCGCCTAAGTAGCTGGGTGTTACGATAAACGTTCGTGCTAAAAATTCTTTGTGATTTCCAGATTGGCTATATGAAATATGTTTCTCCATTTGATTCACTGGTTTTTCTCTTCGTTAAAAGTGTTTCCTTTTCGGCAAATACATACGCAAGGCTGTCACGTAATTCAAATATAACATTTCCCGCGGTGACCGTTGCCTAAGTAGGCACCTGTTACGAAGAACGTTCGCACTAACCCATGCTAAAAAATCTTTGTGATTTTCATTCAGGCTACGTGAAATACATTCTCCCATTAGTTTCTCTGGTTTTTCGTCTCATTAAAAGTGTTTCCTTTTTGACCAATGCATATGCAATGGTTAGCACGTTAGTCAAGTATGGCATCGACCGTATTGGTTGTCATCTAAGTCGGCAACTTATATGATAAATGCTAACACTAAAATGTCTTCGTGTTCTGCACCATGGTTTTTCACGTAATTCAGATATTACATTTACCGAGTTGGTTGATATCTAAGACGGCATCTGTTACTATAAACGTTTGCGGTAATCCACGCTAAAATTTCTTTGTGATTTCCCGACTTGCTACGTGAAATTCGTTTCTCCATTTGTTTCACTGGTTTTTTTCACTTCGTTAAAACTGTTTCCTTTTTTCGGCAAATGCATACGCAAGAATATCACATCATTCAGATATAACATTCCCCGCGGTGACCGCCACTTAAGTGAGCAGCTGTTGTAATAAACCTTCCTACAAACCCACGCTAAAAAATCTTTGTGATTTCCATACAGGCTACGTGAAATACGTTTTCCCATTTGTTTCTAACGTTCTAAACATGAGGAAGCTCACTGTCTACGCCAGATTTCGGAAAAAAATATTTATCGATAAAAAAATCGATATTCATGGGGCATATTGATGAGAAATATCTCATGACCAACAATGCAAGGAAAGTATGTGCAACAATAATTATCAACAATGGCATCAACACGTAATTCACAAACATTTTTATTACCTTACAATTTCTTGAAAATCTTTAAAAATGATCAGTAAGTGGAGTAAATAAAGAGTTAGCAGACTATTGAGAAAGAGTGGAAAGACGACAGAGGACGACAAAGTTTGTGCAACAATAGGTATTAACAATGGTGTCAACACGCAATGCACCAACACAAGGCAGGGATCAACAATATATATCTCATGAGCAAAAATGAAAGGCAAAGTTTGTGCAATGTAGATAAATTTCAATTTGTAACAATGCATAGAATTCCTGTTATTCAGGCTTTTCTTAGAAAAGAGAGTTTTAGTACTTAACAATTTTTTGAAAATCTTTAAAACTGATTAGTAACTGGAGATAATGGAAAGTTAGCAGACTATTGAGAAAGAGTGTAAGAGGACAGAGGAAGCACTCCTTTAGCTCCGTGCTGTAATGAGCAAATGGTAAGCAGGTCATTAGAAGAATCGGCGATCGCTAGACTACAAAAAGAGATGAATGGCCAAGCTTTGATTCAAGACATCGAGAGAAGAAAGGGAATTGCAACAACATCAAGTGTACATCTAAAGTAAGATTACGTGAGTAAGAAATTATTTACACTAACAGTGGCATCCTTGGAGAGGTCCATCCATTGTGAGCCTTTAAAAAACTTTTTTCAAATTTTTATTAAGAATTTTTACTGTATTAATTCAAAGCGTTTTCATGTGTTTATTTTTAAGATATTTCAAAATATATTAAAAAAAAAGTCCGAGCCACGCCGGGGTTATCACCTAGCTTAGTTGGTAGCACAGCAGATCCAGACATTTCCTAAAAATATATTTGGACTATATTTTGTGGGAAAGTGTATATTTTGAAAACTGAAATGCTGATAATGCGATGATTGAACGTTCGTTTCCAAGAATTTTTGATAATGAGCATAAGGTGAAGATGCAGTGACAGAACTAATTGATAATTAATAAGACAGCGTCTATTGATTAGGCATAGGAGTCACGCGTTTCTCCCTTGAGCCTCCTATCAAACATCCAAACGACAGGCAAAAATTTATGTGTCTGGAAAAGATAGAGAATGAACGAGTATAAACATCATTCAAAATTACTTTGCACTGAGGTTTACTGTAAAAAAAATTAAAAAAAAATAAAAAAATAAAACACAGACATAACAAAATGACGGTACGCCAAAAGCTAATTGAACTACGAGTATTTGTTCATTTTCTTGATACTTTTTTTTATGAAAAACATGATAAACGCTATCGGTATTAAACAAGTTTGGTACTGCTCGTGCTACTAACTCCGGAGCGAGAGCAGAGTACACCACGTTGGAGTGGAAGGCGGACGTCTTCGGGATGAGGTAGTGGGGAGCAGGGGAAACAGCCAGGCCACGCCAGGCCGCGCCGCGCGAACACAGTCGCCCAAATTTGGCTCGTGCTACGCAGCGCCACGGCATTCAGCTTAGTTTGAGGTTCAATTTGCGGCGTTGCTTACCCCGAATGTCTTATATCATCTTAATCGCCTGAATTTCGTCTCCATGGTAGTTTAGTTATATTGAAGGAGATAATTTACACCCTCTATAGTAATGCATATTGAAATTTCTTAACGAGCATTTATAATTTGAGATTTATAACTTCATAAATATATTTATCAATCATGTGTTTTAATTACAGAGATATGATAAAATATTAATGTTAATATAATTTTATTATAAACTCCAAAATTCGGATGCCCTGAGTGGATGCCCCCTTACCGTGGGTCAAGAGTTTGGGTGCTTCAGGGATTCTGTGAGCTATGCTGGTTGTAGCACTGCTACTTTAGGGTCTCCCTCACCAGAAAGGTCATGGTTGAGAAGTGAGACGAAGAGTATCCAAACAAACATATATCTCATGATGTCGACGAATGAGAGAATTCACACTGCATCGGGTGTAACACAGGTTAAAGTCACCCGCGTTCGGGAGTTAGGCAGAGGCTCTCGTTCGAAAATTAGTCGACAGTCTCCCGGCTGTTATCACGGAGCAATGCCTCCGAGAAGCCCTACTAGTGCACTCGCTATGCGCTTGGGGAAACGGTCGGGGGCAGCGCATGCCTTTACCCAGGGGGAGAAACGGGTAAAGCGACAACGGGATCGGGTGCTGTCAATCGGCACTTGGAACGTATTCTCCATGACAGGAAAGGAATCAGAGTTAGTGGAGGAAGCCAAACGGTATCGACTGGATATCATAAGTATTACCTCTACGAAACGCCAGGGTTCTGGAACTGTGGACTAGAAGGAGGGTGGAAGCTTTTTTACTCTGGTGTCGACCCTAACATGACTGCCCAGGCGGGAGTGGGGATACTCACAAGTCCCCGGCTGGTAGATTATGTTGCAGATTGGACCCCCTTGGGTGGTAGACTGTGTCTCCTGAGGTTTCAGATAGGAATACGGTCTCTCTCTCTCTATTCGATGCATATGCTCCGAATGCAGTCAGAGAGTACCCACTCTTTCTAGATGAAGTTGATGCTGCTCTTAGCAGGAGAGGGAGTACAGATTCTGTCATACTGGTGGGCGACTTCAATGCACACGTAGGGGCTGATGACCAAACGTGGAAAGGCGTGATTGGGAGGAATGGTGACCCCGATTGAAATGCGAATGGGAGGTGTTTGTTGGATCTCTGTTGCAACAATGGACTTTCCATCACAAACACCTTCTTCCAGCACAGGAATGTCCATGAGTATACCTGGTACAGGGATGCAATGGACCAGAAGTCACTGATTGATTTTGAAATCGTTTTAGCCGACTTATTCCGATCAGTGTTGGATACTCGTGTGAGAAGACAGGCAGAACTATCAACTGATCACCACCTTGTTGTCTGCACTTTGCGGTTCTCTGAATCCATGCCAACCAAGCGAAATACTAGGTTCAGACAAACTTGGCGCATCAAATGGGAGGCATGGGAGGATAGAGCTGTGAGGAAGACCTTTGCAGATAACATATCTTCAAGTTTCAAAGAACTACCCAGTGATCGTGGTATTGTTGAAGAGGAGTGGCAGTTGTCTAAGACTGCTGTGAATACTTCGGCTACATTGTGCTGTGGTCGTAAGCGGCTGAGTGTGGAGCAGGGCGGTCAGAAAAGGACTGCAAGGTGGAACGGTGAAGTCCAAGAAGTTGTCAAGGCAAAGAAGGAAGCCTATTTGCTATGGCTTGCAAATAAGTCAACTTCGAGTCGAGTGCGGTACACTGAGGCGCGAAAAGCAGCAGCAAAGACAGTATCGACAGCTTAAGCCAAGGCCTGGGAGAAGTTCGGGGAGAAATTGGAGGCAGACTATGGTTCGGCAAACAAGGTTTTCTGGCAGACCGTGCGCCGCCTCCGTGGAAAGAAGTCTCTTTCATAACAAACTATTAAGAGTTCAGATGGGAGGCTTCTGAAAACGGAGGAGAGTGTATTGCATAGGTGGAAGGAATACTTTGCATCTCATCTTAATCCGGTGACACCAACAACTGAGGCACCTTGGAGCGGAGAATAGTCACGGTAGTATCACTGAAACAGAAGTCAGATGGGTAATTAAGTCCCTGAAGACTGGCTAAGCTGCAGGTGATGATGAAATCCGGTCCGAGATGTTAAAGGCTTTAAATCAGGATGGAATCCTGTGGCTGACTCATGTGTGTCAGGTTGCTTGGATATCTGGTCAGGCCCCTAAGCAATGGCAGACAGGAATTGTGATCCCTATCTTCAAAAAGGGAGATCAGAGAGATTGCAACAACTCTCGAGGCATCTCTTTGCTCAGCCTTCCTGGGAAAGTGTACGCTAAGTATCTGGAGAAGAGAGGTCGGGAAATAATCGACTCCAAACTGTCGGGGGAGCAGTGTGGTTTCCGACCTGGCCGAAGCACGACGGATCACATCTTTGCTCTAAGGCAAATCTCTGAGAAATCCTGGGAGTATGCAAAAGAGGTCTATGCTTGCTTTGTGGACCTCGAAAAAGCATATGACAGAGTTCCTCGGGAGAAGATCTGGCAAGTGTTGCAAGAGTGTGGACTGGATGGGCAATTACTGGTTGCTATCATGTCTCTGTACGAAAGCTCTGAGATGTGTGTCCGGATAAATGGCATTAAGTCAAGACCGTTTGCCTTGGGTGTTGGACTCCGCCAAGGGTGCGTACTGTCGCCCCTCTTGTTCATTATCTTTACAGACTGGATAGACAGGGGCAGCCGAGGCGATGAGCGTGTTTGTGCGGGCGACTACCTGGTGGAGAGGTTGCTCTTTGCTGACGAACTTGTCCTCCTTGGATCTTCTCGCACGAACCTTCAGCATGCACTAAACCGGTTTGCAGCCAAATGTGAAGAAGCTGGGATGAAGATCAGTGTGGCTAAAACTGAGGTTCTGGTCTTTTCAAGACAGCCGGCTCAGTGCGCTCTCCATGTTAGGGGAGCCTCATTCAGACAGGTGCAGAAATTCATGTATCTCGGGATTGCACTCACGAGTGATGGACGGCAGGAGAAAGAATTGGATGCTCGGATCGGTGCAGCAAGCTGTGTCAGACGTGAACTGTGGCGATCCGTGGTAACGAAACGCGAGCTGGGTAACAAAGCCAAGCTCTCCGTCTTCAAATCTGTCTTTGTCCCCATTCTCACCTATGATCATGAGGCTTGGGTAATGACCGAAAGAGTGCGATCGCGGGTACAAGCGGCCGAAATGAGATTTCTGAGAGGTGTGGCAGGTGTTATCCTACTAGATAGAGTGCACAGCAGCACAATAAGGGAGTCTTTAGGTGTTGAGCCGCTACTTCTCCGCATTGAGAGATCTCAGTTGCGCTGGTATGGCCACGTGTTACGGATGCCGCAAACTGGTCTTCCTAGGCAGTTGTTATTTTCCAAGCCGGTGGGTAAGAGACCAAGGGGTCGGTCTAGAACCAGGTGGCTAGACTACATGGAGAATCTGGGTTCGAGTCGCTTGGATATTACCAGGGAGACATGCGCCTGATGGCGGAAGATCGCGATCGCTGGAGATCCTCCATAGGGCTGCTGCCCCCGCGACCCTAACGAATAAGAGGGTTTGAAAAGTAAGTAATTGCACTTTAGTTATTAAATGTATTTTTCAATGTAAAGCTGTTTTTTTTCTGTTTTTATTTGCAGTGTCAACAACATTCACTTTTCTTTTAATGGAGGAAGGTTCTTTGTTTGGCATGCTCTGAAAATATTTTTGCGGCATAATCAACGTTTATATGACTGTATCAAATTTCAAATCTGCTCAAAAATTAGCCGTTTATCACTTAAATAAAGGGCAAGATACAGCTAAAGCAATTCACATACGAATCTGAATTCTCGAAATGAAATTAGCAAATTATTAATAGTTACTGCAACTGTATAATCCTTAATGAAATCTGAATTTAATATCTAAATTAAATCTTAAATTACTTAAATAACTTTCTTCTTATACCAGCACTGCAGTTTATTTTCATTTTTAATAATAATAGAGAGTTCATATGAATATAATTTTCAGTCAAGCACATATAATCAATTGTAGAAAATACAGGTAGGCCTAGTTTATTTAATTCATGAATTTGCTAATACGTTTAAATGAAGACTGAATAAATCTTTCAACCATACAATTACAACTACTTTTTATCTATTTTTAATATTATTAATTACTGTACTGTAATAAGGTAATACGTTTAACTAGATTAATCATTATAATTTAATATATTATTCAGTATTTTCATTATAACTAAAGTACAGTAATGTAGTATCTGTAGAGATCAAATAAAATAAGTACTTAAATAATTAAAGTAAATCAAAATCAAAATTAATTAATTTGTTATTTATGTGATAAAATCTATTGCGGAAAAGAAGGTCTAAGGGAACGTTAAATCTGCCAATGATAAATTTCGTCTTATGAAAAGAATAAATAGGCCATATGAAAACCAAGTTCTATTATAAAAAGCTTTATAAACTTAGGAGACGATAGTTGGTCGTAACTTGATGAAATTAAAGAAAAAGAAAGATCATTTCAATGAATAAACTATGTATAAAATCTTAATATAATATTTTATGAATTAGATTTTTGAAAATGTCGAAATGAAAAGCATGGTTTATTAATTCTCGTTTAAAAGTTCTCTTTTACAAGTAATATATATTTTTCGAAGTGCCGATTGATTCAGTTAATTATTAAGTAAGTTTCCTGTAAATTTCATCACCTCGTTAAACGTACGAGGAGATCAGAATATTGAATTTCTACAAAGTATGAATAAGTTATTGTATTGTTTTTGGAAATCGTCATGATTTTCAAAAGTAAATTTTAGAAATAGCACCTTTAAATATTTAATGAAATACTGACGAATCCTACATAATTTTAAGAAAAACTTTGTCTTCCCTGTGACTAACAATTATTTTCACCTTACAATGACCGGCAGATTTTGAAGGTCAAACATAAGGTATAAAAAAGCCTAAGGCTTTGTTAATATACATGTTCCCGCCCCACACATCTTGATAGCGACAGGGCTTGTGGGATAGATTCTCCTGATTCAACAGCGAAGTCTAGTCATTGCTAATCGTTGAGAATATCAACTTGCAAGCAAGGATGTCTGTGGAATTGAAATCGTTGGGCGTGGACCCACTCTTTCCTGGCGGAGGCATTGCTTATGTATCAGCAAACGGCTTCTACTTGAACGATGCTCACGGTGGTGCCAAGGCAGTGGAATGGATAGATAAAAACTTTGAAGCCAGAGAAGACGATGTCTATGTTGTGTCTTTCCCGAAAACAGGTTAAAATTATACTCTAAATTTTTATTTGCAGTGCATTCTATTCCACGATTTCTCACACAAAATTAAATATTAATCTCCGGTAAAATATTACTCTTATTTGATTAACCATAAGGTGATTTTTTTCATTTAAATTCTTTTGAAACTCCTTTTCATCTAAGTTTTCATCTAAAATATCAATTTCTTAGAAGTAATAAATATTAAAATTAGATTTTTTTGTTTTCAATAGTTATTTAATCCATTCACTATTAAATAACAAAATCTTTAATTAAATAAGCAACTCGCTATAACAATTCCGTAACTAGGAATTAACAATGTTTTTAATAAATTTAAAAAGTTGATGTAAACAAATATACATAATTCTAGGACTATTCACTGTAACGCATGGAATTTTTAATCTTAGTTTCATGACTTTAATTTAATAAATCATTAACTTCTATCAAAGTACAAACGTAAAAACTGACAAAATTAGTGATTAATTTGTTTAGAGATGCGATAATTACGATAAAATTGCTTAATGATAATATTTCCCACGATTGGCAGTGTCATTAACCCAACAGAGTGTTCTCGCTCTCTTTATAATTATTTGATCTGCAAGTTTTGTTTGTGTACATTAACTAATATATATCATAGCATTTTTACAAATTAAAAGATTTGTTTTTAAAGTAGTAAATACAAAATTAGAAGGCAGTTTTTCTTCTTTTAATGACAGATAAAATTCGAAATGAATTTGGTGCAGGTATACAGGGAATCTAGTCTTATGGGAATTGATTTGTTTCTTTCGTTTTTATTTTATTAATTATGTTCAAATTATCAACTACCGCAGCGAGGAAAGAGGTAGGAAAATACAATATATTAACAGTATAGTTTCGGAATTGAAGGGATTTATTCGCTCTTCTAAAATTAAGATACAGTATTGACTGCAATTATCTTGTTCACTGTAAAAAAATTAGGTCGGTTTAGATTGCATATGTGAAAGTTCTCTGCTTGGCTAATCATGGAGTGAAATTTTTTTTCATATCTATAGAAATTATTTTTTCGTTATCACGCATTCTGTAATATTATTATTGATACCTACTCAAATTATAATCGAGGTCAACGAAAGCTCAATTTTTGATTATTTCATAGTAAATATATTAAACCAAAACGTAACCAAGGAACAATAGGCGTGTTTTGAGATTTTTAATGGAACGGGAATATTTTCAACAAATAATAACTACAAAATAGAGTGGATAAATTCCTGAGTAAAATAGAAATAGTGTTATTCTGCTGCATCCTGAACTGATCTTATTTGTCTTATTAGCCAAACATTTTTGCCATAAATTCAATTTTTCCTCATTATCACTTATTAAAACCAACCCACTGATTCAACGCTCTATTTAGAGTGCATATAATCATATTATTTCCATGGTTATGCCTTACTAAATACAAGCAGAAAGTATTCTCAATAAAATTTTAAAAGTTAAATGATTTTCTCTTTTTTTTTCAAATAAAATAAGCGGATTTTTTTATCATCTCAATAATTACGTTTCCAATTGAGTAAATTCTGTTGTATGATTTTTTTGCACCTTTTTCGTTCAAAAGTTATCTTATGTTTTAAACATTTTTAAATATATTATTCTCAAGAAAATATTTTTTTCACTGCTGGCACATGTTTCTTGCTTGTGAAACTTAATATGCGGTAAATAATAAATTATCATACCTCCTGTAGAATCATGCTTGCTTAGTACAGTTCTTCTAATATTATTTAAGGAATGCTGAAAATTTTTTTATGGGTAACAGTTTTTATCTGACATTATAATTTAATGCGTGAGATATTTTGGAAAAAAAATATTATTTTACGGCGGATTAAACAGTATTTCAAAATGTATATTTGAAAATGTTCAGGTTTCTTTTCGGTCAAGAAATAACCTTTTTAAAAGAAATTATACTGTATAAAATCGTGTGGGGTCGTCTAAATCTAAAATGGGTTGAAAAAAGTAACTTCATATAAAAAAACAGACGTTCGGATATCGATGATCGAGATATCCTCCAGCGGTGTCAAACCCAGCATTAGATTAGATGTTTGTTCTTTTCTTTTCTACCCTCTACTATTAAAAAAACCTCCAATCCGCTTTGATCAGTGTAGGAACTTATTATCCCGGTAAATTAACCACTCTTTCTCTGCGCATAGAAAAATTTGAAGAATAGCTTATCCTATACTAGATAGACAATTTTTGTATGTACTAAATCAAAAAATTTACTTACTTACTTACTTTTCAAACCCGCTTATCCGTTAGGGTCGCGGGGGCAGCAGCCCTATGGAGGATCTCCAGCGATCGCGATCTTCCGCCATCAGGCGCATGTCCTCCCTGGTAATATCCAAGCGACTCGAACCCAGACTCTCCAGGTAGTCTAGCCACCTGGTTCTAGGCCGACCCCTTGGTCTCTTACCCACCGGCTTGGAAAATAACAACTGCCTAGGAAGACTAGTTTGCGGCATCCGAATCACGTGGCCATACCAGCGCAACTGAGACCTCTCAATGCGGAGAAGCAGCGGCTCAACACCTAAAGATTCCCTTATTGTATTGCTGTACACTCTATCTAGTAGGGTAACACCTGCAACACCTCTCAGAAATCTCATTTCGGCCGCTTGTACCCGCGATCGCACTCTTTCGGTCATTACCCAAGCCTCATGACCATTACCTCTTCAAAAAATTTAAGTTTGGAAAAAAAAGAAATATATATTTAATATAAACAATATTTAACTTTTAAACTACAGAGGAAGATTTCTAACTTTAATAAAACCAAGATATTTGACTGGTAGAATCAATTTGTCTTAATAGATGTGGCATACACTTTTAGTTAATAAAACTATATTTACTGGTTGTTCTGGCTTGACATCATATTATTTTATTTAATTCAGATTTAATAAAGAACGTTGATTATCGACTCCTTATTTAATTTAATTTAATTTATTCAAGTTTCAACGGGATTTACCCATAAAGTACATTATAAACAATAAGAGGGAAAAAAAATAATCAGAATACAATAATTAAAAGGAAAAAGAAAGTAATCAGCAAATTCTACATATAGTTAAAAATTCCAAGTTTAAATAATATATATTGAATTATTAATGTTCCTAATAATGCTTTCAGTAAATATTTTATTCTTATTAATGCTTTTATACATTCTATAGAATTTTGTACCTTGGATGATGCCAATTGACATTTTCCCATCTTTGACGAATTATTTCATATCCATAACATCCATTTCGCCCTAACGTTATTTTAGGCTGTATATTCAATTCAGAAGATGCCTGTGATGAGTTAAACCTCGACACATTAAAATGAATGAATTGAACGACGAAATACCGGGTGCGCAAAAAAGGTTTTAGAAAGTTTTCGTCTACTTTATTCGTACGCCGTAAATGATTTTTCTCGTGATACTATACTATTGCAGTTCTAAACATTCTATAGCTCACTCACTGATGTCTCTCATTACATTTCAGAATGGAAGCACTAACGTTGGAACAGCGTGTGTTTATCGAAAATGCTGAAAGTGTGAGACGAAAATGTGAGACGCTTATCCAACAGACCATTTGGTCCAAGAACATCACCCTCCTAAATGACCACTGCACGGTGAGATTACAGTACAGAATTTATGATACGTACAAAAACCCGCATCAAAGGATGATTCAATTTTGTCATCACACTTTGGCTTAAGTTAGTGCTTCCATTCTGAAATGTAGGCGGATATATATGAGAGAAGGACGAGACACAAAAACCCAGGAATACAATAAAAGTCATTAATTAAAAAATAAAAATAAATAAATAATGATTAATAAAAAATAAAAAAATTTAAATTAATAAATAAAATCAAAATAAAGAGCTGACGTTTCGGATAGAGACTATCCTTTATCAAAGCAAAATGGATAATTCTCTAAAAGCAATGAATATTAGAGAATTATCCTGAAGTTATCCGTAGTGAAACATCAGTGAGTGAGCTATGAAATATTCAGAACCGCAACAGAACAGCACCATGAGGAAAATCATTTACGGCGTACGATTAAACCACAGTAGCCAAAAACTTTCTAACACCTTTTTTTTGCGCCACCCGGTAAACAATTTATAAGTTGTTTTACGAGACCTAATATAATCTTCAATTCTCCGAGTTTTTAAATAAGAAACGTGGGCGAATATATAGTTCAGAAAATTATTAAAACAGGCTAGGAAAATATTTTCTTTTGACTTTAAATAAGTTTTTGTTGATATTGTATAACTGTAACTGGGCGATAATAAAGTTATAGTAAAATACAAATTTGTACATTATTTAATATCCTGAATCATTAAAAAATGTATGTAGAACAGAAATATTTTTAGTTCCTCTTAACTTCCTTCTTTCACATTTTGCAATATTTAATTACATATCATTCTATTACAAATGACTCAGCTTGTTGGCATCACAGATCTTTCAACCTTGTCTCCAATGACATGACTCAACATGTGAATGATCTCACCAGTTTGCGGAAAACAATTCTCTCTTTCAGATTAGCCTTGAAAATATTCCAATAATGAAGTAGACACAAATTTTTACTATAACCGCAGTAGATACAAACTTTTACTCTAACCGTAGTAACACTTACCAAACATTAAAAAATTGTTTCATAGCTATATAAAAGTTATTACTGACCCCATTTCCGTGTTATTGTTGAGATTTCTGTCAAAATTGAAAATGATCTCCAAAAATAAGTATTTACCACTCACGTAACCCTACGTGTTTGTTTCCCCAACTCAGAAAATTTTTGTCACGGAATTCAACTTCAAATGACGCTTTTTTTGTTGAAATTTTGAAATTTTATTTAAATCCGCCTCTAAGTATGTCATCATTGTTGTGCAGCTAACTACTCCGAAACGGCAAATAACAAAAGCAAGTGAAATTATTGCATATTTAGAGGGTAATTTAAACTGCTCCTTGAAGTATTTCTTATGACTATTGGTTAAAGATATTAATTTTTTTTCTAAAAATGAAAAGATGGCTGTTGCATTCTCACAAGCAAACCAAAGTCATTAAATTGTATTTGTGCGGGTTCCTCTCATTGAGAAGTTTAATTTTGTAAATAAATTTATTTTTCGCTGAGGAGCCATTTTGGAAATAATGATGACCACCACCACTCCCTCCAACCAAGGTCCCCTCTAACAGAAATTTTTTTTTCATTTAATAACTTAATACATATTTAGCGGATACCTTAAAATTTGCCTTGACATTGTTTTTATGAAAATTGGTTAAGCTTTTGATAAATGTTAATTTTTTCCTAAAATAAAAAAATGGCTGTAGCATTCATATCAGCGAACAAAAGTCAATAAGACATGCACGAACTCCTTTCATCGTCGAGACGAATATATTTTGTAGCTGTGATGAGCCTATTAAGGTTTTTAAGTACCCCCTCCCCCCAAACCGAAAAAACAATTTTTTTTTTTCATGAAGGCTTGTGTGAATGTACCATTCTATCATTCCGATTTTGTTTTAAAAATCATGTTCGTTTATTTCAGTGAAATATTATTTATACTCTTTTACCTCAGTCTTATAGACACTATTATTATTGAAATTTATCAGTTTAATGTACTTGTTTCGAAGACAATTGTTAATCTATCTCTTTTTATATCAGGGAAACAACTCAAAACTTGAATTCTTCAAAACTTTTCAGGTTTTTTCTTTAATACACTATATAAAATATGTAAATTTAACTTCTATTATGTATTGTCCAAAATGTTTGATGATATCCAACCGAAAAATAGTTGTTTTTCTGGTGTTATTTTATATATATTTTATATAGGCCTACCTCATGCACCATATAATGTAGGTAAGGTCAAGTTGTCGTTATTGGATAAATTCTCGGTAAACGGAAGTGCGCGTTAGCCATTATTGTAGTCACAAAAGAAAACGTTTTCACGCAAAAAGATAAATAAAAACAAGCTCACTATTCTTCTATATACATAAAACAAAGTCGGGTTAGTTACACCATTTATAACTCAAGAACGGCTGGTCCGATTTTAATGAGCTCAGATTTGTTGGATTCGTCTCCGCCCCGAATAGCAGAATAACTATTAAAATATCGGAAAAATTTACGGAAAAGAGGGGGAAAGGGGGGTTGAAAGTTTGTTGACACATTAACTGGTGTTGCACTATATACTGTCCGCACGCCACGAGAAAACCGCTGAGTTGCTTAATGTGTTTGTCGGTGTCGCTGCATTTGCAGATGAATCTATTCAGTAGTGGGGGTCAAACAGCCAAATTTGAGTCGTTCCATGTTTCATCATTGTAAACAATAGGACGATTTTCTTCTCTTATTTTTCTTCTTTTTCTTTGTCACCACGCTCATAGCTTATTTGTAATTATTGATGTGTCGTGAGCTGTCAATTGCGGAAGATGGTGGAACTGGGAAGACATTCCTCATGAGCAGACGTGAGCAGACGCGTTAGGCATCCTTTCCACCAACTGACAGCATTTGGCAGGTACCGCATTGTGGGACTGCATGAGGCTGGTTGGTCGTATCGTGCAATTGTCAAACATGCGGGCCATTCAGATGTTACAGTGGCACGATGTTAGAATCAATGGATATATGAGGGCACCCATGCACATCGTGCAGGTTCGGGTCGACCAACAAACATCACCCCAAGGGAGATCCGTCGTATGGTGCTTCAAGCAGTAAGGAATCCATGTCTTCGGCACCCGCCATCCGCGAACTGGAGACTCTACAACACCCCATGAGTTCCCGCACACTATGTCGATGATTCACATCCGCCAGATTGGATTCCTACCGCCCCATGCGTCGGCTGCCATTAAGACCACAACACCAACGCCTCCGCTTTGAGTGGTGCCTTGCCCGAAAGGCATGGACAGAGGGCAAATGGCGTCGCATCATGTTTAGTGATGAGTCCTGCTTCTCGCTGACCTCCGATGACCATCTTGTTCGCGTATGGCGGCATCGAGGGCAGAGGGCGCAACCCTCACATATTGCGGAGACACACAAGCGTAACCCCTAGCGTCAGTGTGTGAGGAGCCATCGGATATGCATTCAGGGCACCTTTAATAGTGTTTCGGTAGACTTTGATGGCACAGCGATACGTCACAATCATTCTGCGTTCGCACGTCCTTCCCCTTTTGGCACAGCATCCTGGGACATTATACAAACAAGAAAACGCACGCCCACACACAGCACATGCTTCTATGGACTGGCTATAGTATGTTGAGATTCTCCCGTGGCCAGCAAGAACTACGGACCTCGCACCATTGAACACGTGTTGGATGACAATGGACGGCGATTCCGTCCCAGTACCAACCTGCGGGATCTGGAGGGACAGCTGCAACAAATGTGGACTGACTTGCCTCAGGAGAGGATCCAAAGGCTGTTTGACACTATTCCGAACCGCATAAGGGCATGTATTGGGGCTAGAGCAGGGTGCCACACCCTCCTAAGCTGGCGCCAACATTACACCTGTACTGCCAACGGCGTTGTCTGTTTCATCCCATATTGTAATCCGTACAATAAAGTCATATGTTTCTTCATCATATGTCGTTTCAATTCACTTTCAACTACTCCTTCTGGGTGCTTTACGTTTTTTGCCAGCCATTATATTAGACTAATTAATAAGTGCGAACATGTTAGATTTTTATTCACGGTTCCATGTGCTATGACAATCTGGTACTATTTGGAAACTTTTGATACAAAGATATAGCATGTAATATATCAAACATTTTGTAAAGAGGTATTTTGAAGAATATTTGAAAATAATTAATAAGTTCGAAGATATACGATTTTTGTTTAGAGATTACCTGTATAAAGGATACCATTATGATGCCTTTTGGAAATTTTCAATGCAAAGATATGGCATATAATATATCAAACAATTTGTAACGACGTTGCATGAACACATGTATAGGAGTAATCAATAAGGCGAAGATGGTCGAATTTTATTCAGTGTAACCTCAGCTAATGATGCCGTTATGGTACCATTAGAAATTTTCAATGCTAAGATGGGGTATGAAGCATATCAAACAACATGTAACGACGAGTCATGAATGATCATATAAAAATAATAATTATGAAATTCGAAGATTACCGTATTTTAATCACTGGAACCTGTTCTGATCTTTTTAAAAGTAATTCAAAAATTTTGGAAATACCGGCGTATGTTTCAAAAATTTGTGAGGGCGATTAGTTTAGCATATCGATACTTGGTTATGTCATTTCTTAATAGTTTATTCTTTTCGAACTACACATTTCCGTTGCAATTATGCCTTACCTTAGCAACCAGAGGCTTCCTTAGCAACCACATCTAACCCTAACAAATAAAGGCTTCTTTAGAAAACAAATGCTTTCCGTTTTATTCTCGAATTCCTTAAAAGCAAATCGTTCCGGGGTATTTCGGTTGCCTGGCTTATTTTTTTTTAACTATTTTTTATCTACAGTTTCTGTGACATATTTTTAATACATAATAGTATCATTTTTATTCAAATATGATAAATTTTACCATATTAGAAACCACATTCAGGCTGGCTTATACATAATTTCATATATTCGCGTCTGCGAAATAATACTGATAACGACCAATAAACTCACTATCTGGACTCCGGATGAGGAAAGAGACTTGTTGGAATTTTTATATAATGACTGTCAATTAAAATTACATTAAAGATTACATTATTTTCCTTGAGAAGACTGTAATTAAATATTTGTCGCACGAAGGACATTTATAACAAATCAAATCCTACTCAAGCATTTAATAAAAGAAAACATTAAACAAAGAGAATTTTCACACTTTGTAATGAAAATTAAATATTATAACGCTTGGAATGATTATGACCTCTTTATGGAGCTATGTATTAGTTTTACAATATCCGTCCGTCTCTCCCCTTCATAATTTCTGCCACACAGTAATCATAAAGTTGAAATTCGAAGTGTAGCTTACTACGGGCCTGTGTACCTTTACTATTTAGTTTGGTTTTGATTGTCCCACTGGGGTCGGAATTACGGGGGTGGGAGTTAGAGGAGACCAAGTGATCTAAGTGTTATTTAGGTATGTAAAGAAGTGAAATTCTAGGCAAAATCTACATTATTATGAAGTTTAGGTCAAATTGTCCCAATAGGATCGGAGCTGTGGGCGTGGCAGTCACTTGGCCTTCAGAACTATGAGAACATATGGCAAAAGTGATGAGACATAAAAGAACATAGAGTTCTTTTATATTTTCTAAATAATACGTTCGATTTTATTTGTCATTTATTTTGTCATTTTAGCAATGGTCCATATTCACTATCATTATTTTCAACCAGTTTTTAAATCCTAGTTTTTTTGTTTCCAGATACTCCGAAAATTCGTTGTAATAATAAAAAGATTCACTAAGCTATGACTTAAGGTTTATACTTTTCGCTATGCGAAAGTTTAAAATATACCATTCTTTAGGTTATTTACGTCCTATCAAAAATAATATAATTTTGATAGGTGGATTAATATGTGGTTAGCTTTGCCGGATTTCGCCTTTCTTTAATGAGGCAATTTTTTATAATACAACAACCATAAATCAAACACTTGGTAGTGCTGGCGAAAATGGATAAAATAGTGGAAACACTGCCATCTCCGACTGACTCCTGCTCATACAAATGATTCTGCCTAACGAGTTTGCAAAAAGATCATCTTTTATTTTCCCTGTTTATTGTGGACTGTGTACAAGAACAAATAAAGAGTAAATAAAAAATGGTTTGTGAGGTATTTTTTTTACACTTCAAACGTCAGATGTTTAAATTATTGATGAAAAATAGGAAAGAAAATTCCACAGCCTCGATTCGAACCTGTGGAATTCCTGGTTTGAATCCAGGCTGTGGAATTATCTTTCCTATTTTTCATCAATAAAGTACGCTTGTACCTCAGTATCTGATGCCTGTTGGTATCCTGATGCTTAGTTGAATGACCATGTCAGATCTCACGGACTACAAACCAAGGCAAATTGTTGGAGCCCGGCTAGCTAGCTCGTCCGTTAATAAGTCGCCCTGTCACTTAGAGCATTGAGAGCTACTGTATCAACAGTGATGACTGCATACAGCGTAAAGAGGAGAAAACCGATAGTGAATGACAGAGCTAAGAGGCCATTGACGAGGATTGTCACCATTAAAAAGAAGACCACACCAACAAAAGTCTTACTCTAGACTTTTATTAAGTAGTGGAGGAATGGAGCATCTTATTAGGACCGATAGTTACTTGTGTTTTCACAATGTCCGTAACGTCTGTCCGTTGGTGCTCTAGCTGTCGAACGTTTCCGAATTTTCGACTTCCGTTTTCGCCATTCGACAACTTAGGGAAATCAGAGACTGAGTTCGTTGGTGGAAAAAATCGGTGAACTACTTCCGGTTCAAAACGTCAAAAATAATATAGGGGACCACGTTTATCACTATACAATTCCATGTATAAATCGCCTGTGCATTGCCAAATGCTGTTCTCCCTTTAAGATTCTATAACTATAGCAGGGAAAAGGCTTGTGAATTAAGTAAAGACACGTGATCGTCTTCCTTGATGGTCAATATATCAGAACTGGTTCAAGGATATGTGGTTTATGGTACAATTATGGTCCACTGGAAACTTTCAATGCTAAGATATGGCATGTATTATATCAAACAGCTTGAAATAACATGTCATGATTGAATATTAACGTAAAATTAATGATAGTCGACATAGGTTCAATGGTATGTGGTTTCATGGAACCAGTATGGTTCAGGGGAACTTTCAAAGCTCAGATTTGGCATGTAATATATAGAATGATGTGTCATGCATGAATATCATGTAAGTTTAATGATAGTCGAAATCGGTTCAAAGGTACCTGCTTTTCATGGACCCATTATGGTTCATTGGAACTTTCAATGCTAAAATATGGCATGTAATATATCAAACGACTTGGAATGATGTGCTATGAATGAACATAACGTAAAATTAATGACAGTCGAAATCGGTTAAGGTACCTGCTTTTCATTGACCCATTATGGTTCATTGGAACTTTCAATACTAAAATATGGCATGTAATATCTCAAACGACTTGGAATAATGTGCCATGAATGAATATAACGTAAAATTATTGATAGTCGAAATCGGTTCAAAGGTACCTGCTTTTCATTGGCCTATTATGGTTCATTGGAACTTTCAATGCTAAAATATGGCATGTAATATATCAAACGTTTTGGAATGATGTGCCATGAATGAATATAACATAAATTTATTAATAGTCGAAATCGGTTAAAAGATAACTGCTTTTCGTGGTCCCATTATGGTTCATTGGAACTTTCGATGCTAAAATATGGCATGTAATATATCAAACGTCTTGGAATGATGTGCCATGAAAGAATATAACGTAAAATTAATGATAGTTGAAATTGGTTCAAAGGCACCTGTTTCTCGTGGACCCATTATGGTTCATTGGAAATTTCAACGCTAAAATATGGCATGTAATACCTCAAACGACTTGGAATGATGTGTCATGAATGAATATAACGTAAAATCAATGATAATTGAAATTGGTTCAAAGGCACCTGCTTTTCGTGGACCGATTATGGTTCATTGGAAATTTCAATGCTAAAATATGGCATGTAATATATATCAAACAATTACGTGTCATGAAGAAATTCAAAACAGGCTAAACTACCTAGACGTAACCATTACAGAAAACCTGCAAAATAAAAGCTTCGAGTTTGGAATCTTCCGAAAACCCACGACCACATGCAACAATATTGGTTACCACTCCCCAAACATAGGAACGCAGCAATAAGTCTCACTACTTTCGAAAAGCCATTGCAATTCAAATGTGTCAGAAACCTCAGTCAACTGGCCAGCCCAACCTCACCTTGAGTGACTCTTTCTCGCCCATTTTCTCAAAATCTTTCAAGGAGAAGGGTGTGATTAAAAATTGTTTTAGACTAATGTGGTGTTGCTCTAGAGCAGTGTTTCCCAACCATTTTTGTGCTATGCCCCACCCAACCCTTTAAAAATTTTTTATGCCCCCCCCCCCCCAAATATAATTTTTTCAATGTTCATTGAAGATACGAATGACAGTTTTTGTAAGAAATCACTAGGAAATTATTGAGCAAACACAGTAACATAGATTTTGAATTGCCCCCCGGTGGGGCATGGGCCCCCCGGTTGGGAAAAACTGCTCTATAGGATAGCAATCGGAAATTTTTTTCTATCTTTAATAGTTTTCGAGTTACCAAATGGATGACCTAAAATTTAGGGGCAAAGTCAAATTTGAGCGCGGCAATCAATTCCCCACCCCCATATTACCTATAAACCACACGCATCAGATCTCGCCTACCTGGCAGCTTTGAGATATCTGCCATGTTACCAGACTTTTTGGACACCCTGTATAACCTGATGTTCAGGCGTTCTTAATGATAATGTAATAAAACTGCTAATAAAAAAAATGACAACAATACATTGTTGCAGTCCATTTAAAAATATGAATGAACTGGATAGCTGATAATAAATACTATAAAAGAAATAGAAATCAATAAATGTGATCAACTTTGCAAGAAACTGGTAAATTAATTATGGTTTAGAGTTAATGACGAGGCCTAATTTTGAGGCAGGCAATGTCACATATCTAATCTTGTTAAATTTTTTTAATAAGTAAATATTCTATTGCAAAAATTTGGTTAAGTTAAAATTATATCACTTTAGACTTATAATCTTAGAAATATTAATGCTATGTGATAAAACTAATTGTAACAGTTGACTTGGCATGAGAAATTACTATTAAGAATTGTTTAAATTTTGAAAGAGAGTTGAAAGCAATTTTATTTAAAGGAATTTTAAAGATAGTTTTCCGTGAGTCAATGTAGCTTTATGTGCTCTACAATTTAAAAAATAATTCAGCTCTTCTACATACAGTTATGTATAAAAATTCATCTGTTTTACATACAGTTATGTAAAAATGTTCATCTGTTTTACATACAGTCTATAAAAATGACCCAGGTGTTCCATAGGATTAGCATAATAAAAAACAATGCCATCTAGTGTTTACTGAAAGCTGCAATAAAGAGGTATCCAACCTCCTTAAATTATAACTTTGAGAGAAGGAAATGAAAGATTTTCGTATATTTTATTAATTTTTGATTCGAATTAAATTATTTTTATATATGCTAACGATTACTGATACTTTCATCTGTAGCTTTAAACAGTAGTATAGTTGATTATAGAATAACATCTACGGAAAATAGTAAGAGTTTAATAATAATTACCTAAATGTATTTCCTCTTTTACAATTCGATCCTTATTACATGTACATTATTTGATAAAGATAAAAAATTAGTTTACCTTTTTTTTATTTGCACTTGCGATTCTCTAGGAATTTCCTAAATTATGGCTAAATTATCTTCATATTTTGATCTTATCGACATTGAGTACATTTCAATAAAAGTTAACTATATAGAATTTTACTGACAACAGTGCTAGTATAATAATTTAAGGCCAAGTTACATATTTACTGTTTTCTACTTTTTGTGGGCAAAGTAACAAATAAAATAAAAAAAATTATATTAAAATCATATATTACTACTTTTTCAGGGACAACCTGGGCTCAAGAAATCTCATATGTCATTGGCAATGACCTTAATTTCAACAAGGCGAAATCGACAGTCTTGGTGGAGAGGTTTCCGTACCTCGAAATGTCATTAACCGTTGAAAAGGAAAGCATTAACAAAATAGATTCTCCAAGATTTATCAAGTCACACTATCCGTATTCGTTGCTTCCTAAATCAATTATTGACAAAAATTGCAAGGTAAACATAAATAACAACAGTAATTTTTATTAGATATAAAATTTTAACAATGTGAAATGAATTTCTAATAATCAATCATCTTAAATTCAGAGTTTTGTTTGAAACTTGATTTTGTTTCCTAATTACCGTTACGTTGCTTTGGAATTTCAGATTATCTACACTGTTAGAAATCCGAAAGATACTGTCGTATCTTTTTATCATTTTGCTAAAGCCAATCCTGTGCTTCAGTTTCAAGGAGATTTCAATGAATTTTTTGATTTGTTCGTTAAAGATGAACGAAGTAAGTAATTTTAATATCATTTGCTGTAAATCTATTTCATTACGAAAACATGCTTATATAATCATTTTTAAAATATCTTCTCTCATTTCATTATCTTTATCATAAGAATGAATTTATAAAAATATAAGTCTGCAGAATCAACATCAACTTAATACCAAATTATTTACTGTCCCAACCCCCTCATCACGAAATGTTTTTATAAAATTAACATTAAAAACATTTCGTGATGAAGGGGATGGGGCGTAAATATTTTCATTTTAAGGGGATTAAACCTTACATGTAATTGGAGTACGACCTATGTTCATATGAAGTTTTTTGCTCAATCATTCCTGCCCAAACAAAGTGACAGTTTTTTACAGTCATTGTGAACCTTCCTATACATCCTAAAGGAGCATTTAAATAAACAAGAAAGACAAGAACGATTGGAATTACCGTTGTTTTTTATTTATTTTTTCGTTGCACTATGTACACGATCGGTTAAAAAGTTAGTTTTCAGTCCAGATGGAAAATAAGTTTTGAATTTGAATATTTTTTGTTTTGTTTAATCTCAACATCTTCAGATGCTTTACTTATATTAATTTGAAATTGCGCCAATGACTGCCCCAACTCGGCTGAGAAAAAAGGAAGATAGTCACCCTGCCTATATAAGTAATTATAATCGGGAAATCGAGGAGGCGAATGAAAAAAGTCATTCGATCATCTTACCATATCCGGAGATGCCATTGTCCACTGGGGATGGTTTGGTTTGGTTTATTTGGTACTAACGTCATTTTCAACTGCTATGGCCATTTCAGGACGGCGTTTTAGAAGCCGTAAATTTTGTCTCGCAAGGATTCTTTAACGTACAGCCGGCAAACGACTACACGGGACAAACGGCTTTACTTTCTTTCCGAAGGAAGTGCGTGATCTCAGGATTTTTCCCCTGGAAAAAATCCTCGTCGTCCTCGGGCATCACACTGGGGACGGAAGTAGTGGACTACAGGTCTAAGATGAACGAAATTAAGAAAAAATCATTCCTGCGAAAATGGAAATCAATGTGGCCAAGTGGAGTAATCGAATTGGACATCCTATTAGATAGAAGGACGTGCTCGCTTAGAAATTGTCCATGTGTAAGTTATCAATCGCGGCCTGAGCCGAACTACGTCTCACTATTTTTATAGATTCATATGACGATCATCAGACCCGTATGACGAACATCCAGCAATATCGATAATGAAAAGGTGACGCTTTTCTACTCCAAGGGTAAAATGAAAAGTAGGCATGGGATGGTGGCCAATCGATCTCGCAGAAGTATACACAATAATTGACAAGTTTACAATGCTGCTGTTTTCTATCTACGGGGCTATGTTTAAGGTCTACTCTTAATATTTCTTGTTGGTAATATGAAGAAGTTAGAAAAAAATAGAAATGGGTCGATGAAGTTGTTTTGTATCTGGATGCTGTAAGTTCAAGGGCAAAGATATATTTCTTCCCTTATAACCTGGAATAGATTTTCAAAAAAATTATCAGAAAGGCAGTGGATTATTAAAATAAAAGCAGGATGTAGAAAGCAATTTTGTTATTAACATTATCGATATATCTTACCCTGCTGAGCAGATGGAGGATGATGAAAAAAATATATCCACAAAACAATGTCACTGGGTCAGGAGCCCATGAGGTTTAACTGCAGGAATCAAGCCGAGGTTTTCTTGAATCGGATCTTGAATTAATATTTTTTTATTTACATAACGGTACATTAAATAGTTGTAAGCTTTATGAGACGTTCCCCATTTTATTTCCGTAAGCCAACATATTTTAATTTTAGGTAACGGATATAAACATCAACTCTAACCTGTTTCGTATTGAAAATATCACGTGCTGACCTTCCATTGTGAAATCTTTAGCCGCTTGTGGTGAATTAACGAAGAGCCTTCCCTAAGAGTGCATTGCAAATTTTGACACCAGCATGCGTACGCATGTTCGCATGCGCAGTAAAATAAAGTCGAAATCTTTATTCCCCGCGAAGTTGCATCAAAATATCAGAAAATTTTGTGAAACACCCCCGAAAATCGATTTCATTAGTTTTCGCACCCTTAAAATATGAATATCGAAAATCGGGGAAACTACATTTTTGGAATGGCATCTGTGTTTATTGGGGACGGAGCCAAGCGACCGAACGTGCAATTTCCTATCTGCCCCCCCCCCCCCCCCTGGGTGGGCAGGTATCCGAATTTCGAGAAACCCAGTCTTAGCACGCCCCTACGCTATCTGTCCTATGACTTCACCGAGTTCGAGCTGATGGCTTCAGTAGATTTTACTGTACGTTGATGAGTCAGTCAACCAGCTTTTTTATATAGCTACTGTATTGGTCAATACAAAAAGCCTTTTTAGAAAATCAGATACATTGTATTCTCGTGCGAAGGACTTCCAGTTACTATTGATGCTGTTTCACGGAATAATCGCAAAAGTCTTCATTAAACATAGCAAACAACGACGTCACAATTTCTAACGCTAGATAAAATGCCATTCAGATAAAAACACGGTCTATAGATATTAATGGTCATCGAGCTCTATTGGTAAAATGAAGCTAAAGTAGGCGGGAACTCTGTTGAGCTCCATTGTTAAAATGAAGCGAAAGGTAGGGCGGGAACTCTATTGAAAAGTGGCGTTGCATGTACAATCGGCCCAACTGCGCCTGCAGTGCCGCCCTAACTGCAGACAGAAAATTTACTTTTATATTCAGTTTCAATGAAAATCTCTATCGCAGGTTGCGGTCGGCCTTAGTGCGGTCTATGCGGCACCTGGCGCGATCTTTTTCCTTAGCTTCTCGAAACAAAGGAAAATGGCCGAAGCTCGATGACCTTGAATATCTATAGGCCGTGGATAAAAAGTAAAAGATACACTGCATTCCTGCGCGACAGACTTGCAGTCATTGTTGATGCTGCTTCACGGAACAATCGAAAAATTCTTCATTAAACAAAGCAAACGTCACAATTTTTTAAAGCTGGCAAAAAACCCATTCAGCTCCAGGTAAATTGAATTTCAAAAATGATCTACAATGGAATGGAAGAAAGAATAAATAAAATCCTTTCTTAGAGAATACCTAGAAGCCGAGATAAATATACTTGTGAAATTTCAAGTTTGTAGGCTTCATAGTTCTTAAGATTTCGTGATAAGTGAGTCAGTCAGTGAGTGAGTGGTATTTGGATTATATATATATAGATTTTCCCCCTGAAAGAGTGCTTGTCGTCCTCGGCCGGGATGGAAGCCACATCTACGGGCATCAGAGCAACACCACCTAGAGAGAAGGCCTGATAACGGAAACGTCAAACACAGTTACATCATCATTAATCGACCCGTAGCCCACGAGATAGACAAGCCCTGGCGCGGAAAAATCACCTGATCTTCTTAGTCCGAATAACAATGTAACTTGGTATCCATCTTGTTTCCAGCTTGTATCCAACTTGTTTCCATCTTGGATTTTAACAATCAGCAATTTTTCGTTTGTTGGAAACAATGAAGGTTATATTGTTATTCGGACTAAGATGATCAGGTGACTTTTCCGCGCCAGGGCCTGTCTTTCACGTGGGCTACGTAGTCGACCATTGTTAATCCTATTTCTACCAATAATAAGCCCTAAATTTGGTCGACTAATGATGATGTAACAATGTGTGACGTTTCCGTTATCAGGCCTTCTGTCTAGGAAGTGTTGATCAGTGGAGATCACGCAACCACTGAGCCATCGAGGCCAATAAGGAAAAGTAAAGTCGTCTGCTACAACCCCCTGACAAAAGTATTAGACCACTGTTAATATTAATGGAGGGTTCGGAAGAAAACATTTTATTTGCACAACGCATTGGAAATGGAAAATAAAACAAAAATATTGCAAGAATGTATATTTGTTCTAGTACATGTAATGCAACTTGCAGCTTACAAAACAAATTTGAATTTGTATAATAAATTGATGAAAAACAACACTCATGGACAAAAGTATTAAACCACCTCATTTTGAGGACAAAACTATTAGACCATACTCAAAATTAAGAATTATTTTCCCTCTTACAATGAGTCAGACCCGATATGTCAATCATATGTAAAGTAGCTTTGCTTTTTCTAAGAAAAAATTTCTGTTAATCACTTATTCGTAATAATTTTCGCACGAAACATGGGTCATGGCAAAGAACTGTCGAGGGCCATAAAAAAAAAGAATTGTTGAACTGGGAAAGGAAAACTATTCACAGAGACACATTGCAGGCCTTCTTGGTGTCAGTAAAACTGCTGTACTGTACACTTTGAATAAGTATAAAGCAACAGGGGATATTAAAAACATCAAACGTTGTGGACGTCCACATGCAACCACCATGGCTGAAGATAGAAAACTGAGAAATATCTGCAAACCAATGCGCAATGCTTCATCATCAGAGATTGCAAATGAATGGCAAACCTATGCAGTGCACGTTTCAAGCAAAACAACAATCCGTCGTCTAAATGAGTTGGGATATGTATCACGGAAAGCCAAGACCAAACCTCTCATCACACTGTGGTAAGCCAAAATTTGACTTCATTGGGTTAAGCAACATTAAACTTGGACTGTTCAGGACTGGGAATCAGTGATTTTTTTCGGTTGAAAGTAAATGTTGTATTGGCTATGGTGACAATATTGGCGATAAAGTTTGGAGACTACCTAATGAAACGTCTTACCCAGTTTGCCTCAAGAGAAGTGTTAAGTTTCTTGCTGGAATCATGATCTGGAGATGTATGACAGCAAGTAGCCCAGGAAATAAGTGTGTGGTGAAAGGAACTGTTAATGCAAAAGCTTACCAAGAAGTTTTGGGATATCATTTGCTATCAACAATGGAGGAAAAGTTTGGTGATAATGCATGCATATTTCAGGATGACAACGCTTCTTGTTACCGATCCATTTCAGTGAAAGCTTGGAAATTGAAGATTGGCATTACAAGCTTGGACTGACCTCCCAACAGTTCGGATCTCAATCCCATTGAGAATCTGTGGGGTTTACTTAAGAAAAATGTTGCAAAAGAATGAGCAATCACAATTGAAGAGTTGAAGTGTGCAATTATGAAATGCTGAAAGGAAATTCCTGCAGAAATGTGCTCAAAATTGGTACATCAAATGCCTAATAGAATAAATGCAGTAATTAAAGCAAAAGGTGGTCCTACCAAGTATTAAAGTGCTTGTTTTTTCACCTGGTCTAATAGTTTTGTCCTCAAAATGAGGTGGTTTAATACTTTTGTCCATAAGTGTTGTTTTTCATCAATTTATTATACAGATTCATATTTGTTTTGTAAGCTGCAAGTTGCGGTACATGTACTAGAACAAATGTACATTCTTGCAATATTTTTGTTTTATTTTCTATTTCCAATGCGTTGTGTAAATAAAATGTTTTCTTCCGAACCTTCCATTAATATTAGCAGTGGTCTAATACTTTTGTCAGGGGGTTGTAGACAGAGAGTAATGCCCACGCAAATGGCCAGAGAGCGCCAGTGGAAAAAAAATCACGCTTTAAACAATGGAGTTTCCCATCCTGTATTTCTTCATCCATGACCATAGGCAAGTAATTTTTATGGCTTATTGTTGCAGAAACTTTACTCTTCCTTGTAGGACATGACATACATTGTTGGTCCGCGCATATCATAGCCTCATGTCAGACAGACAGATCAAGCAAAATATTATTTTAACCCTTTCCCCTTTGGGTCAACCTGACACTCGGCACAAGTAAACCTTACCCTGAACCGAACAAACATCTGGTGCAAGTATGAGCTCAAAAGGATAAGTGGTTCAAAAGTTTTAAGAACGTTTACAGACGCACCCTGAATTTTTATATAGACCTTTCCATTGAAACCGAAACTGGAGTAACTGCGCAGAAGCAGGACAGCAAAAAACTTGCGTTTCCTCACTTGATGGCTAAGGTCAAAAACTCTCACCGGTGAGAAGAGTTAGCGTTTGGTCGGTCAGAAATCCCGGTGAGAAAACTGTGACGTCATTTTAACGCGGTCAGAAACGCCAGTTAGTGCTACTATGCCTAACTGGTTGGTCTCACCGTCCTCACCGAGAAAAAGACGGTTAGCCCAGTGAGAAATTACGTCATCATTCTCTCACCGGTGAGGGTTTTTGACCTTAGCCGAAATGTGCAAACACTACTACACATCCGGAAGAAAACGGAAGTTTTTTGCTGTCCTGCTTCTGCGCAGTTATTCCAGTTTCGGTTTCAAAGAAATAATAAACAAACTCTGATGCCATCTCTTGAGTAAACAAACAAACATAAACCTAGATATATGACTTTTACCCCTTCCCTCTTTACTTTAGGGACATGTAAACCTTACTCTGGACCTAAGGAATATATATTGCAAATATGAGTTTAATCGGATAAGTAGTTCAAAAATTTTATGAACATTTACAGACGCATCCTGAGCCTGAATTTTTCTATATAAAGACTAGCAGAGGACCCGGCGTTGCCCGGGATAATTGCACTTTTAGGTAAACAGAACAATCTCAAGAAGTTAAATTATAACTCCAAATTAGTTAACTAATAACTCAGTCAATACAAGCCGGCCAGATGGCTGAGAGGGCTAGGGCCCACTAGGGCTTTCTAGTTCTCGAGCCCACTTGGTTGTGGGTTGGAATCCTGCCGCGGGCATGGATGTTTGTGTTTGTTCTGGGCTGCGTACAGATATAACTTCTGTAATAAGGCGAAAAACAATCTTAGTATTGAAAGTCAAAAATTCTAATAAACCAACCAACCAACCAATCAATACTAAGATCCATTCAAAGGGACTATCCACTCTAAGAAAAATCCAAAAAACAGAAATTCTAGGTGATATACCGGTATTTTATTCAACTTTCTTTTGACTTCACCACCATCTTCACCACCGGAGAACATAACTGGATACTTTAGACCCAAGTTTTTATTGCTCTTATATCCTCTTGCTCTATTCGAAACACCCGTTGTTCAGATGTTTCTAATGCCCGTATAGCCTTTTCTGTATTAGCTGCAGAGTTTCTCTGGCCAATACTAGTTCTTTCTCTTTCCTTTCCAGACACATAAAATTTTGTCAGTCGTCTGGACGTTTGATAGGGAACTCAAGGGAGACACGTGTGACTTATTTATGTCCTGTCACTGCATCATCATTTAATGCTCATTATTAGTAGTTCTTGGAAACGATCGTTCAATAACCGCATTTTCACAATCTCAGTTTCCAAAATATTCACATTCAGAGAGAATATAGTCAAAATGTATTTTTATGAAATGTTTGGATCTGCTGTGGTAACAAACAAGCTAGGTGATAACACCGAGGTAGCTCGGATTTTTTTTTTCTTAATAAATTTTGCAATATCTTAAAAATAAACACATGAAAACACTGAGAATTAATACCGTAAAGATTCATAATGAAAAATCGAAAAAAAAAAATGTTAATGTTCACAATGGATGGACCTCTCCAAGTATGCCACAGCTAGCCTAAATTATTTCTTAGTGACATAATCTTACTTTAGATGTACACTTGATGTTGTTGTAATTCCCACTCTGCTCTCGATGTCTTGAAGGAAAACTTGGCCATTCACCACTTTGTGTAGTCTAGCGGTCGCCGATTCTTCTATTGACATGCTTACCATTTGCTCAATGCACCACGGATCTAAAGGACTGCTTGCTCTGTACTCTTTCCACTCTTTCTCAGTATCTGCTATCTCTCCATTATCTCCAGTTACTGATCATTTTTAAAGATTTATAAGAAATTGTTATATGCTAAGAACTCTCAATTCTAATAAAAGCCTGAATAACAGGAATTCTATGCATTGTTACAAATTGAACCTTATTTATATTGCAAAAACGTTGCCTTGCATTGTTGGTCATGTGCTATTTCCTATTAATATGCCCTGCCATCATTATGAATATCGATTTATTATCGATATTTTTTGCCTTTTTGAAATCTGAGGTAGCTAGTGACCTTCCTCATGCTTTGAAAGTCAAGTATGCAAAATTTCATTAAGATCGGAATAAAACTGTAGATTTATATAATATACACACACATACACACAAACCCACAAAGAAACATCCTTCTTTATATAGAGTGCGTAAGGTATTTGAGGACAGATTCACGGAAAGAAGACAGAGATACATGTCGAGATAATAACTTTATTATCGATACATATCATGAGCAAACACAAGAAACCTCCTTGTTATATGGCTATTCAAAGAATCCGCCATCAGCTTCTATAATTGCTTCAATGAGAGATCGAAACCGTCGGCATGGGCGAATCAAATGGTCATGGTTCATATTGGTCAATACTCGAACAATGGCAGCTTTCAATTCATCTTTAGTGTTATGGGGGTGTTCATTGACCTCTCTCTCCACAACGCTCTATACGTAGTAATCCAACGGATTCAGGTCAGGGGAGATAGGAGGCCAAAGGAGGAGAAAATCCACAACAAATCAGCTTCACACGGATTTTTCAGCTTATATAAGATCCTTTTCGATCTGAGTAGGTGGTTTTCCCGTGTTTTGTCTGACATACACTGCTACATCTTAGCATAACATACGAGTGATATCTGATATTGTCATAGACAACATTTCTGATTGTTCCTTCCGACACATGGAGATCTTTGACAAGTGACCTCATGGATGTTCTGGGATTGTCATCGATGACCTCATTTCCATTCTTAACGACCAGGGTATTTATGCCCAGGGTAATGCAGATGACATTCTCATCTACGTTTCTGGGTTCGACAAGCTCACTATTTTTGATCTTGTGCAAACGGCTCTGTATAAAGTTCAATCATGGTGTTTAGAGCGGCATCTAAGGGTTAATCCCTCGAAGACCATTCTAGTTCCCTTTACAGGTCAGAGAGAAAACATTTCTTATGATCTTATACCAACTCTGTTCGGTGAGAATATCATTATGAGAAACGAAGTCAAATACATAGGGATTATCCTCGAGAGCAGACTAAATTGGAACCAATTTCTTGATTATAAAATTATTCAAGTTAAAGTTGGATTTTACTGCTGTCGTATAGCCCTTGGTAAATCATGGGTCTTACTCCCAAGATGATTTACTGGCTATATATTACGGCAAGTAGACCTATTTTGACATAATGTGCTATAATTTGGTAGTGTACGTCTGAGCAGTTGACCATTAGAACCAAGTTGGCTTCTTTTCAAAGATTGGCGTGCCTCAGTATAATGGGTGCTGTCTCTACCACGCCAACCAAGGCTTTAGAGATTATAATTTCTCTGACTCCACTTTATATGAGTTTATATTTCTCTGTTTTTGAATTGAGTACAGATTTTTTGGGAGATGATAGAAGAGGTCCTTAGAAGTATTTTTTGTCATATGAACATGGGGTCCCCGCAGCTCCGTTTACTTACAATACTACATTGAACAATCAAATGACACCGGGACGCAGTGTGCGTTGGTAGGCCTAGATTATTTTATTTTTAACAATTAACACAAGCAATCTACCGTATGACTTTTACAGTAATTGTTCGAAATGACCGCCATTTGCTTCATAGCACAATTCGCAACGCCTTATGATGGATTGATGTACGCGTGGAAACAGTTGATTTGCACGGTCGCTGATATCACCTGCTGCCGCGACAACACGAGCCGCCAATTCTTCTTCGGTATTTACAAGTTCGGAGTACACCATTGATTTTATGCTTCCCCATAAAAAAAATCCATCGGTGTGAGATCTGGCGATCTCGGTGGCCAAGCAACTGGTCCGCCACGACCAATCCAACAAACAAGCACGTGCACCTTGAAATTTCTTTGCAAACAATTACTTTAAAAGTCATACAATAGATTGCTTGTGTTAATTGTTAAAAATAAAATAATCTACGCCTACCAACGCACACTGCAACGTCCCAGTGTCATTTGATTGTTCAATGCAGTATTGTAAGTAAACGGAGCTGCGGGGACCCCATGTTCATATGACAAAAAATACTTCTAAGGACCTCTTCTATCATCTCCCAAAAAATCTGTACTCAATTCAAAAACACCCTGTATAAAATGTGTTGCCAGTAAAAGTTCATATTGACTGAGTACTCAAGGGCAATGGGTGGACTTTCCTGGAATGAAGTCTCACACTTTCATTAGCCAGACATTACAGTTACTCACTACCCTCCATGAGCCCTCGAGCGAGGTCATAATTGACCCCGTGGCACGGCCGGGTGGAGGGAGTTGGCATTTTCCCAAGGGGGCCATCGTTTTGTACACGAATGGCTTTCATCATCATGGCCTGGGCGGTTATTGTGGCAGTCCCAGAACCATCCGCTTTCGTCGATTGGGTTACTGGGCCACGGTTTTCCAGGCAGAGATATTAGTCATTATTTACTCTCTGCAGCAGTGTATAGGTAAGCTCTATGTTAATCGACGCATCTTTATACTCAGCGACAGTGAAGCGGCCCTTACAGCCATCAAATCTTCTAGGTTCAACTCTAAACTTACCCTGGAATGTCGGCAGCTTCTACAGGACCTTTCTCTTCACAACAGTGTTACTTTGCGATGGGTTCCTGAACATAAAGGTGTTGTCGGAAACGAGGTTGCTGATACCTTAGCTAAACAGGGTGCCAAATCTTTTTTTATTGGCCCTGAAGCTTTCTGCGGTATTTCTAAACAAACTGCAGCTAGGGGTATAAATAATATCTCTCAACAAGAAATGATGGAAAGATGGGATGACACCACCGATCAAAAACATGCCAGACTCATGATTAAGAAATCTTCTCCTAGTCTGACATCAGGCATTATACAACTTAATAGAAATAAATTACAGTTCATAATCGGTTATCTTGCTGGTCATGATTTATTCCGTAAACATCTACAAAGAATCGGAATCCTTCGGGAAGAGCCAGAATGTTCGAAATGCGCATTAGCAGTAGAAACGGCCTACCACATTCTTTTTGACTGTGTCGCTGTGACACATTTTCGTCACTTCACGGTTTGTTTAATGTTTCCTCAAGATATCCACTTGGACCCCGTAGGCAGCTTGGCTCGCTTTATAAGTCTGTCTGGCTACTTTTAGGCGTTCCAAGTTTTTTTTTGGGTTTGGCGCAATAATCCATAGAGGAATAACTGCATTTGCCATCAACTGATTTAGCTCTTGACAGACAACCCGCTTATAAGATAAACCATTAAGGAATGACATACACAAGTAGCGAAAGGTTATACTAAATCATTCCGGGAACCATATTGGTTCCATTAAACCAAGTGCATTTGAACTAATTTCGACTATCAATAATTTTACGTTATATTCAATCGTGACACATCATTCCAAGTCGTTTTATATATTATATGCCATATTTAGCATTGAAAGTTCCATTACGATTTGTTTGATATATTACTGAACTAGCTGTTATCCGCGATTTTGCCCGCGCGGTCAATTGGGAAGTAACTATCAGTTGTGTATCACTACACATTCCAAGTAGATGGTAATGGTATCAATCAAGATGTCTGTCATTTAGGGAAAACCAAGGAGTCAGTGACATAGCACACACCGATCAGGCCACCAAACCGAGCACTATTTAGAGGCGCTATTTTAAACAATGTTATATGTTTTTCCATTCGTTGACAAAATGAAGAGATACTGGGCATTGAACACACGTGATCAAGCATTATACAGTTGGCCATGAGAGAAGCATGGTTCTTCAAGGTTCACCCTCGCTATTTCTAATGTTTGTCCTTGCGCTTTGTTGATTGTATTAGCTAGAATAAGCTTAATAGGAAACTGCAACCTTTTGAATTGAAACGGAAGATCTGTCGGAATTAAAGGGATTCGAGGGATGATTACATTTTCGCCCTTTCCAACGCCTGTGATAATAGTGACATCAATTATGTTCCACCCAAGGTATGGCACACGAAGCCTTGTGCCGTTAAATAATCGAGGAGCATCTAAATTTCGCATGAGCAAGACAGGAACGCCTAATTTCAATTGGAGCTTATGTGAGTGCATTACTGACAACTCGATAGAATTCAGGAACTAAACGGGTTATGAAGTGCGCTATTCTGTGTCCATGACTGTGTCCACTGACAAATACTCTGTAATGTCCGCTGCTACTTTATTCAATATATCAAAATTTATTTTGTTCACAACGTCATTTTTGGTCACGAATCGCTCTTTGATATAGCCATTGGTCGTCATTAATATTATTTTGTAAGTCTCGGTAAACGCACACAGTCAATTCTGAATTACACTGCACTAATTTACAAAATCTCCCGATAGTGTCACACAGGCCTCGACAACAGTTTCCAACAGGCCATCTGCAATTTTTAATAGTGTCTCCGCAAAGTTTCCAGCATTAATGTCTCTTGTACAGATGCACTCTCATATTTGTTGTTAATGTGAATTTTGTTATGCTTCCCCATAAATTTGACGTCTTGAGACAGTTTTCGTCTCCAAGTTTGCCCTTTTTGAAAAACTGAGAGAGTTTGACAGAAGTCACCAGCCAGCAAAACAACCATTCCTTCCTTAATGTCTGTATTGTTGAGCAAATTCTAGACCTTTCGATATATAGCTTCTATAGCCTTTTTGTGCGATATATTACTTTCATCCCACACAGTTACCTTGCATTGTCGCAGCATCATTCCACACAGTTACCTTTACTAAAATTGCAGATGGGCGATCTTCCGGAGCGAGATTTAATGGTAATATTAGAACTGAATGCGCCGTACGGCCTCCATTCAGCAACGTGGTGGCTATCCCGGAGAAAACTACGGCTACAGCAATGTTTATATCTTTTCTTACTTGCGCCAACAATAAATTTAACAAAAATGTTTTCCCAGTTCCTCCAGGGTCATCTAGAAAGAAAACTGCACCTCTTCCAGATTCTACTTGCCGTAACACTTAGTCAAAGACGCGTTTTTATTCTGGTATTAAGCGGGGCACCAATTCGGCCACTTGCCGCTGCTAAGCTGGGACATCATAGTTTAATTCCTGTATTAATTCATCACCTAATTCATTTGAGTCTATTCGTCGAAGGCTAATCATTCCAAAATCGCTTCACTTTTTGCCCAACATTGCCATTACTTTGTCTTCAAATTTTCCAAGGGATTCGTTATGAATGTATTCATTGAATGTCATGTCCGCGTGTGTCTGCTTTAGCCTTCGCAAAATATCTTCCTCCATATACCCTTTGTATTTGTCTTACTCTTCTTGGGGATTGGAAAGTCCCAAGATAATATCATAAATGTCTGGTGATTGACACAATGCACGGCTTCCTTCATGGTTTCGTCCCAGGGATTATCATGCTTTAACAGATGCAGAGCTTCACATGACTTTGTGTACTTTGCGCATTCCTGGGCATTACCAAATTTAAGGTCTCTAAAGCTTGTCGAACCTCGAACATTGTGCAGCAGCAAACGTGAACAGAAACATTCAAAATTAGTAACATGAACAGTGTAGAAACTACTAAGGGCATCTGCTGATTATACTCTGGGCCACCTTTCAACAGGCGTACCTTGAGCGCGACGTTTCTACTCCTTTTTTGACGTGTTCCATGTGTAAAAGCAGGGGACCTCGGCATTTTAAACGTTTTTGCAAGAGTGGATCCGATAAAGCTGAGAGAATGCTCTTAATATTTTTAGGGCGATGATGAAACTCTGTCTTGGAAGTTGCTCTAATTGAAATATACGCGCGCTCCGTTTTCCAAGTGTACGGCATGGTGACTAACATTTGGATGTCTCTGGAGTAAGGGGAAATCAAGGAGCTGCCACCTGCCTCGTTGCTGCTCACATAACGCCCTGCCTGAGGGTTTTGTACTTCATTAATATGATGTGTCATATCTTCATTCCTGAGGCTAAATATCGCCTGAACACTTCCTTTATTTATATACTTGCATATATATTTGATTGCGCGTACAGAGCTGTAGCCTTCTAACCTAATATGAGCATTAAACATTTTACAAATAATGGCCGAATACGGGCCAACCTAGCTGTTGTTTAATTTCTCGAACGCTCCAGTGCGAATCTTAATAAGCTTAGTAACTTTCCTACCACCATCTTCGCGTCTCTGCGTCTGCATAAAAGGTAGCCATTGTCATTGTGCACTATTTCTTTTAGGAGCTGTTTGGGATTTTTTTTTTTTTACATTTTCCTTCTTTTATGCATGGCGGTGCTGGGTTTCGTGTTCCACTGGGAACGTGAACCATGTTTCGGACTATAAAATCATACAATTCTTTATCTTGTACCGGATCCGGAATCTCGGCGCTAATTAAGTCGTGTATTTGGAAGGAGCATAATTTCTCTTTCAAGCATATTAGAATGTGCACATGTGGTAGTCCTCTTGTAACGTGCAAAAATATCTGAATATAAGCAGATGAGCGCAGTGGAATGGAAGTCACGCACAGAGACGGAAATAAATGAATAAACTGGAATTTATTAAGTTAAACACAAAAATGGATATTGAAAAATCTGCAATGGGTATTCTTAAAGAGCAAAATTGACTAATAAACGAAGTTACCAACTTAAGATTAGCTTGAATTCTTACATCGCTAAGAACATGACTTAATCGAAATATAGGTTGCACTTCGATAACAAGCTATACATATGGCATGAACAAGAATTAATATACAAAACATTCAATGGAAGTAGAATATGAGTTGTAGCTCAGTAACAAGCTACATATATCGTGTGGATAAGAATAATTAATATACGGAACATACAATGCAACCATACTGCTTATCCGTTGCAAAAATGAACATAAATAATGGAAAGCATGTAAGCAATTACAATTCCTTATCTATATTTATGTTTTATATCCGTTTATATATAAACCTATACATACATATATTTATATATCTTATTAACGATAGCTTTGATGAGCCATCAGATGAGAACAAATCATACAATATTTGTTTCCGGAATTGTCAGTTAAACACCAATTTCTTCAAGGCAAAACGTAATAATAATAACCCGTAATTTGAGACACAAAAACCTACTACAGGTATAAAATCACTTAATTTTCTTCAAATGAAATGTACACAATACATCACAATCAAGTGTCCACTAAATAGCCCAATACGGACAATAGTGAAAGAGTCCAAACAAGCAGCAGATACAAAGATTATCTAACCCCATCAATACTAGACAGGATAGAGAATATTTTAAATCAGTTCAAAAAGTCTTATATTTAAAATATGTAATTATGACACACCGTCACATTTACTAGTGCTTAAAGTCGGAATGAATTACATTATCAGGTAAGGAGCAAATAATACATAGCACTGAAGCACTGAATAAGACATTCACCTTAAACACATTTTTCTAAGGCCAAATATTAACTAAGCCAAAGAGGCTCACCCAATGAGACGGAAAATTGAACACTGCTGTCAACATGAATAAATTAAACTTGGGTTAAAACAAAACCCAGGTAGCTCGAAAGGTAGGCCACCATTCCATATGGCCAGGAACATTTTACTGCCGAGGAACTGCGTAGTTCCCGCCAACGTACGTCCAAAAATGAAGCCTTAGTCAGCCGGGCAGTGCTGCCCACATAATAAAATACCTTTATTAATGATGCCGAACATTCGGCGACGGTCCTATGGAAGACGGTCGGTGTCTCGCTCCCATATGCCAAGCGAAGCCATTCACCGCTTTCGCCGCCATGTTGCCACGCCGATGAAGCGCCCGCCGTATTCAGTTCACTGCTCGACTCCGTCTCTCTCGTCGAAACGGTTGCCGTCGCTCGCCAGCTTCTTCGTGAAGGCGAAGAACGTTCCCTCCTCTCCTCTCGTCTGGCTACGCAGTCTGAATAACGCTCCCGGGCTCCTCGCTTTCCATCGGTCGTCTTTTCCGGCACGTTGAGAGGCTGCCTGTCGCTCTCTCTCCTCGATCTCCTCTGTCCCTCTCTCTCCAATTCGAGCTCCGCGCCCGCTTCCCGTCGCTCGATCCTATTGGCTGCTGAGCGTCGATGCTGATGACGCAGTTGATGACGCTGCTCCGCTCCTCTCTCCGAACGATAGAACACTCGGGTAGGATATCTTACGAACCCATCATCGGAATTCTTAATGAATGGCGAATTCCGTGACACCTCTTTTTTACAACTCAATGGAATACATGAAACACTGTTACCTCTCCGAATATTTTTCCTTTGGTAATAACATTAATAAATTTCTAACAACTAAATCATGTGTAGCGGTACATTTTTGGCCAGGCATTTTTGCTTCTCAGTTACTTCTATCCACGCGGGATTGCAGGTAAAAGTGAAAAATAAATCAGGTCGTCCGTAAGTTCTTTCATAGGCGAATGCATCTTGTATGTATTCGTGCAGGTAGTGGGGGCTGTTATCGAAGGACGACGGAAGAAATACCCTTTTGCCTAAATCTCTGGGGTTCACATTAGCATCGCTAGTAATAGCATCTTGCAGATGTATGTAATTGTCAACACGCTGCTTTTTTGATTTAAAGAAATGTAACGAAGACGTTCGTTTTCTACCTTTCCATACATGTCACCAGGAATTGATGAAAGAGTTGTCTGCATCGCGATAACAGATTAAAATCATTTTCTCGCAACATCATATGATACATATAAAAATCCATACACGAAACTTTTTTGTACGGAACAGGCCGTTATGCTACAGGTTAATCAGTGGAATTCCAAGTAGAAATCCCTCTTTTCCCTTGCTGTAAATCAATGGATATTGCAGGCCATCATAAAACTTGTGATTATCGGCTACCCGTTGCAACAAATTATCATGTGCTTGCAAGACAATATCCCTTGAGAAGAACTGATCACTACAAACTGCAGCAGCAATTTCATTAATTAATGGTGCATTGTAATGCCTTTCGTGCTCTCCTCGCGGAGCCCTATGTGCATGGATTGCTTCCTTATAATCCGCTTGAGACAGGTTCTCTAATGAATTATTGAATATATTGATTAAGATAGTTTTTCATGCAACATTCTTTCAACTCACTGGATAAATTGTTACCAATTAAACCTTATTTATAAATCACAACAATTTTGCCTTGCATTGCTGGTCATGAGATATCTATTGTTGGTGCGTGCATAGTGTTGGTGAATTGCGTTATGAGAAGCAGGGGGAAAGCGGTGTTCTCCCATGGGAAAAATATTTTCCTCTGTTAAAATGTAGTGTAAGTCACTCTCGAGCCCTTCGACTATCTTCTTAGAGAAAAACACATCAACCCGTCGCTCCGTGTCGACATGAAAGAAGGACCAACAAACAAACAAACAAACAAACACTTTCATGTTTATAATATTTGTATGGATATTAAAAAATAAAAATATTCCCAAAGCAATGACAAAAATCAAAATAAGACTTATACTTAAAAAAGTAATAAGGAGTACCTAAATAATTACAGACCCATTGCAATATCATCGTATTTGATGAAAATATTAGAATACTGGATAAAGGAAAAATTAGAAATCTTTTTAGTAAATAAAATATATTCCGTAAGAAACTCTATGGTTTCAGAAGAGGGATCTCTACCCAAACTCTCTTTTTAGACCTGAATGTAAACTAGGTTATGCATTTCACAAAGGATTATTTGTTACTTTGTTCCTTCTAGATCTTAAGGCATTTGATATGGTAGATCCTACGGTATTAACATATCTACTATTACTATAATCCAAGTTCTGTGATTATATATTTTATGTTATATGTTATTTATTTATGTTATTTTTTGTTATAAATAAATATCTCGTATATTTATTTTCGTTATGTTGACTAACGTTTTATCAATTATCTGTTGATGAGAAATGTAATTTGCAATTTGTAACTGGTATTCTTGTTTTATTTGAAATAATGAAGTTCGTTGAAAAAATTTATATTTTTTCTTAATTTTTTTTCAATAATATTTCAGTTATTTATGCTCCTTATGGAAAACATGTTATGGAATTCTGGGAGCAACGAGATAAAGAAAATATATTAATCGTCCATTATGAGGATTTACAAAAGGTAAACAGATTTCACTGTACAACAAATTTGAGCTTTTTATAATAGTCATTTAGATGTATCTATGTGATTCTGTATAAAGAAAAAGGTGCTTGATTCATATATCAAAACCAAAATGGTTCATCAAGTACTGTTTTTGTAGAAGACCCACTTCTCAGATAAATGTAACAGAGGCTCCATTATAGAAAACACAAACACAAAACTGGTTTTTTTGGTCGTTTCCTCTTGTAAACATCTGTTGGTGTGTCTCTGATAACAGACCAGCAATATTCATCTAACATACCTCCAATCCATCGTTAAGCTCTGCCTGTGTGATTTCAAGATGTGAATATGTCACAGATGTAATGGTTGAAAGCCAGGATCTTGATAGTTTAGGTCATCGGAGGTGTCTTCTTCTGAATCAACAGTATATTTGTCTGGAGCTGCAGGTATAGGAAGATATTCAGAATGAGAAAGTGGTCGCATAGCGCTTTTATATGTGCTACAATATAGAAACGTAAAAATCTAAAATGTGGATTTTTTGGAAAATGGTGCGTGGTAAACAAAAAATAATTACAGATTCGTTATTTTTAGCCAAAAATATACAAGAAATATTCTTTAGCATATTTTCATCTAAAGGATATTTTTCATGTTATACAGTGTTATTAATATCAAAATTATGATAGTTATATTTGTCTTCTTTTGAGCTTTCTTCCTAGTATTACTGAGTTATACAATATATTTATATGGCAATAAAATGACTAAAAAATGGCTAAAAAATGGTTAAAACATGACTAAAAATACGTGAATGTGCGTATTTCCGTTTGTGTGAAAAGAAATTTATTTTTTCTGACTGCAATACAGAGTGTTTCTAAATTTTCTCCCTATTATAGATGTTTATTACTCAAAAACTATTACAGATTTTAAGGTGATTTTTTTATTCACAAAGAAAAACTCAAAAAGGTTTTAGCATGCCTTAATAAATTTCAATGTCCCCCCCATTTATAGCATGAAGGATGTCAAAGCGGCGAAACTCGATTTCCTCCCATTTCCAGGCCCCAGTGAGGTGTTCCATCTTGTTGGTAAGCTATGTTGGGTTGCAGTTCTTCCCTCTGTGGAATCAGGTAGTTCTCCAGCATATGTAGGTAGGTTGTGGTGGTCGGTTGGTTTATTAGAAATTTTGGCGTCGACAAATAAGGTCATTTTACGCGTTTTACTCAAGTTATATTTGTACGCAGCCCGAGACAAACATAAACATCATGCTCATGGCAGGATTAGAATCCACGATCAGGGAGACTCGAGAACTATAAAGTCTACTCCCTAGCCCTCTCGGCTACATGGCCAGCAGGTTGTGGTGGTAATGGTGTCTTCAGCGTAAAAGAATGGTCCGATTACTCGATCATGCATTACAGATGATCGGGTGAGCAAGGGGGCCAAGAGATTGGCCCATCCCTTCCAATCTATCGTCCTGGAAAGTTCCTATCAGGGCCCCAGTGAGGAGGTGTTTCATCTTGTTGGTAGACAATGTTAAGCTGCAGTTCTTCCACCTGTGGAATCAGGTAGTTCTCCTGTATAACTAGGTAGGTTGCAGCAGTAATGGTGTCTTCAGTGAAAAAGAAAAGCCCCAGTTTTCGATCATGCATAAACCGCACCAAACGTTAATGTTTGGGCTGTCGCGTATATGATCCCTTAGAACGTGGGGTTTTGTGAACCCCAAATGCTCCGGAAGTATGGAATGTTGCCTCATCAGAAAACAAAATATCCTCAAGGAAGTTGGGATCATTGTCGATTTTTTGGGGCATATCCTCAGCAAAATTTTTGCGCTACGGTCGGTCATCTTGCTTTAGTTCATGCATCATCTGGATTTTGTAGGGTGTAAGACGAAGGCGGTGATTCACTATTTTATGTGATGTCATTGGCATATGCAGTTGACAACCCGCTTCGCGAAGTGATTTACGTAATACGATCGAACGCCTCTCTGACCTTTTCTACTCTCTGTGGTGTTGCTGAATGTCTACCAGAAACCTTTTTGTGTAACATGCTGTATGTGTTTAAAAATTTGTCATGCCATAGCTTAATTGACTTATGATTTGGAGGATCCTTTTTAAACTTTGTTTTGAACATTCTCTGAAATATAATCATTGACTTAAATTCCGCAAGCAATAACACGCACTGAGCTTTTTCTTGAACACTCGATATTGTTTATTGCGTCTCGCGAAAAATGAAACAACGCGCCAACAACAGTACCACGTGTCAACCGCGTGTTTCATTATCAACTCACGCGAGGTAAGAAACTTTTTGAGTTTTTCTTTGTGAATATAAAAATTTACGTTAAAGTCTGTGATAGTTTTTGAATAATAAACATGTATAATACGGGAGATAATTTAGAAATACCCTGTACATTTAATTGAAGTTACCATTATAACATTTTATGTAAAATGAAAATGATTTTCATAGCTTTTATTACGCCCCAAAATGTGTCCTTTGTTATGTTGTTATTAACTATTCAAAATTTGTGTCGTATGTTTATAAAAAAAATTATAGATTTTTTTAGTATTCAAATATATTTAAAACATTTTGTGTCAATGTACACTATGTGGTCAAAAGTTTAGAGACACCAGCATTTCTGCGTCACAGGCTTCGGATAACAGGGATTATTAAGCGTGGCACCCCCTTTTGCACCAATGATAGCCTCTAGTCTCCGAGGAAGACCTTCCACCAGTTTCTGATAGTAAGTAGCTGGAATTTCCCATCATTACTGACACTGAGCACTGGTTAGTTCAGCCAGGGATAAAGGCCGGCATGTTCTGGCTGTAGTCGACGTTCCAGTTCATCCCACAGATGCTCAATGGAATTGAGATCGGGCTCTGGGCAAGCCAATCCATTTTTTTCAACCCCATTATCTTGAAACTAGCCGTTTACAGACTTTGCTTTATGTCAAGGAGCATTGTTATACAGGGTGATTCAAATCGAGTGTAAAACTATTTATGGGCGTATTCAAGCCTAGATTAATAAAATTTGGAGAAATAACAGGGTATATAATACTGTATACCATTAAAATTTGATCGAATTCCAAGAAGAAGTTTTCGAGTTACTCATTCATCATCATAGCACGTGTTCACTTGGAGTACTAACCAGCACTTGTTACAATTTTGACTGCGTAACTCGGAAACTTCTCCATGGAATTCTTTCAAATTTTAACGGTATACTCAGTCTTACGTACCCTATTATTCCTCTAGATTTCATTAATCTAGGTTATACAGAACCTGAGTTATTAACTTGTTGATCTTGGTGGCGGCATTTTTATTTCTGTTCATATCTCAGTTATCGTTCAAATTCGGACCCAAGTTCATAGGACTTTTTGTCTTTACCTTGACCTCTATAATACCCCTTTAAATTGTTTTACACACGATTTGAATCACCCTGTATATTTTTTTTTGTAAGCACGCTTGGTGGGCAATACTGTGAGCGGAACTATACGAAATGTTCAGTACCTCTGCAATGTGTGACAGTGTGATTTGCCTATCCTCCCTAATCATTCCCTCCACCTGACAAATATTCTGGTCGCTAGCAGACGTTGACTGTCTGCCACTTCGATGCTCATCAGTGATGTCAGTCCTCCCATTATCAAACTCCCTACACCAACACCACACTTGTTTCCTCGATAACACGTTGTTGCCATACACCTCCACAAGTTCCCGATGGATCTCGGCTGGTATCTTCCCCTTCGCATGCAGAAATCGTATCACACTTCGTACTTCAACATTTGACCATGTTTCCAGTAGCCCTACCATCTTCGAAGTGCGATTATCTGCAACTGCGTCACCGTGCTGCTCTCTAGCGGTCACCAGGGATACTACCCATCAATACCTACAACACACAAAAATAAAAAGTTACAAGCATATAGTGGTTCATTTTTAGGGCACTTGTTACCTTACTTTTTGATCCTACCTTGTATATTATAAATTTCCCTTATACCTAATAAGAATGTCAACCAATTTTTAAAAAAAGCATTATTCTTATAGTTACATTATGATTAATGTTTTTCTGGAAATTTGATAACTATGCATATTGTTAATCTCGACTCTGCCCTGCTGGGATCAACCTTGTCGGTCTATGCCTTTATAGGTCTCAGTAGCGCCCTTTGTATATTACTTATTATTATTATAATTTCACTATTGTGCTAGTATGTAAATACGCTCAACTTAATCTTGCCTATCGGCCTCGGTAGCTCAGCGGTTGCGTGATCGCCTCTGATGCCCGAGTACGCGGGTTCGATCCAGGCCGAGGGCGACGAGGATTTTTCAGGGGGAAATCCTGAGATCACGCACTTCCTTCGGAAGAGAAGTAAAGCCGTTGGTCCCGTGTAGTCGTTTGCCGGCTGTACGTTAAAGAACCCTTGCGAGGCAAAATTTGCGGCCCCTTTAACGCCGTCCTGAAATGACCATGGCAGTTGAAAAGGACGTTAATACCAAACAAAACCAAAACCAAAAAAACCTAATCTTACCTACATGCTGCTATTAGTCATCTTACTAAGATATTATATGTCAGCAATCGCTTACGTTAAAGCATGTTCTGAGACCATTTCCTTGTTACTGTAAACTATCATTTTATACCAATTAATTGTAACTATTTCATCTATGTCTTAATGGACTTGTATTAAGTTATATTTTGCTGTTATCTATTATTTTTACTTCATTAATGTTCTGATTATATTGTTTTTATTTTTTGTTTAATTAACCCGTTTTTGTTTTACTTCTTGTTCTGTAATGTGCTACTTGGCCTAACCTGTCGGTTATTTTACCATATTGGCCTTGTTGGGCACTATTGTAACCTTTTTGTCTAACCCAAATAAATAAATAAATAAATAAATAAAATAGAACAAAAAATGTTCTATAAACATTACATCTAGTGTCGATCACGTGTGAGATATCGACGTTCGTCTATTTTCTTTTATTTAGAGTGTTTTCCAAGGAAAAACGTAGGTTTACTTATTTATTCTTAAATGTACTCTTCTTTTTTTTGCATATGGCAAACAGGAAGAGGAATCTTCGTATTTCTAACATGCGTGAAAGAAATTTTATTGGCTTGGCAGTTGAGTTGTCCGAATATGTAACCAGTGCCTTGGAGCTTAAAACAACCATTTTGAGGGGCTTCCTCGACATTGATTTGTTACTTTCTTCTTATTCTTATGCTTTGTATAATTTTAGTTTTGTTTTATAGTTTAATGTGATGTTCTGTCAGTATGCAGAATAAAAGTTATCTGCACTCTCAAGTTTTATTTATTTGCTATAACAATTCTACAAGAAAATAGACAAACCTCGATATCTCACGCACGATCGAAACTAGATTTAATGTTTATAAGACATTTTTTGTTCCATTTGAACCATACAATGTTGCTAAATAATTATGCTGGGTAAGTTTGGGTCACCCTGTATATGAGTTATTGTTTTTAATATCTTCTTTTGTTGTTAAGAAAATACTTCTTCATGATGAATTTCGTTATTTTTGGTTCTGTTATTTTTTCTGACATATTCGTGTACATTACCGCATATTGATTATTCTTTCCAAATATATTTTAGGATTGCATAAAAGAAATTCATCGGATAGCCCACTTTCTTGGAAAGAATTTGACTGACGAAGAGGCTGAGAAAGTGGCTGCGCATTGTAGTTTTAAGAACATGAAAAGCAATCAAAGCACCAACTACAAACAGTTTTTAAAGGAAACTGATTTTATGCGAAAAGGTAATGGTCTGGGTTTTGTTACATTGTTGTAAATATTGTTCCCTCGTTTTAACTTGATGCTTTATATATCAGGTCGTTGCATATCAAATGTCGGATTTCGAGGTGGGTTCCGCGCTTCAGCACGGTTTCCACGTTTAGTGGCAAGCACCCAAACAAAGTGCTACATTCTCAGAGATAACCCTATCAGCGACCAGCTGCCTGAAATTTGCATGTCAGCGATGATATTTAATAGCGTTTGACCCCAAGCGAAGATAGTCATCACTTTATGCGGATTACGTGTGATAATGCATTACGAGTTCAAGTTTTATCACATTGCAGCCAACGCCTCTCGAAACATCAATAAGATATTTGGTGTAGGCAGCATAAACAAACGTACTGTCCAATGTTCCGAAAATTCCGGGCGGCAGTGACGAACCTGGCAAATGAGTCATGCAGCAGACCGCCCAATGTGTTGAATGACGCTGATCTGAAGTGATCTGCGGAAAGGACGCGTCAAAAATTGTTCGAGACATTTCAGGGGATCATGCTGTATCAGCGTCGACTGTCAGTAGACACATTAGGACCATCGGCAAGGTAAAAAAGCAGTACAAATGGGTTCCAGATGAACTCTTTAGTGGAACATCCGTGGTGTAGTGCATTATATCTTTCTGCAGCAGGGGGAGACGATCGCCACTGCGAACTACTGTCGTGAAATGTATCGTATGCACACAAACTGCGTCAGCAACAAGCTGAACTTGTGCATCGCAGAGGCGTCCTTCTGCTGCATGACAACGCGCGATCGCACGTTGCACGAATGACCGTGCAGGCGCTACAGGCTCTGGACAACGAGGTGCTTCCACACTCCCCGTACTCTCCGGATCTCTCGCCTACCGACTACCACCTTTTCCATAGCCTGGACAATTTTCTCCGGTGGAAAACATTGCTAACCCAAGCAGACGTCGAAAACGTATTTCGGGAGTTTATTGAGTCCCGTCAAAATTATTCTATCGGAGAGGGTTCCAGAAGCTGCCATATCGCTGGTAACAATGGTTGGATTACAATGGGGGTTATTTCGAATAGCACGTGTGAAGTTGTCCTTTCTAGAGGGCCATTAAAGATGACCTCTGCAATCTGACATTTGATATGAAACGATCTGATATATTTTAGCATTGAAAGTTCCAATGAACCATAATGTTTCCAGCTTTCACTAAACCAGGTTCCTGGTAACCATTACGAGTATCATTATTCTTACATAGAATTCATTTATGATACATCAATCCCAGTTGTTTGATATATTGCAAGCCATATTTTAGCATTGACAGTTCCAATGAACCACATTGGTTCCACTAAACAAGGTTCCTCGGAATCAGTTTCGACTATCATTAATTTTAGGTTATATTCATTCATGGTACATCATTCCAAGATGTTTGGTATATTACATAGTATATCTTATCACTGAAAATATTTGAGGGTGTCATAAGGGTACACATTAGAGCACGTGGAATTGTTTTGAATTTAACCATTGTCAAAAAGGTTCATTCCCAGAACCATATTTAGTAATTGGCGAAAATAGTAATTTATATCTTCTTCTATCTCGTCATCACCATTTGTTTGATATATCCAACTATTAATAAAGGAGAGCATGTGAGTTCGTCACGGAAACAGTTTTGCATTGTTGTTGCACGTTTAAGCATTGCTAGCGCTCACTTAAAGCACACGCCGAAACCGAAAAGTCACCTGACCATTGCTGTCTGAGCAACAATTTTTACATCAATCAATCACAAAACTATAAATAAAGGATAAAATGTGAGTTCATCAAGCGAAACAATTTGAATGAACTGAATCTGATAAAACTAACTACCACGCAAACTGCGCGTGGGCCCCGTTCATTACTTAATAACTTATAACTATCCATTGAAAATTGCTAGGTGGTGTCGTGAATGTAACATTTGTACACGTGTTATTGAACCGATTTAGATAATATTTGTGATTTGTTCGTTCCATGTACCATATTCATCGACTGACGAAAATAGTAATGAATAACCGCTTCTATCTCGTCATTACGATTTTTTTGATATATTACTTAATATATCTTCCCATTGAAAATTGCTAGGCGCGAAAATTTAGGTACCAATGAACCGATTTAGATAATATTTGTGATATATTCTTTAAATGTATCATATTCATCGACTGATGAAAAAAGATTTTGAAAATCTTTCATAGTCTCGGAGGAGTTAGAGTTACGGACGGACGGACAGACAGACAGACCGACTGGCACGTTTCCCCACACTGATAGCATAAAGCACCTTTCGGTACTTAATAAACCATTAAGGAATGATATAACCAAGTACCGAAAGGTTAAACTAAACCATTCGCGGAACCATCTTTTTAAACCGCCCAATGTTAATATTGTAAGATTCTATTGGACCATAAAGATATCATTAAACCACGCACCTTTGAACCAATTTCGACTATCACTAATTTTACATTATATTCATACAAGACACATCATTCCAAGTTGTTTAATGTATTATATGCCATATTTTAGCAATGGCAGTTCCAGTGTACCACAACGGTTCTACTAAACCACGTACCTTTGAACCAATTTTGACTATCATTAATTTTACATAATATTCATTCATAACATATCATTCCAAACGTTTGATATATTACATGCCATATTTTAGCATTGAAAGTTCCAATGAACCATAAGGGTTACACAAAACCAGGTTCTTTGAAACCAAATTCGACTAATTTTACCTTATATTCGTTTATGACCTATCATTCCAAGCTTTTTGATATATTCCATGTCATATTTTAGCATTGAATGTTTCAATGAACTTTAATAGTTCCTTGAAACCAACTTCGACTATCATTAATTTTACGTTATATTCATTCATGACACTTCATTCCAAGTCGTTTAATGTAATACATGCCATATCTTATCAATGAAAACTTTTGAGGTGTCCTAAGGGTACCATTAGAGCAAGTGCTATTCTTTCGATTACAACCATTTTCAAAATGGTTCATTTCTTGCATCATATTTATCAATTGGCGAAATGAGTAATTTTTTATCCGCTTCTATCTCGTCATTACGATTTCTTTGATATATTACTTAATACTTCGTACATCTCTCCATTGAAAATTGCTAGGTGGGGTCGTGAATGTACCATTCGTGCACGTGCTATTTAACCGATTTAGATAATATTTGTGATTTGTTCGTGCCATGAACCATATTCATCGACTGACGAAAACAGATTTTGATAATTTTCATAGCCTCGGAAGATTTAGAGTTACAGACAGACAGACAAACAGACACGTTTCCCCACACTGATAGCATAAAGCACCTTTCGGTGTTTACTAAAGATGCTTATGGCAAAAATTGTTGGTATGAGGATTATTCATTAATTTTTCCCTCATGGTCCCGTAACTTTTTTATTTGTTATCCGATTTTCCAAATTGTTTTTGAATCTGATACTTACATTTGTCCTCTATGTAATTCACTATTCACTTTCGACATAGTCCCCATATTTTTTCGTGCATTCCACTTACGTTTGACTAGTCGGTTGAACCCGTCGGAGAGGTAGTCCATGTTTGTTGTCGACAGCAGTATTTAATGGCAGCTTTGGCCCCTTTACTGCAGCATGACAATACTCACAGCACACGATCGACAGCACATACAGTAGTATTTCAAAAATGAAAGACTTTGCACCTTGCAACTTTCACCACTTCCCAAAGAAGAAACAGGACCTTAAGGGACATGAGTTGCGTTCTGTAAGATGCTATTCAATCCTCGTGTCGACAGCAACTCCGGAATTTCTCTCCGACAGGTTGACCTGACTAGTCACGCGTTGGCGCAGTGCGTGGAAAGAGATGGGGACTATGTCGAAAAGTGTAAAGTGCAATACATAGAGGACAAATATAAGTATCATATAAAGAAAAAGAATTTTGAAAATGGGTTAAAAATAAAAAAGTTACGGACCAGGAGGCAAAAATTCTTGAGCAACCCTCATATTTTATAATTAGTAAAGGTTGTTTTACTCCAGTTTTAATAACGTATTACCTTAAATTTGCATCCATAATGACTGTTTTTTCCATTTTTATAGACATGGAATAAATTATTTTTTTGGAGTTTTATAATGTATGCATTCTATTTTTCAGGAGAAGTTGGCGACTGGAAAAATCATTTAACTGATGAACAGAACAAGAGAATGGATGAATATGTAGACGATCATTTCAAATATTCTTCATTTAATTTTAAATATTAAATTTGTTACATTCAGATTTAATGACATTTTTAAAAAAGGCATCTTATATAAGTCTAGAATTTTTTGAAAAATTAATATGTCGTGAAATTTTTTTTATGGTACCGTAAGCGGTCTGCGTAGATGAGGTTTTAGATTGCTAGTTTCACTTACAACATTTCATCGACAGATAGCACCAAATGATTGAAATGCCGAATGCAAAAACAGGCAACTTATACCAAGAGTTCCTTCAACCGTAATTCATTATTATGAGCGCCATTCGCTAACACTGCTTGCACACACGTAGAGACGCCATTTTCGGTGGTATGATTGAAACATCTTTCAGTGTAGGATGGCATCCTTCACTATAGCCAACCAAGTGGGATGATTTCTGTATACTAAATGATTTTATGTACTTCCAGCAGGCAAGTTTTTGCCTAGGCACATGAAGGCCGGTTCAAACTAGCGCCGAACTGCGGCCGAAAAACCGGCCATGTAAGCAGCGCGGTTTCACCGCGTTTAGAGTTGAGGTTGACAAAACTATACCACCACGGTAAAATCCGCCGAGGTAGTGTCCGCCAATGAAATCAATGCATTTTGTATGAGGTGAACAAATACGCGTTTGATTAGTATTGTTTTTGAAGCGCAGCAGTCTTAGCGAGCATCATCAAATAAACAGCAGAAGCTTTGCTTGTATCTACGTCCATTTAGTTTATTTGCAAAGATTTAAAACACTACGTCCAGTTTTTTATGCGTCTATTTTTGGAAAACGCTAAGCAACCGAAGACATTCTTGGTGTATAGCGTTATGTGCCACGATAGTGGCAACCGGCCTTTTGACGCACGAAGCGTTGCGCCTTTTACCTCATAAATCAAGGGGATCTCAAAATTCAGCTCTCAAAATAATATTTTATCTAATTATCATTTTTTTACATAAAAAAAATAATTAATAATTTGTCAGTATTACATAAATTAAATTGACAAATGAATAAATCTCCACATCTAAAAATCGCAAGATGTCAGGTCTGGTGACCTATATACTGTTTCACCCTATCCTGAGAGCACTGGTAGTGTTACACTAAAACGATGTTTAGTCTAGTTGTTAATGAAACGTAGTCATCCGCCTTCTAAAAGGTTTAGTAACTCACCTGCTTATCAACGGTTTATTTCTAGTTTACACTTCTATCTTTGATAAATATTTTTTTAAATTTGATAAATGGCATAAATGGTTTCCATAACAATTACATATATTTTTTTAAATTATTTTTTTATTTAATTTGGTTTCTATCTTTGGTTCTCCCTGCGCAGCGTTGCGGTTTTAGCCCTAAAAATCTCCGCTGCCGATTTTCTGGCTAATTCTTCTGTTCTTTTAATGATTTGATTAATGGATTCGGATAGATATGCCTGCCGAAAAATGCGTTACACATTCCAATTTATTTGCTTGACAAAAATTGTCGTTGGCATAATATCGCGTTGGGGAAGAGCTTGATTTCACCATTATGAACATGAAGAAGAAAAATTACAAAAAAAAACAGTGCAAAGCTGCCTCTTCAAAATTCGCATTCGCTATTTGTTATTGTTTTTTCTATAAACATATAAGTCTTTAAGAAAAATTAGCATAAATTGATAAATTACAATAATCCTTATTATCTCAGTTACAAAATACGTTTTCTTCCCTGTGTAAAAAAAAATTCATGAAACTCTAGTTTTAATGCGCACGAACCCATTTTATAGAAATTGATCTAGACAGAGTTATATTTCCAGTGCTTTCAGGTTATGTGAGATGAAGTACTTGTACAGGAGGCCAGGCTTGCGGGAAGTGTCGGCTAAATACTAGTGATGTCCGTTGGATCCGGATCTCTGATTCGGATCTGATAATATCCGGATTCGGATCTAGAAATATCCGGATCTCGGATATCGGATCCGGATTTCGGATCTCTGATATCGGAACCAGATTTCGGATATCGGATATCAGATCCGGATTTCGGATCTCTGATATCGGAACCAGATTTCGGATATCGGATATCAGATCCGGATTTCGAATCTCGGATATCGGATCCTTTCACTGGATGCGTATTAAGACTAATTAGGACTTAAGAGGACTAGGCTATCACTTAATAAAAGCTTTTATAAACTGCTTTCAGAAAAAGTTTGCATATGCACAATTTCCTGTCTTAGATCCGATTTTCGGATCTCGGATCCAAGATCCGGATCTCAGATCCAAGATCCGGATCTCAGATCTCGCATCCAAGATCCGGATCAGAGATCTCGGATCCAAGTTCCGGATCTCGGATTTCCGACCAACATCCGGTTCTTGGATCTCGGACCTAGGTCCGAAAAAAGATCCGGATATCCGGATCTTGAATTATCCCGATCTTGACATCACTACTAAATACCCGATTAGTTCCAAACATACCTTACGCGTTTGTTTATGGGAATGTGTCATGTGGGATGGTGTTCCATTTGTCTTGCAAGCTAGCGATACCGCTGCTTCATAAGATGTTTGCATAACTTGCTGTCATCGAAACACTTTCGGAAGAAGCGCTGCGGACCTCTTCAAAAAAAAAAGGGCTACTAAGAAAGAAAGCCGTGAAATTACTCGCAGAAGTGTTGGCTGATTGAATAGCATTTCCAAGAAGAAGAAAATTTCATGTGTTTACGACTCCGCTGAGGGGAACTGTCGCATCAGTCATAAAACATTTAGCAGTCACTTACATATGCATCCATTTGGTAAAACCGTATGCTGTGAACTGATGCTACACAAAATCAGCTTGCAATTGTAGTGTGTACGGATGTCTGTTGAAAATGCGTGGCAGTACCGGCCATAGTGACTTATGGAATGCCATTTTGGCAAGAAACTTGACGAGCACTGGAATTTCGTGTGCGGGTGACATTGCAATCACTTCATTACCTACGAAATCTTTTCTGATTTTGCAGCCGTTTTCGCAGTCGTGCTGCCAAGGATCCAGTTTCTTTGAATTTCTTTACCATTCATCATAGCAGAATGGCAGCTTACAGAACACTTTCAATGTTGGTTGCATTCAACCAATACCACCTAGACAGAAGGTCGCGCAAATAAATTGTATCAACTTGCTTAACTTAAACTTTCCCACCTTCACCAGTTCGTAAATTGTGCTATCTGGCTATGAAATATGTAATTAAAATGATGAATAATTGTTCATAAGTTTGTTTTTGATTTCATTCTCATCATATCTACACAAATCGTTTTGCGCTAATCTGAAAACTAAGCGAAATATTACCTTTGAAACCTGTAGACTTTTTAGATCACAAATATTTAGTATAAATATTTTATAATTTATAAACTTAAGTTATGGTGATGGCGCTCTTAAGATAGTCGGTAATTTATTTATATGTTCGATGTGGAATCAAAAGAGTTTTCATTATATGTTAGAAATAGTTTTTATGTTATTAGAAAGCTAATTCTAGTATTTAAACATTCCTTTTAGGAAAAACTGCAATTAATTAATTTCTTTTAGCCTTGTTTCTTTAATAAGAGCGATGAAAATTTGTCTTCAGTCCATGAATAATGGAAAACTGGTTAGCAGCGATCGATAACAATTGTCACAGAATTAAACAATGTAATATAAATTAATAAATAAAAGTGATTGTAAAGTTTCTAAATAAAATTTAAAAAATTGTGATTGTTGTAAATGATTTTTGCTAATTTATTATCTACTAGCAGAGGTACCCTGCGTTGCCCGGGATAATTACACTTGTCTCACTTTTCAAAATATACACATTCCCACAGAATATAGTCAAAATATTTATGAAATGTTTGGATTTGATGTGTTACCAAATATGCTAGATGATACCCCGGCGTGGCTCAGACTTTTTTATTTTTTGACTAAATTTTGCAATATCTTAAAAATAAACACGTGAAAACATTTATAATTAATACAGTAAAAATTATTAACGAAAATTCAAAAAAATATTTTTTAAAGGCTCACAATGGACGGACCTGTCCAAGGATGCCACTGCTAATCTAAATAATCTCTTACTCACGTAATCTTACTTTAGATGTACAGTCATGGACAAAAAAAACGCTCCCTCACTCTGTACTGTTATATTTTTAATGAGCGTTTAATACTTTGCCACTAGGTCTCTGAACGTTTAATTCAGTCAGAAAATAATCTAAATTTTTAACCAATAAAATCATACCATCCTATTTTAATCACTCATTTAAAAATATAACAACACAGAATGAGGGAGCGTTTTTTTTGTCGATGACTGTACACCTGATGTTGTTCCAATTCCCACTCTTCTCTCGATGTCTTGAAGCAAAACTTGGCTATTTATCACTTTGTATAATCTAGCGGTCGCCGAATCTACCATTGACATTCTTATCATTTGCTCAATTCAGCACACTTTAAAGGAGTGCTTCCTCTGGCGTGTTTCCACTCTTTCTCAATAGTCTGTTAACTCTCCATTATCTCCAGGACTGGGCATTTTTACAGGTTTTCAAGAAATTGTTAAGTACCAAGAAGTCTCACTTCTAAGAAAAGCCTGAATAACAGGAATTCTATGCATTGTTACAAATTGAAACTTATCTATATTGCACAAACTTTTCCTGGCATTGTTGGTCATAAGATATACATTGTTGGTCCGTGCAGAGGGTTTGTAAACTGCGTGTTGATATCATTGTTGATAACTATTGTTGCACAAACTTTGCCTTGCATTGTTGGTCATGAGATATTTCTCATTAATATGCCTTGCCATAACCAGGAATATCGATTTTTTATCGATAATTATTATTTTTCCGAAATCTGAGATAGACAGTAACCTTCCTCATGGTTTGAAGGTCAAGTATGCAAAATTTCATCAAGATCGGAATAAAACTGTAGATTTTCATAAGAAACAAACAAACAAACAGACCCACAAACATCCTTCTTTATATACGGAGGGTTGATTCAGATAAAATGAGACGACTTTGCAGTTCTGTTACGATGGTGTAATACCATGGCGCCATCATCGGTTGTGTTCGATGTGAGAGCCACGTTGTTGGACTATCGCCCGGCTCCGTAATTTCCACTGAAGTAGGCTGAGTTTGAGGGACTCCATGGGAAGTTCGTTCCACACCTGCTGACACACTTTCCATAGCCCATATCGGTTCTTGGTCGGCGACTTCCGAGCAGTCGTTTCAGGAGACCAAAACCACAGAAATCCATCGGTGATGCGTCAGGAGATTTTACAGGCACATGAGAGAAGGGAATAACTCGTATGCCCGTCTCCTGTTTCATCTTCCTGTAGTAAGCCACAGATGACTTGGCAGTGTTCAGTTGTGTGACCGCACGCTTTATGACGTCGCTCCAGCCCAAGATTGTCATGAATTATTCTGGGGACTGTTGCCTGTGAAATACCTTTCCTTTGGGCTAGACTTCTCTGTGTGGGGGGATTTTCTTTCAGCACTTCAGACCGGATTTCTCGCACCACCTGAGCTGGGCGTGTTGGCTGGGGCTTGTTTCTGGTCTGCTTCTCTGCTCGTCCACGTTCATTAGATGGTCGCAATTTGTTCTTTTTGATTATTCGACCCACAGTAGCTTTGGATACCACAATACCATTTCGTTTGCATAATTCCACAATGCACGAAAAGGCCAAACATATACCCTTCCCAAAAAGCTGTGATTTTGGAAGCCATGTTTCAGCACGAAATGCCCCAAATAACAGCAACAAGTGTATACAAAGCTAATCCAAATGAATAGTGGACGAGTCATGCAAATCACATTGCGTCAAGGTCATACGCGGCGTTTAAAGTCGTCTCATTTTATCTGAATCAACCCTCCGTATATAGAAAGACTAGCAGAGGACCCGGCGTTGCCCGGCGCGTTCTTATAAGTAGCTTTTATGCTAAAGCTCCTAATAAATGATATTATAACTGGAGATAAGCCTACCAAGCATCAGGTAAAGATTTTTCTATCGAAAAATGGAAGGAAAAATTCTGCGACCTGGGTTCGAACCAGGAACCTCGGCTGTCATGGCCGACGCCTCTACTAGTTAGGCTATCGCAGACACCCGGAGAGCCCATGGTTGAAGGCCCAATGGGAGGCGGGCACCTGGCTCACAGATCGAGAATCTCTCCCATCCAACCATCAGAAAGTTTGTGGAACTCACAGATAAATTAAATATTAAAATCTTGTAAACTTTCCAAGGAGGAGCTTTACAGTGAAGCAGAAATATATTTACACATTTATTGAAAAGAAATTACTCCCCCCCGCCTCCCGAGTAGGATAAGGCAAGTCATCTATTTTTACCCCTTTATCTGCACTTTTTACCTATTTTTTTAATCAATAAATTGATTTTCTCAAACGTAATATGTAAAAAATGTAAAAAAAACCACCTCGTATCTTCCTTCCTTTCTCATCATTTCCGAACGTATGATATATCACATGCCATATGCCATATGTTGTCATAATTCTAAGGACCAAGTGACTGCCCCCCCCCCCCCCAAACCGATCCCACTGGAACAATTGGGCCTAAACTTCATAGTAATGTAGATCTTGCCTAGAGGAATATGGATATTGGATTTTACGCCTTTACGTACCTAAATAGCACATAGATATGTTGCCTTCTCTGAATCCCACCCCCGTAATTCCAACCCCATTGTATTCAATCAAAACCAAACGAAATAGTGAAGGTGCACATGCCCAAAGTAAGCTATATTCCGAATTTCAACCTTCTACCTGAAAAAATGTAGAAATGATGAATGATGATTCAAGCTCCATTTTTCCGCTACTTAAAAATAAGCTTATAGATTATTAGCACTTGAACAATTGTGCGTCGACAAAGCGATTTCACGTGCGCGCGCCGATGTCAGTAATGCTTAAAAGATGAACAGAAAGTAACAATGTATTCCTTCTTGACAAATCGATTGTTATATGACATGCCAGTATCTTTGAATTCTTTGCACTCACTGTTTTAGCACGTGAATTCGACTTGAAGGGGTCCACGAAAAATTCTGAAAAGTTGATACGGCCGAGCTAAGACTTGATGGTCATATTTCTGAAAACAGAATTTGAAATAGTTAATCAGATTTCAAGTTATCGTGCAAACGGCGGACGGACGGATAAACGTACAGACCAAGGGCGCATTCTTATAAGTAGCTTTTATGCTAAAGCTCCTAATAAATGATATTATAACTGGAGATAAGCCTACCAAAAATCTGGGTTTTGCGATAACCCAAGCGGTAGAAGCGTCGGCCATGTCAGCCGTAGTTCCTGGTTCGAACCCAGGTCGCCGAATTTTTCTTTCCATTTTTCGATAGAAAAATCTTTACTTGATACTTGGTAGGCTTATCTCCAGTTATAATATCATTTATTATTTAATTTATCTGTGAGTTCCACAAACTTTTTGATGGTTGGATAGGAGAGATTCTCGATCTGTGAGCCAGGTGCCTGCCTCCCACTGGGCTTTCAACCATGACAACTTGGTTGTCCTTGAGACAGCGTGGCTGTCCGGGTGTCTGCGATAGCCCAACTGGTAGAGGCGTCGGCTATGACAGCCGAGGTTCTTGGTTCGAACGCGGATCGCAGAATTTTTCCTTCCATTTTTCGATAGACAAATCTTTACCTGATGCTTGGTAGGCTTATCTCTAGTTATAATATCATTTATTATTCAATTTATACTGAAGAGTCGTTTTTAACTTCCTTTATTGCATGAATTAGGCCACAGTTCAAAATTAACAATGCACAACAGGGTGATTACATAAGAACTTCACACTTTAAAAAATTTATTACATCAAAGCTATTCAGAATATAGACACACCACATACGGATTCTTAAAGAAAAACTCTTGAAGTTTATTGTGACACAGTTAAAGATGTTCAATATGCCCCCCTGTAGTCGAATTCGTCCCAAACCCGCATTAACATGTCTCCATCAATCCCACGTATCGCTATCATAATGGATTGGTCGAGCAAACAATAACCTAGAACTTGCAAAGTGGCCACCGCGGAGCCCCGACCTCACACCTTGTGATTTCTTTTTATGGGGGTGTGTAAAGAACAAGGTCTTCACCCTACCCCTTTCCCCGTGACCTAGACGAGCTGAAAGAACGCATTATGGTTGCGATACGTGGGATTGATGGACACATGTTAATGCGGGTTTGGGACGAATTCGACTATCGCATTGATGTATGCCGTGTCACGACAGGGGGGCATATTGAACATTTTTAACTGTGTCACAATAAACTTCAAAAGTTTTTCTTTAAGAATCCGTATGTGGCGTGTCTATAATCTGAATAGCTTTGATGTAATAAATTTTAAAAGTGTGAAGTTCTTTTGTAATCACCCTGTATTTTAACGATCGTACAACATAGAAAACCTACTATTATGTGTTCAGCAACAAATATGTAACATTGGGTGCGTTCGGAGAACAGTCACTGGTGAATTTCTCGAGAATCAGAGAATTCTCCGTGAAACACGAGAAAATTCGAGAATTCACATATGTCTCGAACGCATCAGTGAATTCTCAGTGTTATTGGTGGATTATCCAATATGGAGAATGTGAGCTTGCCTGATCGTCTTTCGGAACATTATTTTCTCAAAATTATATGAAGTGTGGGCTAAATGAACAAATGTGGGACACCCGCGGTGAGGGAGAGGAAGAAGTAAATATTCTGCTGTGTTTTGAAATGCAAAGAAAATTTTTTCATTGAAAATTCGTTTTAAATTTATAATGAGAAATAAAATAAATGGAAATAAACACATGGAAAACTGCAACACTAGTCGTGCGAAATTAAAATGGATAAAAATTAATTTAGCAAAATGAAGATAAATTGTAAGCATATCTTGTTCATAAATAAGTAAAGAGAGAAAAATGAACTTCATTTAATGAAGCATTTTTACCATCCTGATTCTCATAATGAACGTTTAAGATTTATCACTTAAAAGAAACAATCTTATAGGCAAAACAAATTCTAACGTCACAAACTGCTCCACGCAAATAAAACTCCGTAGACATGAAAGAAAAATGAATCTATTTAAATTTTTTTGTGGAAAAAATTGTAAAGAAAAAATTGTAAAGAAAAAATTGTAAAATAATTTACTTTGTGAGATAATTTTTAAAAATTTTACGGTGTGTTGCTGTGATATACAAATTTTATTACAACTCAATCTGGTTTTAGGTTTACTCTAAATTTGATTCGTCGTCGCCATCCAACGTCAATTTCATTTTCCACTAGTGTTTGGCGAGAGAGAAAAGTGGAAAGAAAAAAGAGGAAAAAGTGAATTCTCCGTGCAATCCCGAACGCGGTGAATTCACTGGTGATGGTTTCTCGAACGACAAAGTGGTAATAGTGTAAAAAGTGCTGTTCTCCGAACGCAGCCATTGGCTGACAGTAATGGAATTCAGTGCATATGCAAAGACCAGAGGATTAAAAGACTGCTAATAATAAAGGAGATCATGGTCTAACTGAAGCCAAGCAAAAAAAAATTGACGGAGGCTCTGGTGACTGCCAAAGCCGCGGGTTTTAAGGCGTAGAACTACTACTGCATGTTATTATTGGTTACCGTTAGTGTGTATCTTTTGGCAAAAAAAAGAACAAAATTTTAAAAAAAGTTACTATATTCAATTACATTACAATTTTGTGAAGAATGGGTCTGTGATATGAAAAGTAACAATGAATATGAAATGGGGCATACCTGCCGTATTGATAATCTACCATTGAGTTATTCTAGATAGAGTCTTGTATTGTTTTCCGTTTGCACAAGTAATTGGGCCAGAACTCTCCTATTCCCATTGGGTTTTAAATTACGAATGCAGCAATCTCCTACACTCCCCCTCTCCCTGTTGTTGTTGTTTTACCCGCCTACCCCAACCCTCTCTCCCCCTTGAGTGTTCTTCTAAGCTTCTTTAATCTTTATACACACAGTCCTGAAGAAAGCCACGGCTGAAACGCGTCGACTCTATGTCGTAAAATTACTGTTGTTTTAAAGATCCATATATTTATACCCACTGCTCAAAAAAATTAGGAAATATTGCAAGATGGGTATGAAGCAGCTACAAAGAGAAGCTTTTGACGTTTGTTTATTGAAAAACAACATCAAATGAGCAAATTACACTTGAAATTAACTAATTTTTGGTTATGCAAATGAGGTGCAAAACTTTCTTTTCTTTGACTGGTGAAAATGCACTATAGAAAGCCTGACAGTTCTGGAGTATCTGCACATTCCTTTGATCTTCAGAGTGGACATTGTGCATTTCCCCAGCTATTGCAATGCCTCAGCAGCAAGATTTGCCTGAATGCGACGCATGGAGAGCAATAGGACGTCTTGAAGCTAGCCAAACGCAGACAACAGTAGCAGCAGCTTTAGGAACGTCCCAAAGTGTCATTAGCAGGTTGTGGAATCGGTTTCAAGAGACTGGTACAGTACGAAGAAGACGAGGACAAGGTCGCCCATCAGCCACAACAGCACAAGATAACCGCTACTTGTCCTTACTGGCACGAAGGAACAAGCGCAGTAATGCAACAGAGCTGCAAAGAGAGTTCCGTAGTGCCACTG
>JAHWFO010068714.1:0-37265 GCA_023313115.1 Rhysida immarginata
CCCCCCCCCCCCCCCTTGCCTCAAAGGAATTTTTTCACGGTATATAGCGAATATTTGTTCATTTTATTAAATAAAAAGTTTTTGAAATTAAATTATATATTATGCAGTTCTATTTAATTATTTACTTAATCTTATAGTATCGAAAATTTTGATGTCAGTTGCCCTTTAAGTCTAAAATTTAAACATACATTAGCTGATGTTGAGGAAATACAAATGACTTGATACAACTCATAGTCATGTCCATAAAATTTACAACTTATAATAAATAAATAAATAAATAAATAAATAAATAAATAATAATAATAATAATAATAATAATATTGGACATATTTCATACTGAATGCTATTAAGTAAAAAAAATGTTCCAGACCAACTAAAATATTCAAATTTATATAGCATATAAATAGAAAAAGCTTATTTTATCATTCTGTAATACAGATATGATTTTTTTTTTAATCTCTAATAAGTCTAAGAAATTGTTAATAAAATCTTATTTTGTTAATAATAAAAGGAATAATTATTATTATTTTTTTTTTATTATTCCTCCTTCAAAAAAATAAATTTGCCCCTTTTCAGAACTTGGAAGTAGCTGCAACGGTACTATTGATACAAACAGAATTTCCTCAATGTGATGTAAAACTGTTGCATCCAATTGACAACAATAGATTACTGGGCCCATTTGAAAGATATATTATACAAAAAAAAAAATCTGGATAATTTGCTAAACCAGGATCATGGACAATCAATGACTCAGACCTTATAAAGTGGTTACATCAATCAAGTAGTTTCCAACAGAGAACAATATCCAATGAAAATAGAAGATGAGGCTTATGATTGGACGATTGTTTCTTGGTCAATTACTAGTTTAATTCCTCCATTACCAATTTTCACTTTCATTCTATTTATGCACAATGCTAAATGATGTAAACATGGTTGCATTATAGGTTTCGTCAAGAAAAATTGTTTTATACGAGGTGCATTCAAGTTCACAGGTTTCCTATTTTTAAGATTTATAGAAAGCTAAAACTGGCATCGCTTCTCAACATTTCACCTTCCAGCCATGCACATTTTTTTTACAATGCTATTGCATGCCCATTGCGAACAATTCTTGGGGGACTGTGTTGTCCACTGGAAAATTGCTGATGCAAGAGCGGGATATCACTCCTGCTCATTGGGCAATTTTTTTAAGCAAAATTAACAAATTTGAAGTGGCTCCTCATGGTTCATACTCACTTAACCTTGCACCTAGCAATTTTTGAAGTTTCAAATCATTCCACTCCACTCTTTCATATCCTTTGTGTAAAATTTCCGTCAGTATAATTTCAATTTAATAAAAAGTATAAAACATTTTACAACATTGTTTAGTTTTATATTGTTTACACAAAAAAATTAAAAAATCTTTTTCTTTGTAAGGAAAACAAAAATTCAGTAATCTCAATTTGAACTCGAGACCACAGGTATCTAGCAAATCATCTCTACCAACTGGGCCACCATGGACAATTAGAGCAAGGCGAATACACAAGATGTGCATGGTCCCAAGTTCGAATCCAAGTTGCTGAATTTTTCCTTTCATTTTTCAGCATAATTCAATTATTTTCATTGCTCACTTTGAACATGAGATGGAATCATGTTTATCACTTATAATTAGGTTCATTGTAGAACATTAACCAAGTATTGTAGAACATCAAATTTTAAAGACAAGAACTAGGTATTGAGTATTATATCCAAAATAGACTGTGTCCCAAAAGGTTGTTTACAAACTTTATGTGCTGGTCTGTCAGACCATGATGAACAAGCTTTACATAGGAAGTTGTGTCTGAAAATCAAACCATGGGGTGATACAGCAACATAACCGATATGCAAAAAAGTTAACATGCCTTTATTTAAAAAAACTGGTCTTAATTATGTAATGAATTATTACAGTATTAATTAATTAATTTATTTACAAAAACGTCCTTGCCTGAAATGATCCCGCTTTCTGCTATCTAATACGCCTGCGAACATCGCCCTCTAGTAGTGGCTGGTCACTTTTTCGGACACAACTTCCTATGTAATACTTGTCATGTTCTGACAGATCAGCACGTAAAATATGTAAACGACTTTTTGGGACACCCTGTTTAGTGAGCATTGGTACTCCAATGGATACATTGCATTACAAAACAAAGTAAATGCAGAAACAAGCTTTATTGACATCCCAAATACATGTATGATTTAAATATTTTTGTTTAATGACCTAATCACTGTAGATATTGAAATTTAATAAAAAGTGCTATTCTAGAGTGAATTTTTGTAAGAATTACATTTATACACTCACTCACCAAAAGTTATGGCACATCTGCCTAATAATGTGTCGGGCCCCCTCTGGCCCGGATGACGGCAGCGACCCATCGTGGAAGAGAGTCTACCAGTCCCCATAACATATCCACAGGCACTGCAAGCCATGCCGCCTCCACTGCACTCCATAACGATGCTGCATTTACCAGTTGTGTTGGTGACGACCTGACAGATCGTTCGATGACGTGCCACAAATGTTCAATGGGATTGCAATCTGGAGAACTTAGAGGCCTAATCATTGTCAGGAAGTCTATAGCATCTTCCTGCAGCCACTGCCGTGTCACAATGGCTATATGCGGAGCACATTACCTTCTGGAAGTTGCCATCGCCTGCAGAGTAAAAACAGTTTATGAAGGGCTGCAGGTGATCCCCAAGCAGATTGACGTAGGAAGTAGCACGCAGAGTGGATGTCAGATGCACCAATGGACCCAATGAATGCCATGAGAAAACATCCCAGACAAGTATGGGGTCCATGGCCTTGTGTGGCCTGCGCCAGACACGGACACGGCCATCGGCCCAATACAGCTGAAACTGTGACTCACTGGACCAGGCAACCTTTCGCCAGTTCTCAGCGGTCCAATGTTAATGTTGGTTGGCCCAGGCTAGGCGTTGCTGACGATGTGCAGCTGTCAAGAGTGGCATCCATCGTGGCCTTCTGCTCCCAAAGCCTGCAGCTGCCAAGGTTTGACGAATTGTCGTCACGGACACAGTTGTGGGACGTCCCTGGTTGTACCGCATGATGATTTGGCCCGCTGTCACCCTTCAGTCAGCAATTGTAAGCCGGGTGACCTGGCGAACACCTCTGGCATCAAGGATGTGTGGGTGGCCCATCCACTGTTCCTGGGCGGCTGTAACCCCTTGTTGGGTGTACTCTCGATAGACCCTTGCAATGGTGTGTGGGAAAATTGCAGGGTGTTGGCTACATCTGATATTGAGGCACCCATCCGTCTTGCATCAACAATCATCCTCCATTCAAACGCGGATAGCTCTTGGCATGCTGCCATTTCTGCAGCTAGTTTTGCTTACAATGATTGTGTGATATCAAGGAGTCCTGTGCACCTGCATTTCAAGAATGGAAGCAGCGGGATCTGTCTCATTACGGACAGGGAACCTGATTGGAGGGGTGTGCCATTACTTTTGGCAACTGAGTGTATATTTTGTTAAAAGAGTCACTCACGGAAAGAAAATTCCCAAATTCAAATGTGTTAGAAACCTCACTGCAATTCAAATGTGTTAGAAACCTCAGCCAACTTGGCCAGCTAAACCTGACTTTGAATGACTCTTTCTCGCCCATTTTCTCAAAATCTTTCAAGGTGAAGGGTGTGATTAAAAATTGTTTTTAGACTAATGTGGTGTTGCTCTACAGGGTAGCAATTGGAAATTTTTCTCCATCTTTAATAGTTTTCATGTTAGCAAATGGATGACCTTAAAGGACAGCTCTACGGTCATATACAACTTTATTTAAATCGAAAGCCTGACATCATGGCATATTTAAAAAAAAATTAATTCGAACTCTAAATGCGTGAAAAATGATAATAATGAGCGGGATTTGAAATCAGGAGGCATCCATCTTGAGTGAGGCCGTGATGTAATTAGAGTCAAACTTAGAAAAACAAAGTAATTCGATAACAGTGTAGAACGAAAAACATGTAATTTTCATTATTTCCATCTTGAATTTTAACAATCAGTATATTTTCATTTGTTGCAAACAATGAATCCTGGATTGTTGGTCAGGTGACTTTTTCGCGTCAGGGCCTTTCATACTATGGACAGGTGACTTTTCCGCATCTGGGGCAGTCTTTTTCGTTGGCCTCCTTTGACTCAAACTATGTCACTTCCGAAAAAAAAATGACCAGCGGAAGGGGAGTGCAAAAGCGCAGTTTTTCAATTTTCAAAGCAGTTTCTTATATTGAAATTATGGACCAAATTTAAAACTTTCAACGGGAATGTGTTTTATTTATATCAAAGAATGATATTCTATAAAAAAAAATGGTAATCAATTTTTTGCTTAGAGTTGTCCTTTAAATTTGGGGGTCACAGTCATGTGTGAGTGTGGCAATGAATCCCCCCCATTACCTATAAACCATCAGATCTTGCCTACCTGGCAGCTTTGAGATATCTGCCATATTACCAGACTTTTTGGACACCCTGTATAAAGCATAGCAATAACAATTCTTGTGGGAAAAAAAAAAAAAGCTTAAACAAGCATAAAATATAAGTATTATTAATCTGCATTAAAAACTGGAACATCTGCATTAGAGACATACTGAAGATGGCTACTTGGTAGCTGAAATGTATACATATATGATACATATTAAACTTCTTTTGTGGACAAGTGGAGTTTCCTTCCTCTCTTTCTTTGATACAAGCATCCACAGATTCCTAAGGTCAGTGTATTTTATTTTTTTATTAATCATTAAACTTATCCTCAGCCAAAATTTGCAGACTCTTTAAATTAGCTATCACTGCATGTGCCTTTATGAAGAAATTAGAATCAAAACATGTATTTCCATATTTTGAGTTTTTTTTTTTGCTCACATTGCCTTTTGTTTAACATATACATGTTCTTGGAAATCAAATTTATCTTTAGTGGTCAGTTAGCATCATAAAATAAGACTTTAAAAAAAAAGATTCTAAAAATATTTTTTTAAAAATTTACCTCTTAACATATATTTATGGTTCAATGATTTCAAAAAATTCAAATTCTTTATGCATGAAAAGAAGTATTTTACACGCAAAATCAGTGGTTATGGTATACAATTGTCATCAAATTGCTTTATAGCAATCCTAACATCAAACTCGATCAATTATTACAGGACTTCTTCCTAAAGAAAACTATACAACTATAAAAACCTTTTTTTAATGATGGTTTTCAGATTTGCCAATGGAAATGTTTGCAACCACAAATATTGCTTCTGATAAGATTATTTTGTAGGTAAAAATAAACCATGATATGCAGCATGATTTTCCATACAGCACTATTATAACAAAGCACTATTTTCACCCATAAGGATGCTTAAGCTAGATAATTAAATTTTTTTTAATTATGTTGGTATTCATTGCTTAATGTTACAGGATATTCCAAGCAGAAAGTGTGATTTAAAGATAATATCTATCATTTCACCGATCGTGTCACAATTTTGAATTTTAGTGTCCTTCTTTCCAGCAGTATATTTCATCTTATTAATGTACACAAAATTGCATTTCACATTATTCAGAGGCATCCTATTTTGACATTATTCATATTTTTTATATGAGGCTTGAATGAGAAAAACTGGACGTCTTCCGCAATTATCATCAGTCAGTATTCATCACAGATCAAATCATGAAAACTCTATCGTTATATCCAGTTGTCATCACAACAGATATTGCTCTTTATCTGCTCCTTATGCTTTATAATAATGTCAGTAAGTAATTATTTGATTTGAAGCTGTCCGCTTTGAAGACAATAGAGTGAGATACACTATATGATCACAAATATTCGGACACATGCACGTTTGCGCTCTAGCCACGATTTCATGGAAATCAATAGGGCGTTGCACATCCCTTTGCCCGAATCACAGCTTCCACCCTTCGGGGAAGACTTTCCACCAAATGTTGGTAGGTACTTTCTGGAATGTTCCTCCATTCCTCCCGAAGAGCGAGAATCAGTTCAGGTACAGAAGTTGGCCGATGTGATCTGGCCCGCAAGCGTCTTTCCAATTCATCCCACAGACTCTCTATAGGATTGAGGTCGGGACTTTGTGCCGGCCAACCCATTTCTTCGACCCCTGAGTCCGCAAACCACTGCTGTACACGCCTCGCTTTGTGACACGGATCATTGTCGTGTTGGTAGAGAAATGGCCCGTTTCCGAAAAATTGCCACAACGTTGGAATTGCACAGTTGTCCAAAACATTCAGATAACGGTCGGAGTTCATGATTCCTTGCACAGGAACGAGCTGGCCCAGTCCGTACCATGAAAATGAGCCCCACACCATGACTCCTCCTCCTCCGAACTTGACTGCGGGCTCTGTGCACTCAGGTAAGAAGCGTTCTCCAGGTATGCGCCAAACCCAAACTCGTCCATCGGATTGCCAGAGTGTGTAGCGAGATTCGTCTGTCCACATTACACGTTTCCATTGGTCCATTGTCCAGTTTCTGTGGGCTTTGCACCACTCCAGACGTCGCTTGGCGTTGACCCTACTGATGTGCGGCTTGTGGGCAGCAGCACGGCCATGGAATCCCATCGTGTGCAGTTCCCGACGAATTGTCATGGTACTGGCATCATTTGCAGAGGCGTTTCGAAACTCTGTGGCAATTTTTTCCGCCGAGGACTTCCGGTTGCTGCGGGTGACACAACGAAGCACTCGACGGTCTCTGTCCGTTAGTTTCTTGGGTCTACCGGTTCGTTGTTGAACTGTTGTTGATCCCCGGGTGTTCCATTTCATAATGACATCGCCTACTGTTGACTTGGGTATCTGAAGAAGGCTGGAAATATCATGCACGGACTTGCCGCATAGGTGACATCCAACGATGGTTCCACGCTGGAACTCACTGAGCTCTGCCGAACGACCCATTTTTGCCAATGTCCAAGCAGAGTTGTGTCTGAAGGTGTGGAAAGCTATTTAAATGATGTGCAAGTCATTATCATGTGACATTGGGCCAATCGATGATCTGTGGGGTGTCCGGATATTTTTGATCATATAGTGTATATTCAATTAGCTGCTAAATAATATCAGATTTTCTTCCAAATTTATGGATTTTATTTTAGGAGGCATTCTTGTTAATACAATTGCGGAAGCCACACAAGCTTGGCTAAAACAGGCTGAAAACTGAGTCAGTTTTCCAACTCGAAACATTTTTTCCAGCTAAAACAGAGCTAAATATCTACTAAATTCAGCACAATATCCGTGAAGTTGGCAACAATGAAACTGATTGATGAAAGGAAAAGTGCGCGTCCAGGGATATCTTTCCTACGGATATCCCTGATTTTACTGCCACTCGACACTTTCATCTCAAATTGATTGTTACAGCTGATAGGGGATCCCCATTTCAGTTGAAAAGTCTGCTGCTGTATGTGGTTCCTAGGCATGTTGCTATAATCGATATTTTTTGTTGTCATTTAGATAGGAAACCAAACTAAAAAAAAAAACTTGTCATTATATCTGGTTGGTTATTATAATCAATATCGTTGTAATCAATTTTGACTGTATTTTACAACTTTCCTTCACTTGCCATTTTATAGCAATATCGTAATATAACTTAAGCATGGGTCCCACATGCGTAAAAACAACAGCAGAAACCACAAAACAGAAAATTTTTATGCCATCACTTCCTGCATTTGTCTTTCTGTCTGACAAAAAAATATCTTTTTCTAGTTGGGTCGAGTTCAACTTTTGTGGCTGAAAGCAGGGCAGAAACTGGTTGCTCAGCCAATAAAAAACCATCTCTGCAGTGACGTCCCCTCTCTCTCTCTCTCTCTCTCTCTCTCTCTCTCTCTCTCTCTCATATACACACTCACACACACACACATTAAAAATATCAGATGCTCAGCTCATGAAAGTGAAAAGGCCGAGAAAGAAATTAACGTGAAAGCGCTAACAGAAGAGATATGAAATATATATATATATTTATTAACACAATTGAATTAATTAAATTAACATAAATAAACAACAACTGAATACAAAAATTCAATAAGATGACTGATGAGGAATGAATGAACAGTGTACTGTGTGTAGTCTGCAGTGCACTAGTGTAGTGCAAAAATGCAAAATTACAACAAGGGATGGCGCTTGGGTAGCAGACTTCTGCTATCTCATCCATTTGAATTTCTGTCATGTGACACCGCCAGGAGCATATGTAAAATAGCGGGGGAAAAAAGTCCCGAGTTCTGCTCTCTTGTTTTCTGCTTGTGGGAACCACACTTTACTGATGACTTGAAATTTGCATAATTATCTGAGTAAATCATGAACTTATAATTTTTTTATGAAAAATGCAGGCACTGTAAAGCCTAACAAAAATAATAATTTAGTGAAATGTGCTATTTAGCTAAATATAAATTTCTTAAGTTTTTCTGTTAAACATAAATGCATTTTGAAGTTGTTTGAAGTAAATGGCAGAAATGAATTATTATGTGACTAATTAAATGCTGAAAAGCAAACTCACTGTATGACCAACAATTTTTCAAGAATACTTTTAACTTTTTCAAATTCCATTTTCTCTAATTGATTGAGAATCTTCCTGATCTTAAATGATGTTAATGTCTTTGAAATCCATAGGTGACTTTATGAAACAAAAAAATATGAAGAAAAATACGAAAGAAAATATCCGCAGCCCGGAATCGAACCAGGAACCTTTGGCTAGGACCACCAACGCGCTAACCAATTGCGCCGCTATCCTAGTTCGTCGGCTGGGACTATCTAGAGCAGTTACCTGGTTCGATTCCGGGCTGCGGATATTTTCTTTCCTATTTTTCATTATTAATTCGAACAGCTGAAGTGGGCGTACCATTACAGACCCTCACAGAACAACTAATGATTTATTCTTTAAAAAAATATGGAAGCACTCCTTTCGATGTTCAAATAGTTTGTTGGAAGAAATTAATTTTTTCTTAACTTTTTCAGTAGCTCATACGTGAATACAGAGATCTAATGGAGTTTTCACCAGTGGGCATGATTGCTCTCAAAACTGAAAGAAAATTTCTTAATAGAGAAATTAGTTTAGTGGTAACAGCGTCAGGGCATAAACCCAAAGGTCCCTGGTTCAAGTCTGGGCTATGGAATTTTCTTTACTGTTTTTCCCTAATTATTCAATAATATCGGAGGTAATGGTGTGAAAAAATCCTCCTAAGACCATTCTCCAATTATTAAAATTTCTTAACTTTTCTAGTGTATGTGCAAATTGTATGTGTCTAAAACTTCTAGCTACGAATAGCAAAAGTTATTTTCTCCAATGAGGCTAGTTGTAGCTCAGATGCCTCACGATCAGTGAAGTTAAGTAACGATAGCACAGCCAACCACTGTGGATTTCCATACTCCCCACCCCCCCATGCTTTGGAGGGCACGTTAAGCTGTCACTATTGGTCCCAGCTGCTAGCGACATCATACAGCAGTCTTTAACTAACATAGGAAGGCAACAGTAAAACACCTATGTAAATAATTGCCAAGAACACTTGATTAAGTCTGGACCTGTAAAATGACATAACACTCTTGAATAAATTAAATATTTTTCCAAGTACAACATGGGCTTAGAAATAAATTTGAAAACTCGCTTCAATTTGTAAACTGTTAGATTTTTAGAAAATTTGGAGCTCTGTGATTTAAAAAATGGCAAATATTTTTCTGTAATCAAATTAAATTAAAATAAATAAAATTAATGACTGCCATATTTCACAGCATTTACTTTGGGCTTCATAGAAACAATTGTGTGACAATCTTGTTTTCCTTCTTAATCTAAAATGTTTACTTAGCAAGCTATAAACTACAGTTTCATTGTAGAACTTCATGTACTTATAGAAGTTTTGTTTGAAGCATAAAATTTGTGGATGGATTTTACATAAAATAGAGCAAAACACGTGAAATTTTATGTAAAATGATGAACTTGTTAGCAGTAGACATTCCAACTGAAATCAATTTCTTCCTAAAGATATTGTAGCATATGTGGAGACATTTGTGCATCTGCAACAATAATTTGGTTCCACAAAGTATAGGTAGAATAAACGAGATCTTTAAGATTACCCTGGTATGAATTTTCCTAATCAGTAGATTGATCTAGTAGAGTGGAGCAGCTTTACCATCTGAATCCACAGATTTTGGTTTTATATTTTGTGAAGCTCTGTTAAAGATTTTAAGTTTCTTCCAACTGCGTAACTGCCAATTTCACAGAGCTGAAAATCTAAATCATTGCTGCATTTGCAGAAGTGACAAAAGGTACTATATTGGCTCGAATATTAGCAGACCCCGAAACTAAGCCAAACCTTAAATTTACATGATGTTATGTACAGGGAAAAAATTTTGTGTCAAAAACAAATTTAGAAAGTAAAAAAATAAAACTCCATGAATAATTCATCCAGTAGAATGTTTAATTTTGGCAAAAAAAAGAAAAAAATAAAAAAATAAAAAAAAAGGTATAAAACATAAATAGGAAAAAACATTCAATTTAATTAATAAATTCAAATAATTATCTTAAACAGCTTCAGACTTCAGATTCCTCTATTGATCTTTATTTGACTCGTTCATCCAAACGATTTATTCTTCAATTGCATGCAAACAGTTCGAAATCCAACACTTTTAAAACTCTGATTATCATTTCACATGATATTTCATCCCACAGGGCTCTGATTTAATCGGAAGGCTTAGGAGCAAGCTTCGGTTTCCCTTCTAACATCCACTCATTATACATTCATCTTAGATTGTCTTTAAAAGGATTGTTTATTGCATCGCCTTTTGCTGTTGCAAATTACCCACCTGGTGTATATATACAAGATCTGTGTTGTGAGATTTTATTTTTCTTTGACTGGAACTGTTGTCTGGCCTTTGAAAGAATCTAAAATGACCTGGGGTCTAAGGTTTAGAAGGGCTCCATGCCTCCAATTCTAAGCAATTTCCAACCATTGCTTCATTAAATCTTCCATAATCCACCTCATCTCATTACAACGGTAAACGACATCAGAAGGACCTTCTTGTTTGGAAAAAAATTTTTCTCTTAAGTATGTTGTATGAAAGGTGAAAGTTTTCTTTGATTTGCAAGCATTACTGAAATTCTAAGTCCACCACCTTCATTATTTCTTATGAGGATAGATTTGAATCCTTTTTCAATCACAGTAGCTTAATATGCTGTAACAAAATACACAGCAGTCTTGTCTGCACTGCCAATGTGCCCTAATAAATACTCATTTTTCTGTCGGATTACAAAACGTTGGTAATTTATCAATTTTTCTTCAAAATCATATGGAGTTTCTGTGCTATTGAGATTCTTCTTCTAAGAGAAAATCCAGCTCTCTTCATGAATTTTTTAACCCATCCAAGGATACATTTAAATTCGTTTTTGGAAGTATTCATGTTGTTTGCCAAACAGAGTCCTTCAAAAATAATGCTGTCTCTTGTGATGGCCAATCCATTCCACCTTTTTTCTAAAACGTACTGCCTCAGTTTTCCCCCCCCTGCAATTCAGGAAAATGACCCACTTTGGGTTCAGTAAACACCTTCCTGGTAGACTTATCCTTTTGTTATCCATTGCTGAGTACGATTCATAAATTCTAAATTTTTTATCTGCTTGCACATTGTTCGTTTCTTCTGCAAAGCTAGTCACATGTGGTTTAAATTTCACTTCATATGAATATCATTTGTTCTTTAAATTTGAAGCCATAAAAAGGAAAAAAACTGAAATAAAAATACCAATAATAAGAACATAATAGGTTAAGTAGGTAACTATTATAATAATTAAAATTGTGCACAAAATGTTTTACTAAAATTTATTTACGAACTTACCAATAACAGTAAATATGATTACTTATGAATCCGATTAAATTGAATTGCGTGAATCCGAATGAATTGAATGAATGAGTATTACTAACACTGTGAATACTAATCCAAACATGAATAGTAATCACTGTGGAGAGAAGAAAAAAGTGCACTCGTAACTTCCGGAACTTATCAGAACTTTCCGTGCAGCGTTACATTATTTTTTATAATACCGTAAATTTTTGGAATATAATACGCATCTAATTTTTTTATTGGTTTTTGAAAAATTCCCATGTATAATTTGCAACGGTGTAAATAAAACAACTGAATACCACATTATAAAAAAAAATAGTGAACCAATATACAGTCTCCTGTATAGACTGTTTAATATACAGGGTATATCTGAAATCCTGTCACCAACTTTTAGAGGAGGTAGTATGGATGATTCTAAGCAAAAAACTTCATATGAGCAAGGCTTCGAATTTGAATGATACCCTAAGTTATGAACAGAAATAAAAATGCCGCTACTTAGATCAATAAGTTAATAACTCTTTGGATAATGAAGTTTGGGAGAATAATAGGGTACATACAATAGTGTATACTGTTAAAATTTGATTGAATTCCAACGAGTATTTTACGAGTTACGCACTCAACATTGTAACATAAGCTCATATGTTGAGTATAATCACCATGTGTTACGATATTGACTACGTAACTCGGAAACTACTCGTTGGAATTCGATCAAATTTCAACGGTATACGCAATTGTATGTACCTTATTATTCCACCAAACTTCATTATCCTAGGTGTTATAAAACCTGAGTTATTAACTGATTGATCTTAGTGGCGGCATTTTTATTTCTGTTCATAACTCTATTATCGTTCAAATTCGAACCCACGTTCATATGAACTTTTTTGCTTAGAATCATCCATACTACCTCCTCTAAAAGTTTGTGACAGGATTTCGTGTTTGATCTCGTGTTTTACACTTTATTTAAATATAGTCCAAAGTCGTACATAATGTATCCCTTTGAATATAATCCCAGAAATGTAATATGCACACAGCAATCATAGTAATAAAATAATACGTAGAACATCACAGTAATCATGACTGTGGCCCAGGAATGGTATCTAATTTAGCAAACATGTAACAAATTTTTTCAAGGCTTAATATTAAAGAAATGATAACGTATTCATACTATGCTTTTGGACAGTTTTCATGCTTACTGTGATTTATCTGTATTTAAAAAAGTCAGCTATCCCTTCAGTTGTAACAAGCTTTGAGAGATGAAAAGAAAATGCATCAGTAGTTAGACGTATCTAAAAAGTAACTTAATTTGATTAATTATAGTTTTGAAATAATATTTAATTGAATTTACAATGGCAGAATAAGTTGGAAGGAGGGAAGAGGGGGAGGCCGTTAGTACATTAGGATTATTCAACGGCATCGAGTTGGGGGAAGGGTGGGGGGTTATATCAGGCTTATATCTACACAGAGGGATGGTTTAGATTCGATCTAATATGGTGTATTACTACAACATATTTAAGGAAAAAATAAATAAATATAAAAAAGTAAGATGTCTGCTGCATCACCAATGTCATACACTCTGAACCAAGATAACAAGAGTTACAACAAGATGTAATTTTGTTATATAATAAAAAGTAAATAAAAAATTATTAAAACAAAAAATTAAACACACTTGGTTCAATTTTAATTTTTTTTAACTAGCCGTCTTAATTATAATTATAACAACAACAAAGAATTCTTTAGGAAATTGATGTATGTTAACAATATTAAAAATAATTCCAATAAAATTTTATTGTACTCACCTCTTGTAAGTCAAGTCCAACAATAAGATCTGCTTCATTTATTGTATCTGATGAATCAGCCTAAAAATATACAAGAAATATTCTTTACTTATGTTAAACAAATAAAAACCAAACCCATTTGTTTTGACTTTAAGCACTGCCTTCTAGAAACTACCAGGCCTGAACATGGAAAAGATAAAACACTGTTACGTTGTTCTGGTGGTGCTATTGCAGAAGTTCAATGTCACAATCTTAGTGCTTCAACAATACATTATTGACGTCATGTTCAGGCCCGGTAGTTTCTAGGAGGTCATGCTTTAAGTCACCAGTTTTTTATTTATTTATTTTTTTTAATTTTGAGAAGAAACTTTATTTTTAAATCAAATTAGCAAATAATTTTCTTCCTGAAGTATAAATACATTGAAAGTTCAATGGGAGTTAAGGTACAGTACAGTAATTTTGCATAAGAGATTCAAGTGCAATGCCATGAGGGCGGATTAAATGAAAGTGAGCCAACGTGTTTTTTATATCCACAAAGTAACTATCCAAACCTGTATGGGGGAACTTGAAATAAACATACCTTGGAAGCAATGGCATTGCACGGTAGCAGAAATGAGAACAAACATGGTGGCAAGCTGGAAGCAAAATCGTTCATGGTGGTCGCCAAAGAATTGCAGTTACTTAATAACAATTATATATTATTAACCTTAATTTCTCTGTACAATTATTCGTCTAGAAATAATTTATAAGATGAGGTAAGCATCCATGAACACTTATTTTATTTAAAATTATAATAAGCACCACGACACATACCCCCCCTCGAAATTTTTAGACCCTTAAAAATTGGTTTTTCGACATTTTGCATGAGGAGCTTGTTATTTACTTTGATGTGAAGAATCATGCTAGGTACTTATTATACCTCTTTTAATGAACACCCTGTATACAGCATCAGCCCCGGAAAATTTAAGATTACCGAATTATTTAATAAATAAAATAAGTAAATTAAGGAAATAGTTATTAACTACCACATTTTTTTTTGATTGGATGTCAATTAGCTAATTTTAATAATCTGTTTTTCAAAAATAAGTTTGTTTAGAAAGTTTAGCCTAATGACCAGTTATTCCATGTTCATAAAGTCTCTAGGTTGCTGCTGCTCAATTTCTCTAAATGCTCCTTGCACATTATTGTCCAATGTAAGTGTCACCCTTTCTTAAGAAGACTGAAAACGTGAAAGTCGCAAGGCAACAAATGAAGGCTTATAGGAGGATGCTTGCGAGTTCCTAATCAAATGTCTGCAAAGTTCTGCTAGTCATATGAGGATGTGCAATGTCATGGAGCAAGATGATGACAGCCTGTGACAACACTCCAGGCTGTTTTGGTTTTGATGGCCTCTGTGAATATCGTGCTGTGAAACATTTTCAGCAGTTAAGAAACATACAACACCATGCTGTTCAATTTTTCAAGAGTCGATCCCAACAAACGTGGGATTTATCTGCTGTAGAAATAATTCACGATCACGACACCACATGACTTTGACCCAAGCAATATGGCTTTACTATGTAAACAAGCACTATCATTACTGAACAAAGCCATTGTGGCATAGGGTGGGTTGGCTCATTTTCATTTGACTCGCCCTCATATATTTTTGTATAGTACCCCAAGGTTAAACAATTTTTTATATCCCAAGAATTATAAGATAGTGCTCCCTTCATATAACAGCATCCTAGAACCCATGGTACACTTTCAGCGAATTTTGCTGTTTTATCGATTGGCTTAAGATAGATAATGCAAAAAATTTGTTAAAATCTCCAATTCCATTATGTACAATATTTTGCTGGGCATAACTCAATTCCAATTCACCTTTGAAAAAAAATGTAAATTTGAAGTAAATTTCAAATTATCAGGAATTAAAATCAAATAAGCTGAAAATAAAGGACTTTAAAAGATGAATTTTTCAAATATTTGCAATTTGTGGAGATTATAAAACGAAGTCTCTACTTGAAGTTCTCAACAAACCACTGCCTATTGAAACTGACCTTATCCATTTGTTATCACTGTTTTCAGCTCTTCTGTAATATTTGACAGATCTCTGGAGAATTTTTCTTTAACATAGCCTCATATGAAGAAGTCGAGTGGCAATAAGTCAAGGACTATGGAGGGTGGAGGGGGAGCCAGTCCATCACCGAAGCAATTCAAGAAGCCTCTTGCGATGGCAATTCTCAGTGACTTCTGAGCAAGTCCAGGATGTCACCTGTTGAAGGTGGAAGTGCTCCATCCTGCTGAAACCATATGTCTTGGAACCAGTGTTCATTGTAGAAATCAGGAATCAACCTCTTTGTCAATAACTCGATGTAGATGCTGAATTTACTGTCTCTTCAAAAAATACGAACCCAAGGTACACAGCTGCACCAAACAGTGACCTTTTGTAGATGAAGAGACTTGACAATGACCATTTTGATTGAATATCAGTCTATTTTGGTGCAAAAATAACCAGCCTCTGTAAATAAGATTCCTTTGAGCCACTGTGCATGCGCACAAGATTTGGCGACACAAGCTCTGCCCGTTGATAAGTTATTCAACTAACAGATTAGCGATACATTGAAGCACCCTGTATATACAATTTACTAAACATACGACAAAAATTCAAGGGGTGAATCTTTGGGCTATTTTAAGAGCCTTTTGCCCTTTGATGATTTTCAGAATGTCACTGTTTCGAAGATGAACCTCAATTACGGCCTGCTTGATCCCCGGACATAAATCCCTTTGACTTTTTCTATGGGGCCATTTGAAGTTATTAATTTACACTATTTCAGTGGAAAATAGAGGATTTGAGAAATCTGATATTTGATGAGTGTTATGCAATAAGAAACAACCCTGGTGTTTTTGAAAGAGTTTGGCAGTCAATGAGGAGAAGATTGGATTCATGCATCCTAGCTGGCGGTAGTCATTTTCAACAGTTATTGTAGATAATGAGGCTTTTGTTAATATAGATAATAAAAGACTGTTTTTGTCAAAAAGAAAGTATCCCCCTGTATCTTCAAAACAAAGCGACATTCAGAAAATCATCAAAGAACAAAAGATTCTTAAAATATCCCAAAGAATCACCCCTTGAATTTTTGCCTGTATATTGCTTTTTATTCCATTACTCCATTTCCAAGTGAAATCTAAAAAATTTTAACATTCATCACTTCTTAAAGAATTAAATAAAGCCATAAGCTTCTTAAAGTAGAAAAGATTTCAAGAGTCTGACTCCAGAGACAGCATGTCCTATTTAGATTATTTTAACATGATAGATTCTGCAACTTATTAGGGGGTTAAAAAAAGATTTTTAGCACTTGAACCTTATGACTGCATTCAAAAGTGGACTTTTTTTTTATGAAATCCTAAAGATTGTTACTTGCACTGTTATATAGGACAAAGCAAAAGAAAGGTCACGACTAGATTTACGTAAAAGAAAAAAAAAAAATAAGCACTACACAAGTACTGTATTGCCCTGAATATAAGACGAGGTTTTTTTGCGAAAATAAGATGTCAAAAAACGGGGGTCGTCTTATAATCGTAATCTCAGATTGGAAAAAAAAATTTTGGTCTCCCCCCCCCCTCCCGACAGAAGAGCGGTCGTTAAAAACCTGTCAGTTTTAAGTCTAAGCACAAGATCGGCAATTTTCCATAATAAACATGTAAAAATGATCACTTCCTTTATTTTTAAACGAAAATTTTTAATACTGCAGTTAAAAATTGTTTATTAACGTAAGAAATTATGCAGAAATTAGCTTTTTTAAGAACTTCCACTGCCATGGCTTCTGGGACAGTAGCCATTGCCAAATATGGTGTCGGGCCAATTACAGCCCTGCATAACCACGCGATCGGACAAAAACGTGAAAAGTTCGTGTGAATTTCACACAGTGAAACCAGAATTTTACAAAAGTGACAAATGCAGATAATTTGCTTTTAAAAGTCGTGCAATTTACAGTGATTTTTTTTGGACTTAATAAACTGTAGAAATTTCGATAGGCGATGTCAGAGAAACTAACATTGATGTAACGGCCGTAGCTTTAATCATCAAACAAACTTGATGTTAAGCAGTAAAACATCAATTTTTTGTAATTTCTAGGACCATATGTTATTTGGAAATAATAAATATCCCAGCATATTTACGTGTTCTTTCATTACAATACATTAACATAAACAGTCATATCCTTAAACGCAATTTCTTCTTAACCTTCAACTTTTTGGACTTCAATGATGGCTCCTAACGGTTTTGTTTTTTAATCTTCGATGGTGACAAGAATATTGTCATTTTTTTATTGCGAGTTTGAATTTTAAACAAAGGAATAAATGTGAGATTGGAGAGATTGTAAAAAATAAAAATAAAAAAAATACGGGGCCAACAAAACTGCAAAAACTTCCCTAAGCTCTCTGCCAGTACAAAAAGAAAATAGCAGTCTTTTAGAAATTACATCAGGCAACAGCCATGTGAAATTTTGTTATAGTATTCCTTAGTTATACTGTATGATTAAATTACATGCAGGGATAGATGAAGAGTTATAGCCTATTACATGTGATTAATACTTTTACATGTGTGGGGCACAAATAAACTTTCAAGGTTGAACAATTCTAACTTATAAGTTGGTGAATACAAGAGTTGAACAATTTCTTATATCATTCACTAAATTTGGTAGGTCGTCTTACATTCAAAGTCGTCTTATATGAGAATTTTTTCCCTAAATATATTTAAATTTTGGTGGGTCGTCTTATATTCAAAGTCGTCTTATGCTCGGGGCAATACAGTGTATTTAAAAAATGTCAAACTTAAAAATCCAGCTTCATGCAACATATACGAGGTGCGATCAAAAAGTTCCGGGGCTTGTTCATTTACAGAGAAAGTACTTTATTTAAGTCCATTTACATAGTGCCCTGTTCAAAACCATCCCCTTGCGAAGCCATACAATGAGTCCAGCATTCCTGCCGCTTCAGTAATGTGTCCTGAAGTCTTTTTGTTGAAACAAGTCAAGCACCTTCTGCGATTCGCACTGGATCTGCTCAATCGTATCAAAACGTTGACCTTTCAACTAGATCTTCATTTTCGGAAAGAAGGCAAAGCCTGCAGGGGCTATTTTAGGGTGGGTGTGGAAGCAAAATCATGTTGTTTTTCGCAAGAGCTTCATGTGTGAGGAGAGCTTGGTGAGAAGGTGCATTGTCGTGGTGAAGCATCCAGTTAATGAGGATATCAACTTCTTCATGGTAATCAATATTTGCCTGGTTCCCGAATTTCACTCCTTTATATATGATATTGATCAGATGGACCTCTGCAACTCTGATCCAGTGAATCAATAGGGACATACCCATAGCAATAACAAACTAAATAGTGAAGTAGGACATGTCCATAGCAACATACAAACTAAATTTCAATCTTTTAAGTCAACGGATGTTATACGAGGGCGGGTCAAATGAAAGTGAGCCAATGCGAATATATGACAAACTGAGTACTTTATTTAAAAGTAGTCTTCAAGAGCATTTAGATATTTGTCCCACTGACGCGTGATTCCCTTCTCATAAAAATCCTTGGGTTGCTGCTTCAAAATGTCTATAACTGACTCCTTCACGTCATCGTCCAACACAAATCTGGTTCCCTTGAGCTGTTTTTTTAACTGCCTGATTAATGTGGAAATCGCAAGGTGGTAGGTCGGGGCTGTATGATTTTGTGTTGGGGTGATTGCACGGTGGTTTTGGCCCGGTCTTGGATCGTCTTTGCAACTTTCATGTCTTTCTTTGAACCGCTTGCTCCAACGCTTTAGTGGCCAATGAAATGCAATGTTTCCCGTATACGGCAGTCATACGGCGACTAATTTCATGTTGGGAAACACCTTCAGCTGTCAAAAACCTGACCACACCACATTGTTCATCTTTTGGAGCGTCTATAGTCATGCAACCATGGTCAACCCAGAGTATGAGAGTATTATTAAACAACTTTTTTCCTCACACCTACATGTCACTTTCGTAAATGAGAGATGCTTGTGTGCTATGCTCATGCATCACAGATAACGGACTGAACCATTCTTTGTGCAGGATGGGTTGGCTCACTTTCATTTGACTCGCCCTTGTAAATATGAGAGGGACAGATAGACGACATGTTAAAACCAATAAGTAGCTTGATTCTTTTGGTATTGAATAATGGTGACTTACTTCTCAGAAAGTAAAATATAGGAAAAAATTAAAAGCAAACACTTACAAACACCATTTTTGACTCTAAATATAAGGCAATATCTTCATGGCCTGCTTTCTCAGCGCAATCACAAGGTGTTTGCTTTTCTTCGTTTTCTACAAACAGTGGAGCACCATGAGCGACTAGAAGCTAACAAAACAAAGGGAGACAATATAAGACAATATGTAATATGTATAGTATTAGAATCAAAAATAACCGACATAATAAATTTGAAAATTAAAACTCTTTGATAACTACCTCCACACATTTTTTTAATCCCGATATGGAAGCATAATGAAGAGCAGTATTTTTCTTCTGAAAAGACACAATATGTTAAAAAAATACAAAAAAAAAAAAAAAATACTATACGCATGTTGTTAAATTCAACAGTTGTTCAGTGGTGCATCAAGCACAGCAACAATAGCATTGTTAAAAGTATTGTTGAGCTCTGCTGAAGACATAGAAGTGTGCAACAGAGCACTGGTTCGAGATTACAATTTGGAGCAACCCTTTTCGTTGCTTGTCCTGTTGCATCAGGTTTCATAAAAAATGGCGGCATCCATGAGTGAAGTCGATTTTGTATATTAAATTAGATGAAAGTAAGTAAAGATTGATCTAAAGAGGATTTTTTCTCACACCAAACCTCAGATGTTTGGTGTATTTAATTTAATTGTAATTTAATTTTTTCATCAATTAAATTAGATGCTGATCAAGCTAAGAAGAATGCAAAAGGTGTATTAAAACAAAATATTTTGATTGATTTTGAAAAGATTTCTTATCGAGATGTTTAAAATTGGGCAAACTGTTTGATTATGAAACCATCGATGTGACATATCTGTGACATACGATCGTTGTCGACTGTCTGCCAGTATAGTTCCCATCTTGTTTGCAGCTGGCAGGAGACAGCCAAAAACGGTATTGTTTCAATACCACACTGCCAATGCAACACAGTGTAGCATGATGTCATTTTTGATACAGCAGCATTGAGCAGCAGTTGAATTTAACAACCAGTATTAATGATGAAAAATAAGAAAGAAAATTCCTCAGCCTCGATTCTAACTCAGAAACTTTGGTTGAGGTAGGCATATGATAAAACCCTAACTGAACATTCATGAGTTATTCTTTAACTCTCAGCATGTTTGAACTTTTGCTAACTGATCCAATAGCAAGTTATGTATATATATCGCATATTAATTCAAATTAAAAACATTCTTGAAAAATCAGTCCATGAAATATCCATCTTGCTATAGATGCTGAAATCAACTGTAAATGAAATAAATGTAAAATGGAAATGTCGAGGCAGCAGGATGAGGTAGTTGGCCGAAGAAACTTGCTGATCGCAGTCATCGAGCACGGTGCGTCAAGTGTCATCGGTAGCAGTGGGGCTGTTTATGCAGAGGGGCTACATGGATTTCAATGGGCGTGTGGTTGCTCACAAGCCAAGCATCAACGAGAAGTAATGGTTGCAATGGTGCAAAGCTCTCTGCCACTGGAATGTGGAACAGTGAAAACAAATGCTTCATGAACCTGACTGTCCAATGGGCATGTCGAGGTTTGGCAAGCATTTCATTTTTGACTGCACTATACCAATAGTCAATGTTGGCAGTGGAGGCATAATGGTGTGGGGGTGTTTTTCGTGGTTCAGCCTGGATCCTTTTGTTCCTGTGGCTTGAAAAGTGACAGCATTTCCCTTGACATTCTGGACAACATTGAGGTCTAACTCTGAACAACAGGACAACTGTTCTGTCCTCACATTGAAGCTTGTGCAACCATCATTTGACAACATGGGTGTTTAAAATTTCACACAGCTCTGATCTAAACCCTACTGAACATCTTTGGGATGAATTAGAATGCAGATTATGTGTCCAGCCAACTCGCCCATCTTCTGTAGTTGGACTCACTACAACTCTCATGGATGGCTGGAAGCAATTCCTGTGACAATCTTTCAAAGCCTGGTTGAAAAGTCTTTCCAGACGTGAGTATGCTGGACGCATGCAAAAGATGGACCGGCATCCTATTAATATGTACCTCAGGAGTCTCCGATTCTATAACAGGGATGTGTCTGGATACTTTTGGCCGGACTGTGTATCTAAAGTTCAACTATAAATAAATTCAATTCTGAAAGTAAGTTGTTACATGACAGTAATTTTTTTTTCCATAATCCATATCATTAAGATTAAAAAAAAAGAAATTCTCTACAGAATCATTTCATTCTAACTTTTTGCACATTTAACATTGTAGAAACGTATCCATCATTTCTATTCCTCTTTTATCTTTTCAGTGTCAAGGATGTTAAATAACAATGGATCTAGTGGAAAAATAAGCTAGCAGGAGATCAGCATACTGAGGCTTTGCTTAGATTTTCAAGCTTGTTAGTCAAGGGACAAACACAAATGCGACTCAGCAGGATGATCTCAGCAGGATTTGAAAACGCGACTTGCTAGTCTCGACAGTGACAAGACCTGTGCCTTAGCATTCTCAGCCACCGACTGGCTATTGCTGAAGGATAATGAAGTATATACCAATTGAAAATTTTAGATTTAGCCTACTATGCGCCTGTTTCACGTTTACGAGACTTGAGAAATGGCGGCGTCCTTGGCAGATTGAAAAAGAGGCTGACGGGTGAAATTCACACACGGGAAAGCACTGTATGTGCTAATTTATAGATTAATAAAGACGTAACTGTTTAATCACCAGATTTTAACTCAGGATATTTCACGGATTCACTTGATGGATTAAGATTAGTTAAGAAGGAGGCTATTCCAAATAAATTTGTGTTGCGAAATAGACCAAAACGAATGACTAAAGAAAATCCTATACTATAATACTATAATACTATCAAAATTACTATACTATCATTACTTTTATTTATTTATTTATTTATTTATTTATTTATTTATTTATTTATTTATTTATTATTTTGTTAATTAATATTAAAATTTGATATAAATTATATTGAATATAATTCATGAATTTAACATATACCTTTTGTATAATAAATTTTATTAATTGAAATCAATTAAAATTATATTGGGATGTTATTTTTTTATTATTTTTTTATTTTCATTTTTTGTTTTTATTATTTGTTATATTTTACATCAATATGGCAAGATCAATTAATCAATAAATTAATTAATGGATCTTAATAACATTTTACATATTGCATTTCTGTGTGCAAGTAACAATATAAATGTAAACGCACTGGCAATGATTGTTTATTGCAATCCATGCAATGAAAATAATAACACATATGACAAAAAGTTAAAAGAGATAGTTTAAGAATCTTCTTCCAAAAACCAAGTTTATGACGAACGTCATGACTACCCAATATGACAATTTGACAGAATAAATAAAAGTTCAAGTATTTAGGAGAATTTAACAAAATGGATCAGAGAAAAAAGCTTTTAAAGCAAGAGTCAGTAAGATGAAATCGGCCTATTTCCTCACCAAAGATATCTTTAAGAAGTCAATATCATTCAATGCTAAACTTTGGCACTAAACAAGAGTAGTACACCCAGAAGCACTTTATACAGCTAAGTGTCTGACCCTGATCAAAAAAATGTTAACTCAAGAACTGAAAGTAGCTGAAAGAAAAATATTAAGAAAAATGTTGGAGTCAATATTGTATGTCGCAACAATGAAATATGCACACATACTGAAAAAATTACTAATACTGTACAGTTAGGAAAAGGAGAATAGTTTTTTATGAAAATCTTGAAAGAATAAACCCCAATAGGCTCACAGGAAAAATTTTCAAATATACAGTATGTCAAAATTGAAAAATAGCCAATATTTGGATAAATGAAACACAAAAGGACATAGAAGAATTACAAATTTCACAAGCAGACATATAAAAGCGTACATCACATGAAACCAGGTTGGTATAATCAAAAGGCTTTCGAGAAAAATGAAGAATTAAAACGGCGCATTTTGGACTCAGGAAAGGAATAATAATGAGTTGAAAAGAACGTAGTCCATTGCGGGTTATTCAACACAACAACAACGACGACAAAATAAACCTCATTTGTCATATGAATTTGAAGTAATGATCATCATTGAAGAAGGAACTGAAAATTTTTATATATGTCCTGAAAATTGTAATTTGCATCCTGAAAACAATGAACGGTTTGATTTGATCAACAGTTTCCAGATTTCTCTCGGTTCCTTAAGCCTTGGATCTAACAATTTCTTTTACATCCTTCAATGATATCTGTGGTAGTACATTTAAAAAAGGGACTGAATAAGCATTCATTCCTTCGCAGTAAGCTGCGCTTCACCAGTCAGCCTCGTTCTCGATCAAGCATGAGCGCGGCCATAATCTTGCGCTTTCTCGTTTGAAAAAGGCCCATTTTATTAAAGGAAAAAAAATGCCTTGGAAAATGAAAATTAGTACTTTCCATCGACCCCTCTGAGCTGTTTTTATCCGAGAAAACTCCCAGATGACGCTGATTCGAGAAACTGCTCTGATACAAGTTACATCTTTTTCAATGAATCAGGTATAATACAAATTAAACACAATCAGAGATTTTCTTTGTGATCTCAATCTTAATAACACTTACAGGGTTCCCACAGAAAATCTATATCTCATTTCCCTGACTTTCCCTGACATCGACGGTCTCATTTTCCTGACCAAATCGTAATTTTTTTTAAAAAAAACATGTCTCTACAACAGCTTTTCAGACACAATTTTAATATTATTATTATTATTATTAGTTGTCACATTATATAAAATTAGTATTAGTATTAGTATTACGAGGCTTGTTCAAGAATTTTTGCCTCCTGGTCTGTAACTGGCAACATCAATAGGATTAATCAGTTATTCGATAAATAACTTAATGTCTCCAGTAAAATCTATTTCCCTGAATTTTCCTAGGAAGAGTCTCATTTCCCTGACAAATGTATGAAAATAGCCCTTCTTCCCCGACTTTCCCTGACCATGTTTCATTTCCCTGACTTTCCAGAATGTGGAACCCTGCACTTACTGTTGTCTGGCCTTATGAATTTTGATACACTACAATTTCACAATTCTTAAACCCAAATTAGGCAGGAAATGAATCTTTAGTGATATTACATCCCAACTCATGCAGAAACTCATCGACAAGTTCAGCATAGTTGGGTTCCTTGTTCTTTCCCACAAATCCGTGTGCTACTTCCATAGCTTTCCAGGCTGTTATTTCCACTAGGGTCAATGCAGTTCAAACCTGCTAACAGCCAATTAGCTCCCTGAAGTGAGGGACGATAAAAATGCCTTCTTTTATTTCCGCGTCACTGAAGCTGGGAAACTTCTGTTTCAGATTCTGGAATCCCACGCCCTGCCTGTCATTAATCCCAGTTTGATATGAGTGGAGGCAGCAGGATTTTCTCAATTTCGACTAGATGTTTATTTTCGACATTCATTTGCCCAGGAGTCAAATTTTGATGATATATATCCAGTCCTTTGTACAGTTTGGAAATCTTTTCTCCGGCTATCCCACTCACAAATGAAACGGCTGTACGTGGTGTATCTGCTCTGCATGCCTTAAAGAAGTCCAATGATTTCAAAAATCTCCACACATACAGGGTGTTTACAAACTTCGTATACAAACTTTTAGAGGTGGTAGAGAACCTTATTTGAAATATATTTTGCCAATAAACTGGGGGGTCACAAATGAATCCTAAATACCGAATAAAAAATTTAAAAAAATGGTCAAGCATCATACACACGAATGTCTGAAACTTCCTCATAATATTGTCTCTCTCATTAATAAATTTATTTCCAGAAAAACAGAGAAATTATAAAATTGAGATTGATGTTCACAATGTTAACAACCAAATACTACATGTAATAAAAATTCCAAAAGGTGTTCAAAGTTACAAAGATGAACATGAGCCAAAGGTGTTCATGCCTCACGGTGGCTTTTCATTGAATTTCTGGCACAGCCAAAAATCCCTGCAGTGTATCTTACATGATCAAATGCAGCCATAATTCACACAAGCAGCTCCTCTTCCAAATCCACAAACTGTCATACACTATATTCTTCAGATGTCCCCAGAAGAAGAAATCTAAAGGGTTTAGGGGTATGGTCAATAGTTTGAACACCTTTTGTAATTTTACAAACACGAGGTACAGTAATCTCTTGGTATCCGAAGTCTAGCTATCCGTTGGGTTTGGATAACCACGTCCAATTTTTTTTTTTGCATATCGCCCGCTTCATATGCAATGGGAAATTCGTGTATATCTGTGGTTTGTCCTGATCTATTTTTATTGTGGTTTCCCTTATTGTATCCTGTCTTTTAGGGAATTCCTCTTTGTTCATGTATCCAATGTATGTTAACAGTATGAGTGGCATTTTACAAACTTTTGTTGGTAAACATGCATCATTGGCACAGCTTATCATGGTTTCAAAAAAGAAAAATGGTGACAATCCACTTTGTGCAAAACAACACCACCTAAACAAGAAGGCCTGTTCACGAAATTGTTATTTATTGTTACATCTCCTAGAGTAGGCCAAATTTGTGGCTTATTATTGGTAGAAATACGATTAACATGGCCTACTCTAGACGATCACGATAACAATAAAATAACAATTTCGTGAACTGGCCTTCTTGTTTAGGTGGTGTTGTGCAAAATGAGTAAGAAAGGTTTTGTCGCTTGATTGGTTGGTTTGTTTTGTTTGGTATTAACGTCCTTTTCAATTGCCATGATCATTTCAGGATGGAGTTATAGGGGCCGCAAATTTTGCCTCACAAGGGTTCTTTAACGTGCAGCCAGCAAACGACTATACGGGACCAACGGCTTTACTTCCCTTCCGAAGGAAGTGTGTGATCTCAGGATTTTCCCCTTGAAAAAATCCTAGTCGTCCTCGGCTGGGGTCAAACCCGCGTCTTTTGTCGCTTGAAAATAAGTTGAAAGTTCTAGACATGTTGACTGAGGGAAACAGCAATAATGATGTCCCCTTTAACCTTGAGTCGATTTGGCATCCCCTAACACCTGTTTTCTCATAAGGCTTTGGTCCATTTATCCAATTCAGTATATACGAGGGTTTTCGGGAACCAAACGAAGGATTACTGTATTTGGTAATTAAAAATATTGTGACCATCAGTATCATGTTTTCTAATTGCGCTATTTTCCGGAAATACATTAACAAGAGAGACACTAGTATGAGGAAGTCTCAGATAGCAGTTATATGCACGTTTGATGTTGACATATTTTTTATGTATCAAGGATTTATGTACAACCCCCAGTTTATTGGCAAAATATATTCAAAACATTTTCTGCCACCCTTAAAAGCTTGTACACAGTGTTCGTAAACACTTTGTATACCATTTGCATTGGTCAATACTGAATTTAAATTCACTTTATCTCAAAAACTGTACATGCTAAAGAAACTTCAAAATTATATTCACGATCACCTGAATAATATTACCAAAAAATCACACACTTTCATTCTGTAAACAAGAAAAATCTTAAACTTAGTTGACCAGTGTCATTAATAGCTTCATCTCTCATTATAAACAACCTGCTATGTGATCAAAGAGCTTAGGTTTAAAACATGTTTGATGTTAGTATTTCAAGCAAAGCTAAAAATTCATAAGAAATTTTATAATACATTACTTCATCAAGAGCTGCTATGTTGGCCTTTTCAAGTTCTCCACTGGCGAGTTGGGGTCCTCGCCACTGAAGTATAAGGACAATACAAGCACTCCGCCGTTCTTGTGCTGAAAGACTTTTGCTCTGCAGTACTTGACACACAGAGTGGAGTGAAGTTTCATTGTGAGCATTCTTCTTGTTGGGGTTGCCTCCCAAGTCATTCAAGAACGTACTAAAAGAAAAATTAAGTCTGCTTTATTATAAGTCTCAAAGAAAAAATAATAAAAAGATTAAAAACTATTTGGGAAGCAGGCTGAAACAATTCAAATAAAATAAAGTTAAGTCATATTTTAAATCCCATATCCAGCTTAAAAGGGAAAAATATGCCATATCTGGTTTCTGTAAAAAATGCCAAGGCAAAAATGGAATATTTTTTTAGCTGTTTTATGTGTAGCATTTCATGCATTCAGGCAAAGCAACTGTATTTCTCAATACAGCCTTTCATCTTTCACATAACAGAAAAAAAAAATTAATTTTATTTTATTTAATTATTTTACTAACTACATAAACTTTTACAATAGGCAAACGATTAGGCATTTTTAATGACATGCTAATATACTGTTTTGTTGAACTCAAAACTGATGTTGCTCTAAACTACAAAATTAAAATTTACATGGCAGTGTTAATCACAATTTATTCTGTGACAGAAGCAAACATAAACATGGTATTTGGTTAAGTGAGATAGGGTTAGAAGAGAAACAAAAAAAAAAAAAAAATGAAGCCATTGGAATAGAATAATGGATTTCAAACTTAAACACGTCAGCAGCTTATTCTAGTAATGACATAAATTAACACACTAATCCAATGACAGTTTTATTTTTATATTTATTGCATAATGCAATCACGAGCTTGTCACATAAGAATTAATATTCACGAGCAATAAAAGCATTTTAACTTTTATAAATTTACATTTCCTTAAGACAATTTTGTTCCTTTAAATCTCTTAATATTTAATTTGCTAACAGAAGTTATTTTTCTGCCATCCGAAATAAGGTTTGTTAACTTTAAGGAAAAGTTAAGAAACACATTCCATATTGATTTTTTTTTTTATTTTTTACCTTACGTTAATAAGCTGCATATTTGTGACATGGATTTTTCTTTTTATCAACTCATTAAAAATAAGTTTATTTCAGTTATGTTTTAAACCGTAGCATATATTTTATTACATATTTAAATTTTGGTGGTTTAGTTTGTTGTTCTAATTATTATTATTATTATTATTTTTTTAAATCATTGAGATTTATTACTAATTAAATTGATTAAGGAGATATGGATGACAATATTGTTATACAAGGACTTTAAGAAAATTATTCAAAGAAATTGCAATAAAAGCTCAAAACCATTATTCTACTTCTATTATGAGGCAAGGAGGTAGATAAAAGGATTGTGATCTTGGTTTATGGTTTGACCAAGTTCTTAAAAAGATGGTACACTTCTGCACAGGGTAAATCTGTCGACTATTGCCTGGAAATCCTATTGCCTAGTGCTAAAGTAGTATTGCACTGAAGGTGATGAGGAGTGTCTGGTTACCGGAGCAGGTGTTTCATAGCGTGCTTGGCAGTGAAATGCAACGGCGTGTTGTGATGGTAGGCGTCTCCATAGGACATATTGGGATCAAGAGAACGTTGGAGGTCAGGATTGCTTTGAAAAATCTGCATGGCAGCGTACTCGTCCCCATTCTGTAAATACTTGCGGAACTTGGTCGACGCACTGCCCATGACGTTAGTTATCCTTCGCTCTGAAATCACAGCCAACACATTATCCAAAATACAGAGATAGTACACTTAACATTTCTGCGATCGCCTCCACTCTGCAACTGATTAAGATTAATTTCATGGGGGAAAACACTTTACCTTTAGGCAGAAGAAGTCGAGAACTCTCTCAGTCTTTGGAAGAAGAAATCATCCTAAACAAATCCAACAAATATGCATTTGACAGTTACGGCCATTCAAAAAATCCTTCACCGATGCCGATCATGGAGTGACGTTTCTTGAATGCCTTCCACCTTCATTTAAAAGTGAGCTTCAATAACTGTGTTTTAAAACAAATTCTCTTTAGTGCATCCTATTCCAATCAGCTAGAAGGAAAAATAAAAATAAATACAGACTTTGAACAAAGCAGATAATAAACATAAGCCGTGGGGGTTTTAACAGTGGATTAGCGTTTTCAGCTCTAAATATTCACAGATAAAAAGAAGAAAAGACGTTCAGACGGTAACGACTCGAACCGAGTGCGAAAGTTCGTCTTAAATGAATACGTGATTTTACGTTTGTTTTTTTTTGCTTGAGGATTTATGAGAAACGATTTGTATCGTACGCATCAATAAAAGTTTATTTTTCCTTGTCGCTCTCATCCTAGCAGGCTTAAAACAATCACTCAGCTACACTTCCGGTTGCCACCAGGCGGCATCACGTGTCGCCCCGTCCACTTCCAATCGGAGGGAAGGAGGAGGAGAAAGCCACGTGACTCGCCGTCGATTTCCAATCACAGGAAAGAACACCCGAACACTCCCCCGCTGCGTTCGTCTGTTTAGATCCAGCTCTCTTTCATTTTAATTATTTCCCGTCCCCTCCTTCCTTTTTCATTCTGTTTGTTTAGATTGAAAGCCACGTGACAATTTTTTTTTTTTTTAATAAAATAAACAAAAGGAAACTTTTTTTTTTGCGATTACTTTCAGCATTAAAATTTTATTTAAAGATGCATCATCTGATTCCAAGTAAAGTTTAGTGCGAATGCACAATTTTCTTATAATTCTATAAAGCTAATTTTTCTTTTTGATTCTAAAATTTATGATCTATGCACAAAAATAACAACCAAAACCAAATTTTTTTTTTCTTTTTCGAAGAAATAAATTATCTTTTTTTTTTTTTAATCAACTTTCTTTTTATTAAATTTTAACTTAATAAAAGATTTGATCATTTTTGCCAAAGTCGTCCGATAATTATTTTAAGAGTTCTGCTTTTCAGCGGACAATGTAGCTCCAAGTTTTTTTCTCAATTGTGATTGTACAGGGTGAGCACAAAGTGTTTCCCTGATTAAAAAAAAATTAATAATAATAAAACTATGTCAGATAGCCTGGATACATATGGTTTTTAGCATATTTTCGTAGAAAATTGCTAATGTGATCGGTTTGTCCAGCTGTCCGTCCGTCCGTCTGTAGACACAATTCCAACGATGCATTGCGTTGCAATAGAGAGAGTACATGTATTGGAAGACACGAATTGAATTATCCTTGCACTGGGGAAAAAGCGTGCTGAGCACATCGGTTCGGCTCTGCGCGTGCTCTGAACGTTAAAGAGATGGTGTGCATACAGGATGCACGTGATTGCCGATTATTGAAACAGCTTGTAAATCAAAAGAATGTTTTTATTCGTAGGGAGTTTATTATTTATTACGATAACTTGAAAACGAATTAACTTTTCACACTCTGTTTTCACCAATCCATTAATATGGGACAGAGCATGAATAAGTTCGAACGTGAGATAGCCGGAATAGGTACCATTATGATACCCCCTTAAAAATTTCCTATAACCATATACGGCATGTAATATATCAAACAAATCATCACGACGTCTCATGAACGAATATATAAGAGTAACTAGTGATAGCTGATATTGGTCTACTGGCATGTGTACGTGTAAGGATGTCTCATGAATGAATGTAACGCGTAAATAATGATAGTGGGAATTGGTTTAGTAGCACGTGCCCTAATGGTACCGTATGTACTGTTGGAACTTTCAATGCTAAGATATGGCCTGTAATATATCAAACAACTCGTAACAAGGTGTAATGAGTGAATATAACGAGTAATTAATGGTAATCGGAATTGTTTAGTAATACATGTTTTAATGGTGCTATATGTTACCTTTGGAAACTTTCAATGCTAGATATGGCGTGTAATATATCAACCAACTCCTTACGAGTTGTTAGACCTATTGTTATCCATAGCTTATTTGTAACAACAGCATATTGCTGTTAGGCTTAATAGTATCTAAAACTAATTACTGTGAGACGCATTGCTAATTAGTAGTAGTTAATCGCTTGCTTCAATAGTAGATGATAACGTAGAAACACTTTAGTAATTGAATATGAAAAAATAATTGATGCTTACACATAACGCTTCAGCAATTGAAGCTCACTTCGTTTAACATTATGTGGGAATGCCTACAAATTAAAGAACTTTTATTTGTTCAATATATAAAGAATAACTTCACTCTCCGTTTAACCTTCAGTTATTGAAGTTTATTCTTTTAAATTCTCTCTATACATTAGTTTACTTAAATAGTAATTTACAATTTAGTTTTCATATTTATATATTTTCTCTAAAGTGTTTTAAAATATTGGTTAATTCTATATATCCATGTATGATGCTATAACACGAAAATGTGCTCGCTTTATCCGCTTTGGCGGTAAAATCATTCTTGTTTATAATCTCAAGAAATTTTTTAAACTGCTGGTACGGTAGGAGCCCAAGCGATGTAGGTGGTGCTAACATCGGTCATAATGAAAATGTTGTCTATTACTGAGGAAGCTTTTCGCATGTATGTTTTTCGGATGAAGCCATTTTTCACGTATCTGGGAAGATGAATAAATACAGTATTCAGATATGGGGGTCTGCATGATCATGAAAGGGACAATCGCACAGTTAATACATGATAAGGTTATTGGACCGTTACAGGACTGGTTTATTTGGACATGCTGCTGCGCTATGTAGTGCTTAAATTAGAGGAGTACAAACCATGGATAATTTATCGACAGGACGGTGCACCACCATTTGGGCATTATCATTTAGAGAATTCCTCGATTCAACGTTTCCCAACCTATGGTTTGGAAGAGATGGTCTTAGGCATGGCCGCCCACGTTCTCCGGACATAACATCTTTAGACTTTTTCCTGTGGGGATATGTTAAGCATAAAGTGTTTGCTAGATCAGTCCCCAATGTGAACACGTTAAAGGCAAGAATAACGGATGTGATATTGATGGTAACAGAAGACATGCTGGTGAATATGTAGCGAGACATTGATAATCGTTTAGATATTCTCAGAGTTACGAAATGTGCACATGTTGAAGTGTACTAACGGTGTATAGTAAAATTGTTTGAGATGATGATCATAATACAAAAAACCGTATGTATCTATCTGATATGATGTAACTTTGAAGAGTCAAGGACCTGAAGACTTTGTAATGGTTTTCCCGGTTTCCCCTATTGCTAGTTACCCTGTTACTACGTCCTTTTGTTTAAGTTAATAAACTGAAATTTTGATTCAAAAGTTCCATTGGACTAGTATCACTTAGTATAGAGAAATAAGTGGACGTCTAGAGTGATACGGATACTTAAGCGTTTATTGCCGACGCGTTTCAGTTTTACACCATCTTCAACGGGCATTAACAAAAGTAACAAATGTGAAATACAAAATTTCCGGACTGCTAAGCCTATTATATCGGATCCACAAAATCATCATTTACTGTCCGATACAATGAACATAGAAGATCCTGGTTAAACAAGGATAAGAACTCAACCTGTCACTAACAGACACAGGATGCTCCCACTTAAAGACCATGACAACTATATGGATTGGATAGAACCCCGAAAGAATCGCCACACAAGAGGAAATCGAGATAAGGAAACATCTAATACGCAACAAGGACAAATTGCTAAACAGGTTTCTTTCGATAGATTTCATAATAGGCGAAGGTCGTATCGCTCTCGCAACCAGCAAGTCGCGGGTTCGAATCCCGCTTGGGGCATGGATATTTGTGAAAAGTAAACCCCGTGTTGGGCTTCGGCCTGTTGGGGACAACCCGCGGGTTGTTTAGATTATATATATTATAATAATTGATTTTACTGACAAGACAGACCGGAAATAGATACCACACAACTTGATCACAACTTCGTGTTTAAGTTTTTGTTTTTTATGATGTCCTCCAATTGCAGAATTGTAAACCATCAATCAGTGGTCCTTTTCCCTGATTGGTGGAGCTATCACTGTTTTTACCTATATATACTTATGATTTTGTATTTCACATTTTCTACATAAGTGCGAGAAATGGTTTGCTAAGTGGAGACTCAATCTAAATGTTGACAAATGCAAGGCGATGTTCATTACGAAGAAACTTCGAAAATTCCCGAGTCATCTCTTCCTTTCTGGTAAAGAGCTCGAATGGGTAAAACATTACAAATACCTCGGAGTGGTAATAGACGCCAAGCTAAATTGGGGCGACCATGTCTCTTACGCCATCAACCCAAGGCAAAGATGGCAAAATTCAGGAACATACGAAAACAGCGCGCTTGGATTGGACTGCAAACTATTGCTATACAGGACGGTAATCCGAACCATCTTGCTTTATGGTATGCCTGCCTGGGCAACAATATGTAAATCCAGATGGAGGGGCCTCCAAACCTTCCAAAACGTTACCCTGAGGACCATTGCCCAACTTGACAGGAGAGTTGCAACAAATAGTTACGTTGCTGCAACTATTGCCGACGATTTTGATATATCTCCCATTGGAAATCACGTCCAGGAGTTGCTGAAAAAGCTGCTTCCAAAGATGAAGGACCATCCCAATCCTCTAGTTGCAGGTATTCTTGAGCATCCGCTCACCTTTAGAAATTTCCTCAGGCATCGCAGGCTTCGTCATATCCTGGACATCAATTTCGACGATATCCAAAAGGCCATCTTTCCCGAATATTGGATCTCCTAGCTCCTAGTGTCCCTTGTCCCTTGTCAATCAACAATCAACTCTATCGTCCTGATAGGAAAGGACTCTATCTTATCCTCTGGATGACTTAACTAGGTTTCATCTGGCTTCTTGTCTATAGTGCCCGCATATGAAAAAAACAAACTCGTTCTACTTGAATCGGACAGGAATCGGAGCATTACTTACTACTGAAGCCAGGAATTAATAACACCCCGTTTTCAGTCCGTTTCTGATTGGTTGAACGAGTTTTTTTCATTTACACATGCGCCAGTTTCCTTTTTCTTTCATGCCGGGCACTATAGACAAGAAGCCAGATGAAACCTAGTTAAGTCATCCAGAGGATAAGATGGAGTCCTTTCCTATCAGGACGATAGAGTTGATTGTTGATTGACAAGGGACAAGGGACGAGTATGGCAGTGAAAGTTTCGCTTTCGGAACGCTCGTTTCGTTTTTCCTGCATTGTTCGATTGTCGATTGTTATTTCACATTTCTTACTTTTGTCATAGTCTTTTAATCCCCTGGTCTGTGCACAGCAATGACGTATATTAAAGATAGACTCCGAATCCTATTGTTAACGGCGGCAAAAAATTAAGCAAATTGAGCCATGATAGTTCTGGGCAGGAGTGAGCCGTGGAGTAATCAGCTGTCTGGCTGCTTTGTTTTTGAAGATTTTGGGCCTGAGGAATAATTAAATCAAAACCATTCCTCAAGGTTAAACTGCGTACAACTGTACAAACAGACAAGAAAAAGGATCAGGAATCATTTTCCACAAAAATAAATCAAAAATGCGTAACTAAAATGAAAATACGTAACTGAAAGACAATCGAAACGAAATTGAAATTGAAACCATGATCGGAAAATTGTTTATGAAATATAATAAAATACTTCAAATACAAAGTAAACGAAAAGATAAACTTATCACTCCGTGATCGGCGTGTGAAAGAATTATTAATCAGCTACTCTCGTGTTTAGCCATGTGTTTTGCATCATGTTCACTCACTTTCGGCCATGACAGTTCTGGGCATGGAGCTTCCCAATTTGCTTCAAGTTACAACAATAGGATTCGGAGTCTATCTTTAATATACGTCATTGGTAAATACAGCAATCCAATTGTTGGACTAAAACAATGCTGTGCACAGACCAGGGGATTAGAAGACTATGCTTTTGTTAATGCCCGTTGAAGATGGTGTAAAACTGAAACGCTTCGGCAATAAACGTTTAAGTAGCCGTATCACTCTAGACGTCCACTTATTTCTCTGAAATTTTGGTTGGTGCACCACGTGATCATGGATATTTCAGAGATATAGAGTTTTTTAAATTAATTTTCTTTATCAGGAAAAGACTTTCTGCTCACCCTGTATAATGAATAATTAGAATAAAAATTTATTTTTTATATTAGTCTCAATTTGAAGTTTAATTACATTTCTTGTTTTTTCCCACTGAATAACACTAACTTTGTTATTCAGTATAAATGACAAAATAAAGGTTCTTGCAGGGTGATAACCTCCTTGCCCTGGTGCTTTTCTATTCCTCCAGATATAACTAAAAATCTTATAATTAAATAGGTGAATCTCCTTTTCTGAAATTTAATAAGTTACATAAATAAATAATCAAAATAATAAAATTAAAGTCACCAGTGATTATTTATTATTATCATTTATAAAATTTAAAAAAAAATGAGATTCACCTATTTAATTAAAAGATTACAAACTCCTTCTCTTAAAAAATAACGTAACTAAAAAATTTAAACAGATCCGACAAAACCTGGAAAATCAAGGGATATTTACAATTCAGGAAAAATCAGGGTGTTCCGTAAAAATTGTCATATTACACTATGTAACATAAATTTTGTTCCTGCGTTTTAATCATTTTATTCCATTAGGATGTAACAAAAATGATGGAAAATAATAACTAAACTGTTCAAACTTGGATTTTTTTGAGCAGGAGAGTGACTTAGGATAGAAGAGCAAGGCGAACGCTTCCACTAAGATAGCCTTGAATATGAGCATCGTCATCAGGGACGAAAACATGATGGGTGAGTGCATTTGGAGGTTGATAGTAAGAGTGACCTGGAATATAAACGTAAATCGCTAAAAAGTCTGTCTTCATTTCTAGACTTGGAATTTTACTGTTATCAGAAATTTCATCTATTCTATGAATTTCTTTTTATTCTTACATGAGGAAATTATGTTTTCAAGTACATTTTTTATTATCATTAAACTTTTCAGAGTAACAAGTAGCTTTATTTTATCCTTACGAACCGCTAAACCTTAATATCACGTATATCAATCTTCTGGCCGCAAAAGCAAAATTTCAGAGAAGTAACCGTTACTATAATTATTATTTAAGCTAAATAAATAAACAAATAAATAAATAAATAAATAAATAACAGTTTTAACTCAACACTATGTAATAAAATTTATTTTGTTCTTATCAGGAGAATTGAAAATTTTCAGAAATTTACTGTTTCTGCATTCAAGACGAAATGTTTTGCGGAAAACAGCTTTTCTCTGGATTAGTACGAAGGTCATTTGATAAGTTTCTGAGTCGTTGCAAAAATTGGTTTTCTCGCGTGATGGCTGGCACGTGCCACACTCTTCAAACCAGCTCGTGCCAAATTTCAGCCACAATCCATGTGTAGATTACGTGCAATGTAGCAGTTAGGGGTAAGATTTCGAAATGTGACAAAAGTGAACGGTAAAATGGGGGGGGGGGGGGTTATAAAAGTATGAACGTTTGCCTATATATTCCTAAAAAAAAAAATCACCTTTGCTTATGCATGCGATTGTGGCTCCTTTTTTTATGTAAAAAGATTTCCTCTTTTTTGCATATCATCAAGTGCTAACTTTCTTGAGATTAATTTCATTATAATTGTATTTGAGATTCAAATGAAATAAGAAACAACATTATTTTAGGTTTTTAATAAATTCCTCAATATCTCGAAAATTTATTTTCTTACATTGTCACTATTAATTCAATGTAATTTTCCCTCTGTATCAAAACATTTTCTCGGAAAACCTCGCTATGTCGAATTTTGACTTCGTCTGCCAACAAAATGCAAAGCATTTAGTAGAAAATTAAGATTTTTTCATTATAAAAAATTTTCGTAGAAAACGAAAAAAATTTGACGTCATTTCCGTTAAGTTAA
>JAHWFO010068715.1:0-21450 GCA_023313115.1 Rhysida immarginata
GGAAACCTGTATATCCCTCCGATTGTAATCCGTACTCACGGTAAACCAATTAGGGATACACTTGAAGAAATCAAGAAGCACGTGCCCTTAGAAAGCGTCACAGCCCATACTGGCAGGACTGACACCATCTAAATTAAGTGTCAAAATGAAGATATCCATAAAAAATTAATGTCAGGAATTAAGAGTGATAATATCTTGAAAATACAACATCACCAGCTGAAATCGGAAAAACCGTTAAAATATGTTATAAGGAATGTTGATGTAACATATAATTTAGACGATTTCCTTGAAGATCTCAAAGGGACAAATTACTTCCCTGAAAAAGTAATAAGACTTAAAAAGGCAAATGGCTCGGTTGAAATGCCGTTGATCCTGGCACTATTTCAAAACACTGAGCACAATAGAACTTTTAAAGAAGTCACTCGGATTGCTCATCTGGCAGTGCTCGTTGAGCTGTTTAGGGGTAATAAGAAACCTCTACAATGTTACAATTGCCTCAGATTTGGGCACGTTTCCATAGGCTGTACTGAGCTACCTCGTTGTAATAAGTGTGCAGGAAACCATCAGTCTAGGGAATGCAAAAATGTAAAGGGACAGGATCCACTTAAATGTATTCGCTGTGAAGGACAGCATACCTCAAGTTTCTCAGGATGTCCTAAATATCCCAAAGAAAACAGAATGCGTAGTGCTAAGACTATTGCAGGGAGATCCTATGCATCGGTGGTTTCAAAAACTGTTGATAAAGGCTTCAACCCTTCGGATTTACAAGATATGAACAAGAAAATAGGCGCGATGCTAAAATTATATGAAGAAATCGGAAAGTCTATTCCACGAATTGTCAAATCATTCCCTAAAGCTTAATTATGGCTAGTAACAGCTTCAAAGTATAGTTAATCAAGGTAAACTTAGATGTACAATCTGGAATGCCAGAGGCATCTCACGTAGGCGAGAGTTCTTCGACTTTCTATCAAGAAACAAAATCGATATCGCCTTTGTCTGTGAAACGCACCTCAAGACGGAACGGTTATTCAGGCTGCCTGGATACATAGTCTATCGTAAGGACAGACTCCCAAAAAATCCTGCTCATAATGTCTCTGGCGGAGCGGCTATTATAGTTAAAGAAGGTATTGAGCATGTTAAAGTCATTACCACGAACTATGCAGGAATGGAGGCGGCGTCTATTCTCATCAAGGACCTCACGATTGGCTGGGTGAAGCTTGTTACGCTTTATAATTCCCCAGGGCATGCGATTGACCCCTGCGAGCTCGAAGAGTTGCTCTCTGGTAACTTTCATGTTGTTTTGGCTGGCGATCTAAACGCGAAACACCCTCACTGGAATTCCAGGAGCATTAATCACAATGGTGCTATCTTATATGGTTAAATCCAAAATCAGCTGGACACTGTCGCTATCGGTCCAATCAAACATACATATTATTGTGACCATTCTCCCGTAAGCGATGTCCTGGATATTACTATTCTCAAGGGTCTATTCAAGCCGTTTAACATTTACACGGTGGACGATCTAACATCTGACCATCTTCCAGTTGCCCTTAACTTTGATGGCTTAAATATGGACATCCTGAATCGACTTCCTATAAGGCGGGATTGGAAACTCTTTCGTGACCTTCTTAAAACTAACAACGGCTACACAGCGAGTGCCTCCAGCACCAATGAAATCAATGATAAAGTCAAAGACATTACCAGTAATATCAACAATGCGATGTCTGCTAGTGCTTGCCCTATAGACCCTAAATATCCTGACCATCTCGATCTTCCTCCAAGTATTAGACAAATTATTGCAGAGAGGAATGCCTTCCGAAGACTTTGGCAGCGTACACGTAATCCCATCTTTAAGAGAAAATATAATAGGCTTTCTAGGAGGGTCCACGAAAAAGTAAGAGAGCTACGAGTGCAAAAATGGACTAGCAAATTGAATAATCTCTCAACTCATGACAACTCTCTCTGGACTATGATTAGAGCTCTTAAGTGTAAGAAAACGAAATTCCCACCCCTGTTTTCTCCAGATGGTACTACTCTTGCTACTACAGACCAAGATAAAGCTGAATTAATTGCTGTGTCACTTAGCAATCAATTCATCACCCCAATTCCAGATACTCCGGATGGAGAGCATGCAATCAGCGAGGTTCGTGATGTGTGTTCCAATTTTTATGAGGATCGGCGTGTTCCTATAGAGCGATCAATATACCGATGGAAATTGTGGAAGTCATCAAGAAACTCAAGAATAAGACAGCCCCTGGAATGGATGCCATCACAAATAATGCACTTAAAAATCTACCTTCCAACCTGATTCTTGACATCGTTAGACTAATTAATGACTGCTGGAAACTCGGATATTTCCCTACTGGCTGGAAGGAATCAATTATCCTAAGCATTCCTAAACCAGGTCTTAACCCTTCATTGCCTGCAAATTACAGGCCCATCAGCCTTTTACCAACTATGTCTAAGGTTCTAGAGCGGACAATTCTTAAAAGGTTCAATGAATTCTGCTCTGCCAATGTTCTTATTCGTGATGAGCAGTTTGGTTTCCGTACGGACCACTCCTGCCAAATGCAAATATGGCGGCTTGCTGTCGACGCAAAAAACTCTTAACAAGTCTCTATATGGTGGCATTATCTTCCTAGATATTTGCAAGGCCTTCGATCAAGTTTGGCATGATGGTGTCATTTATAAAATGATAAAATTTGTATTTCCAGATGACCTTATCATGCTGGTCTGCTCATTCCTCTCAGACAGGTCTTTTCGAGCTAAAATTGGTGACTCCCTTTCCCAATCATGTGTGGTTAAAGCCGGTGTCCCACAGGGATCAGTTCTGGGACCAGGCTTGTTTTATTTTTTTATCCAGGACTTTCCCAAACCCGACAAGTGTAAACTGTACTTCTACGCTGATGATGCGGCTATCTTAACCTTTGCCCGTGTTCCTGCCCATGTCATCTCTCGCTTGCAGAAAGCGCTGCATCTCTACGAAAAATGGTTCAACAGATGGAGGCTGAAGTTAAATGTTGGCAAGTGCAAGGCTATGGTCTTCACAAACAAACGCAGAAACCCCCCAGGTTCGCAAAGGAAATAAGCTCGACTGGGTTAAAGAGTATAAATATCTTGGTGTGGTGATCGATTCCAGGTTCACCTGGAATCAACATGTTTCCTACGCGTTGAATAAGGCAAAGAGGGCCAAATTCAGTCTGATCGCGTTGCTTGGTCGTAACAGTGCTCTTGACATTGATAACAAGCTGCTCATCTACAAAATGGTCATCCGCACGATCTTGCTTCATGGTATGCCAGCTTGGGGTTCCGTGTGCAAAACAAGGTGGAAGGAACTGCAGACATTCCCAAATATTACTCTTAGAGCAATTGTGAAACTGGATCGTAGAGTAGCCAACAATAATGTCGTCCATGAGGATCTAGGGATGACGCATATTGGCAAGTTTGTACAGGATACGATAACGACTGTGCTCCCGAAGATGCTTAATCACAAGAATCAGTTGGTTTCTGAAATTCACAACCCTAATGACTACAGGAAACGCTTAAACCATCGTTTGCCCAGCCATGTCCTTGAAGTTAACTTCGACGATGTCAGGAAGCCTAGTTCGCCTCTGGCCCCCCTTTTTCTATGACAATCTTCAATCAACCTTTTTATCCCCAGAATGAGAGGATTATTCTTCAATCATCTTGAGGAGGACCTTCGGGGTTTTTTCAGGCTTCTCACCTATCTCAGTGTAATTCCCCTGGTCTATACAAGTGACGAGTGAGTTTGGGAGCTCTGCTTCAGTACCACTCGCAATTGATTCTTCACTCCACTGCTCGATTGTCGATAGTTTCATTACTAGTTTCATATAGATCATATGAGATGGTATCGATATCTGGCATATATGGAGGACAGGACACAGGACTAGCTCTTCAAGGTATCACCTCTACTCTCTTTTCAGGTATCATTTCATTACTCTCATTTCACGGTGCGTCCTTTTCAGGGCGATATTCACCTTCTGTTACGTCTTATGTGCTGGTCCGTGGCGTTGGAATTAATATTCCCGTAAACCAGTACATCAAGACGCTCATTATCTTTCTGGGTCCCTGGCGTTGGGATTAATTTCCTCGCAAACCTATCTAAAGACTTTTCATATCATCTATTATTATTCTAATCATTCACGAGTGGGTCCCTGGCGTAGAATTAACTTTCTCGCAAACCTGACTTATTTTTTTTTCCTTAAAGCTAGGTGCGCCCTTCTTAGGACGGCTTCTTTAGCACACACCTAGCTGCGAGGTTACTCCTCCCCCCTGGTTCTATACAATTATATTTTAGGATTATGATGGCTTCGTCCAAATTAACCACGTTGGAGTCAGCTAATGTGCCATTGCTAATGGCAGATGGTAAAACTGTGTCCTGCGAAAAGGCCTACCGGGATGCCTGCTTGGATGCTAGATTTGCTGCTTTTGACCTAGTATTCAACGAAATGTTAGAATAGCTCCCCGGGATAAAATAAATGCTAAGTATAGGGCACTGGAAAAACAAGTCGAATCCCTACATAAAAGTTTTGAAGAGAAGTTCGAGGGTATCAACAAGGAAATCAAGGACTCTCGTAGAGATATTATTGAAAAGATAAGCGAACTGAAGAAAGCCTTTGGGAAATGCTCCGGGACTCCGAAGGCAGCTAACTCCAAGGAAGATACACCTGTTGATAACAGCAAGGTAAGTAATGTTTTTAATAATATTGCCTGTGCTAAAAGTTTAGAGTCTATGGATATAATTGAAAAAGGTGACTGCTCGACAAACGGTGGCTATAAGAGAAGTCACTCTGATGGAACCGATGAAGAAGTGGATAGCAGTCCCTGGATTTGTGTTGCTAATAAAAAATTCAGAAAAGGCACGAGGATCGATAAATTAAAGTCCGTCTCCAGAGTAAACGAAGAAGTCGTCAGCGCGACTAGAATGAGGAATCCGAAGAATGTACAAGGTCGCTCGGCTAATAAAGACCATAAGATCACGAAGAGGTATGTACCGCCAATTATCGTGCGGACTCATGGCGTCCCGTTTAAGACGATTTTAACTGAGCTCGAGAAGCATGTTTCAGTGGAAAAGATCACCGTTCATACGGGCAGAGCTGAAACCGTCAAAGTTAAATGTGAAGATGAAGAAACACACAACAGGTTAGTCTCTGGAATTAGGTCTGAAAATATTTTAAAAATTCAGCATCATCAACTGAAGTCAGAGAAGGTCTTGAAATACGTAATTCGTAATGTGGATGTTACGTATGACCTCGATGACTTCCAAGAAGACCTAAAAAGAGCCAACTACTTCCCGGAAAAAGTTATTCGATTGAGGAAAGCCAAAGGATCCATTGATATGCCGATGGTTTTGGTTCTACTCCCGAACACCGAACACAACCAGTCATTGAAAAACATAACACGTATTGGGCCGCTGGCAGTTTCAGTGGAGGCCTTTCGAGGGAACAAGAAGCCACTACAGTGTTACAACTGCCTGCGCTTCGGACACGTATCCATGGGCTGCACGGAAGATCCTCGTTGTAATAAATGTGCTGAGGGGCACCAGTCAAGAGATTGCCCCAAGATCAAAGGACAAGACCCCTCAAAGTGCATCAGATGTGGTGGACAGCACACATTAAGCTACACGAAATGTCCTAAATACCCCCAGGTTCAAAGGATCTCTAGTTCTAGAGTGACAGCAGGCAAATCCTATGCTGCCGCCGTGTCTACGCCGGAAGATAAAGGCCTCAACATCAACGACCTACCAGGTATGTATAAACAATTAGGACGTATCTTTCATCTGTTTTCTAATCTAGGCAAAAGTTACCCACAGTTGAGTGGGCTTCTTACGACCAACTAATTTTAGTATGGCTGCACAACGTTATGCTGTCATCAACATAGGTGAACTTCGGTGCGTGATATGGAACGCTAGGGGCATTCCCCGAAAGCGTATCGAGTTTCACAACTTTCTGATAAAGCAAGAAATCGACGTTGCTTTCCTCTGTGAAACTCACCTCAAACCAAGCCAAGACTTCAAGCTACCTGGCTATTGTGTGTACCGTAAGGATCGAATGGCTTCAAATGCTGCAAGATGTGCGTTTGGGGGCGCTGCGATCATCATTAAGAAGGGAATTCAACACCAAGAACTAGTATCCAAGTCTTATGCAGGTATGGAATCGGCCTCCATCATTATCAATGACGTCTCCTGTGGTGAAGTGAAGTTCGTGGCACTCTACAATTCACCTAAACATTATCTTGACATTTGCGAGCTTGATGAACTCTTCAGTGGTGACACTCCAGTCGTCCTGGCTGGTGACCTAAATGCCAAACACCCAAGCCGGAACTCCAGAACGCAGAATTACAACGGCATGATTCTCTATAGGTACATACAAGGTAGAGATGATATCATCGCTGCTGGACCTGTGGAGGACACCTACTACTGCGACCACTCCCCTAGTAGTGACGTTTTGGACATCTCGCTCTTGAAGGGTTTCTTCAAACCGTACAATATCTTCACGATTGATGACCTTCCTTCTGACCACAAACCTGTGGCGTTGAACTTTGACAATGTTGACCTAAATTTCCGAGAGGAACTCGTACATCATCAAGACTGGAAGCTCTACAAAGATATTCTTAAGGACTATGGCTACCATCCCGACGTTGCTTATTGTCCAGAAGACATCGATCAACTTGTTGATGACATCACCAGATGTATTAACAGTGCCATAGAAGCTAGTAAGTATCCATCAGAGAATAAACCTTCTCATCGAATCCAACGCCTAATTGCTTAAAGAAACAGGACCCGTAGACTATGGCAACGCTATCGTGAACCTTGGCTCAAAACCAAGTACAAGAGGTTAGTGCGAAGAGTTCAAGAGGAGATAAAAGAGCTTCGCGACGCTAGATGGAATGAAAAACTCAAAAGCTTGTCGGCTCGCGACAATTCCATTTGGAGTATGGTCAGAGCTTTACAGAAGAAGAAGAATGTTACGCTTCCTCCACTCCGTACACCACAAGGTGACTATGCGCAAACTGATCAGGACAAGGCCCAAGTCATTGCAGATTCACTGGAAATGCAGTCTGTTACTCCTACCAACGATAAGCCCGAGAGCCAAATCATGTCTCAGCGTGTGGAAGAAGGTATTGTCAACTTTGATGAAGTCCCACAGCATTTAACGAAGAACAGCATTGGGGCTGGAGAGGTCGCCACCATCATAAGTAAACTGAAAAAGAAGAAGGCTCCAGGAAGAGACAAGGTGAGTAATAACGCTCTTATAAATCTCCCGAAGAACTTTATTGACTATCTCACTAATATCATTAACGTCTGCTGGAAATTTTCTTACTTCCCTGTGGCTTGGAAGCAATCTATTGTGTTGAGTATCCCCAAGCAGGGGCAAAATCCTGCAATTCCGGCGAGTTACCGACCTATTAGCCTGCTACCCACGATGTCCAAAGTGTTGGAGAAAACGATTCTCGTCAGATTCCAAGACCACTGTCTAGCAAATGACTTTTTTCGGGAAGAGCAGTTTGGCTTTCGTGCTGCCCACTCTTGTCCGATGCAGATATGGAGGCTCGTTGAAGACCTGAGCACCCCCCTGAACCTCTCCAGGTACTGTGGGGTGCTATTTCTCAATGTCAGTAAAGCTTTTGACCAGGTATGGCATGAGGGCCTTGTCTACAAAATGATCAGAGACGGGTTCCCTGCCGATTTGATTTTAATGATGAAATCCTTTCTTGACGGCAGATCCTATCAAGCCAAAGTTGGAGAAAATCTTTCCACGCCCCGTGTTGTAAAGGCCGGTGTCCCTCAAGGTTCTATTCTCGGGCCTGTGTTATTTAATTACTTTGTACATGATTTCCCGAAACCCGATAATTGTAATCTGTATTTTTATGCTGATGATATTGCCATTATGATATGGGCTCACTAGCCGGCTCACGTTAACACTCGGCTGCAGTGCGCCTTGAAGCAGTTTGAAGACTGGTTTAACTGCTGTAAGTTGAACCTTAACGTGCAAGGCTTTGTACCTCAATAGGAAGCTCAAGCGTCCCCCAGATTCTCTTGTTCTGTTCAATAAGAAACTGGACTGGGTGGACAACTGCAAGTATCTGGGAGTTATCATTGACTCAAGACTCTCATGGAACCGGCATATGTCCTATGCTCTGAACAAAGCGAAGAGGGCTAAGTACAGTATCATAGCTCTCATGGGTCGCAACAGCGCCCTCAGCATTGACAACAAGCTTCTTCTGTACAAATCGATTATCCGGACCATACTCCTCTATGGCATGCCTGCGTGGGCGACTATCTGTAAAACCAGATGGAGTGAACTACAGTCATTCCAGAATGTTACCTTGAGGACCATTGCTCAGCTGGACAGAAGGACGATGAAAAACGAATCCATCCACATGGATTTAAACATGGCCCATATCGGAAAGTTTATACAGGATCTCCTTTTGATTATGTTACAGAAGATGAAGACTCACGACAATAAACTTGTGAATGGAATACTGAAGAACTCATTGAATATGAACTGGCATACGAAGTATCGTAAACCGAGGCACGTTCTTGACGTCAATTTTGAAGATATTAGCAACGTCTCTTTCCCGGACTACTGGAAGATGTGATAATCTTCTTTCTCCTTGTGTTTTTTATTTCGTTTGTATTTTGTTTCTGACAATCGTCAATCTTATTTACTTTTTTGTATAATATGGAAGACCGCTTGGGTTGGTTAGGCTTCTTGACTACCTCAGTGTATTTTATTTGGAGTTTATTCTGGTTGGATGAGCTTTGTGAAAGCGCTGCTTTCGTCCCATCCCACTAACGAGCATTTTGCTTTCAAAATCGGACAAAAATATTTTGAGTAATTTTCAAATTGGAAATAAATGAAAATGCATGGAAAAGCTTATTAAAAGTATATTTTAGTGAAAATTAGTACATATTTAAAAAAAATATACATTTATTCTTCTTCATCTTCATCCATTAATGAATCATCGTTATTTGGTTCGGGCTTGAAAAGGTCTATTGTTTCTTTTAAAAACGGCTGGCTTTTGCTGGGTTTCCTTTTTCTTCCACAGCTGATCAATGGATCTGATGTGAGAAGAAGCCTATTTAAGACGTCTTCGTTACATCGTAACCGCGAAAACTTCCTTCAAAATCGCAAAAAAAATTCCTGTTTCTGATCAAAATTTTCCCGACCTTAAAGGGTTAAAGTCCTTTAAATCAAAGTCGTGGAAAGATGTGGAAAATGTTTTTACTGTTATAGCATGGTAATATTCTATAGAATACTATAAAAAATAAAATTTTACTTGATCTTCCTCGACACTATAACATAAGCACCTTTTAAATTTCGTGAGGTTTCCGTGAGGTCGATTCTCTTTTAAATTAAGTACATACCTTGTTCCAAAGGATCCATAACTCAAACTTGTCACTTTAACTCCAAAAAAAATATACTTTAACTACAAAACAAAAATAGAGCGTATCGAGAATGTAGGCGTGCGTTCTGAACGATGCATCGCGATGTCTAGATTCCGACTACCTGTGCAGCGGGGGGGGGGGTGCGGAAAGGGTCTACTTCAAACCCTTTCCCGGATAGTACGTTAACTCAGGTACAAAATAACTATGGTCTTGGTGTCATTAGCTACATTTGGATTTTTTTTACTTTTGTCCGATTTTGAAAGCAAAATGCTCCTTAGTGCATCCTAACAAATGTACACTTCACTGTTCGATTGTCAATTGTCGACTAGTTTCATTGCATGAGGAGTGAGAGAATAATAAGACTGTTCGGGATCACACACGGAAACACGGACGGACACTCGGCTGCTACTGCACGACGATTCTATCACTCGACGGAGGACGACGTACAGTCTGCACGACTTTCAGTGCATCGGTGGAATCTCCAAGAGGACTAACAAGGTAGGACTTTTTTAAGTCTTTTAAACTGACTCGTTCTGAGTAGGTGCGTCCTTCTAAGGACGGCAAAACCCAGCACCACACCTGCTTCATGGCGACGTCAAGCGTAGTGATGGGCGATACCAAGTTCGGCGATATTCAATACCAGTATCGAATATTAAGAGTTTATTGGAAACTAGTATTCGATACCTGTCGGAATCGCTACTCGATACCACGGTATTCGATACTTGGTAAAATGGCATAACAATCCAAAAAAAGTAGCAAAACACCAAGTTGCATTGAATATTTCACCATTGCAAGTTTATTTTCATTTTCATCATATTTACATTTGAAATTTGTACATTTTTGCATTTGCGTATACAACAAAATATTGAGACGGATTTTCATTTGTAAATTTTTGTCTGCTGTCACGTATGACAGCTTTTTAGTGTGAGAACGAGCGCTCCATCACAATACTTAAAGGATTGGAGCATACTTAAAGGATGCAATTTCAAGGGGAGAGTAATCTAGAGAATCAAGTATCTCTCCGTTTGTGAACACATTTGAGAAAGACTTCAGTTCCCCAAATCCCTCACTTTTTACATCACTTTTTGCCAATTTTTTTTATTTTTTTACCTTTTCCCCAATTTTCCATTCACATTATATAGCAGTTGCAGTTGGAAGATAGATAACATAGAGCCCTCGGAATCTTTTGCGTCTCAAGTTTTATGATCGCATCCCTTAAGATCTCAAGTTCAGACTCTTCTAACAAAACTCGTGCAGTTTTGATGGATTTAGCATCTTCTGGATTCAGAGCATTAACAACCGCAGTTATCTCGGGTGGATGCTGAGCATAATAGAAAGCTGCAGTTAGCCAAGTACCCCATAGGTTCTGGTGGCAAAGACAGATTTGGATAGATTTGTTTGAACAGCTGAATCCTCGTGGGAGATTTTAAGAAAACTTTCTTGACTGTAGAAATTAAAAGATCAATCTGTGTACTTAATTTGCGCACTTCTTCGCATACTCGGTGAATTCCATGGTCCAGACATGTCATATATACAGACAATAATATTGGTTTTCGCGAAACAAAGAGGAATCGATTCTTTTGATAAAATGTATCGATCATTTACATTAATCGATTTCCGATGTTTTACCCATCGCAGGTCGCTACTTAAATTCGCTATATATGCCGGAAGGAGGAAGAACGTGACGTCAATAAGAAGAAAAATTGATTATATATATATAAAGCACTTCATTGGCTCATTGTAAGGATTACGTGCTATAGTTTGCGTATCTTATAAAAACACACAGCATAATAAGGGGAATTCATTCTGCTTCAGAAAACCATCCCGTCAACAATGGGTCATCTAGCTTTCATCCTCGTTTCTTTGATTTGCATCTTATCTTTTAGGTTATCCGAATGCCGTCCGATTCCATCGGCTATCTCGTGCAAGAATTTGACGTTTTTAGTCGAAGATTCCAGAATCCTGGTTAACAGCACCCTATTCATTCCAGTTCTCGGTGAGGCTTTTAAGCTGCAAAATACGTCCGCCAATGGGACCCAAGCTGCCGCCTGTGTATCTTTTCCCGAAGAGTTAACCTCTTGCCGAAGACAGACCTTGAAACTGGGACAATTTGAGATACGCGACCATGGAAGTCTCTTATGGGTGCCAATGTATAGACGTCTTTATGGAGTTAATGATTTTATTCTTAAAGAGAAGAACACGGCTGAAATTTGTGTGGTCAAAGGTATCTCTCTGAACACGATGGAGAACATTTTAGGCGTGTCATGGGTGATATCTGTATCCTCGTTAATAATTGCCTTACCGTTGTGCCTGATGTTGCAAACCTGTTATCGCAGTGTATTGCCATTCTATATGGTTAATCTGCTTATCGTTTACGCCATCATAACGCGACGAGCTTTTGGATCGTCACCATCAGTAAGTGAATGTCAATATATAGGAGTCCTTCTTCACTTGTTTTGGCTGTCCGCCGTTTTCTGGGCCAACGTCATAGCATTTCATGTTTGGCTCTACATCCGAAGCTTTCTGAAAGAGTGGAATGTTCAGATGTCGATTCCCCTGTTTTCTCTTTATTCTGGCTATGCTTGGGGAATTCCTTATGTTATCGTCCTACTTTCCTTTTTGATCGACGCTGGAATGATTCTCCCGGAGATTGTGTGGTTAAGACCGATGTATCAAGAAATATGCTGGTTGCAAGGTTTTTGGCCACAGTTCTGGTTTTTCTACGTTCCAATGGGAATCGCGCTAATAGCAAATGCCGCGTTTTTCATCTTGACCATTATTAATATTAGAGAGGTGCGAGGCTTTTATTCGTCTAAAAAGAAAATGTAAGTATCAATTATTTACTCTTTTAAAAATTGCTGTATGTAAGTTATATTCCTGCCTGAATTTTTTACTTTGATATATGTGACGTACAAATACATATAACGGTAGTTGTAATGTATCGTGTTGAATATATTAAATGTTTTTTACTTTATCTTCTAGGATTGGCGCTATATTACATCTAGTCGTGATTATGGGCTTGTGCTGGATAATGGAATTAGTGTCGTGGGCTTTCAATCAGAATTTATGGCTTTGGCACTTAACCGATCTAATCAATGGTCTTCAAGGGTTATTCATTCTCCTGGTCGTCCTTGTCGACATTGGGGCCTTCACCAACATTTATTACTTTAGAAGTAGATTAAGGATATGCTTTACTTCAACCGATTCTGCAATCAGCATTGTTAATTTTATCAATTATCATCCATAACGGAATGATGGTGCCACGCAAGAAAATTTGTAAAATAGATTTTGTTAAAAGTTCATTTTTCCATTGATTAAATTGATCTCTGAACAGTGTCGAGTTGGCATTTTTCCGTTTTTTTAATGTTTCTTTTCCACTAATGAAATATTATCAGCTATTATTATTTTGTATTTTTCTTTAATAAATCTTGATCATTTATATTCTTACTGACTCGTGTATATGTTTTCTTATTTGATCTAAATCTAATTTTTTTCTAATATAAGGGGTACGATCTACATTATCTTAATTGCAATGAAAATACGATGATGATAGTGAGGTTAAACTTGCTGATCTGCTCTGGAAAATTTCGACTCTGTTTGCCTAATAAAAGTTATTCGAGCGTAATTTTATTGTTCTCTGTGGCGCTTATAACAAAGAAATTTTACAAAATAGTATTACGTTCCCAAGAGCGGATTTATGAAACAAAATTTTCAAACACAATTTTTAATCTCCACTATGTAGAAATTAGTGGGATTTTCCACGTACATAAATTTAGAGGATGAATTAAAATGTTAGAAATGAATTAAGAAAAGTGATCACATTAATAAATTCAGGATTAGGTAAACAAATGATGGAATACTTTTAATTAGTTGAAGCACTTGATAGGTTAAGGCTTTTGCCAGGGTGACTAGCGACCGGGAATACCCTAATTTTACATGATACAAAAAAGAAAAAAAATGCAAAATATTTGGAAAATATCAATAATATTCTATCAAGATAGTTTTTTTTTTTTTGCTTCCGGTTATCATGGGGGGGGGGGGGGATCAGAATTTTGCAAAATCGTTTTGGTACACACTCTGTTTTGCCTTAAAGAAGAAGCGAGGCTCTTTTAATTAGTCACACTCTCGTCTTTGCGATAAGAATGTAGGGCTCGCAGGATGAACATTTTTCAGTTCACGACTGTGTTGCCAAGTTAGGGGATATCCCCCTAAATTTAGGAGGAAAATGTCTTTGCAGGGGAAAATTTAGGGAGTTATAACTTTTATTTAGGGGAGAAACTTTATTGTGCCATGAATGATGGAACATTACTTAATAGATTTGCAAAGCTCAGCGGAACTTGGTGGCTTGCACGCCATTTCTCAGTGGGAAATATTTCACTATAATAATTTCTCAGTGAGAAGTACTTTACTTGCTCTTCAAACTTGCAAAGGAACACGATAAGTGCTACACTGACGAACAGTTGCTTAACATCATGAGTTGCCTAGCATTTAGAGCTTATCTTGTATTTCTTAAAACCATTCTTGATGAAGTATGCAAGATCAATGCAATGTTTCAAGATGAAAATATTGAAACTCTTAAAATAGAAGATTAGTACTTGCTGTACAAAAACATTCCTAAAAGACTTATTATACCAAGATGGCTAGAGAACATCAAAAATGAAGATGTAGTTCATTTTCCTTTTTAAAGACATACTATGCACTCATATAGAATATATTTTGACTATGAATTTGAACTTGTGACAAATTTAATGAAAAAAAAATGAAACTGATAATGTACGAGAGAGATGCAAGCATTTCCTTGTAGTTTTTTGCCAGGAACTGCAACAAAGATTACCATCAAATCTTTTGTCCTAGAGAAGGCTAAACTCTTAAATCCATTAATAGCAACTAGGCAATCAAAACCTCCAATCAAAGACTTACTGTCAATTTTACATTGCTTCAGGAATTGTTCTGACCAAATTGAGGCAGAATGGTTAAACATTTCCAACATAAATTGGGAAACTAAATCTGGTCAGGGCCATTTTGGGCTGAAGTTATTAATAATAAAGATTTAGCCACGTTGGTACATTAGCTGTTGGACTTTCATCTTTACCCTTGTCAAATGCTGCGGTGGAAAGACCATTTTCAACTCTGTCAGTCATAAAAAATAAACTAAGAAATAGAATGTCAATTGAAATGATACACTATATGATCACAAATATCCGGACACATGCACGTTTGCGCTCTAGCCACGATTTCATGGAAATCAATAGGGCGTTGCACATCCCTTTGCCCGAATCACAGCTTCCACCCTTCGGGGAAGACTTTCCACCAAATGTTGGTAGGTACTTTCCGGAATGTTCCTCCATTCCTCCCGAAGAGCGAGAATCAGTTCAGGTACAGAAGTTGGCCGATGTGATCTGGCCCGCAAGCGTCTTTCCAATTCATCCCACAGACTCTCTATAGGATTGAGGTCGGGACTTTGTGCCGGCCAACCCATTTCTTCGACCCCTGAGTCCGCAAACCACTGCTGTACACGCCTCGCTTTGTGGCACGGAGCATTGTCGTGTTGGTAGAGAAATGGCCCGTTTCCGAAAAATTGCCACAACGTTGGAAGTGCACAATTGTCCAAAACATTCAGATAACGGTCGGAGTTCATGATTCCTTGCACAGGAACGAGCTGGCCCAGTCCGTACCATGAAAATGAGCCCCACACCATGACTCCTCCTCCTCCGAACTTGACTGTGGGCTCTGTGCACTCGGGTAAGAAGCGTTCTCCAGGTATGCGCCAAACCCAAACTCGTCCATCGGATTGCCAGAGTGTGTAGCGAGATTCGTCTGTCCACATTACACGTTTCCATTGGTCCATTGTCCAGTTTCTGTGGGCTTTGCACCACTCCAGACGTCGCTTGGCGTTGACCCTTCTGATGTGGGGCTTGTGGGCAGCAGCACGGCCATGGAATCCCATCGTGTGCAGTTCCCGACGAATTGTCATGGTACTGGCATCATTTGCAGAGGCGTTTCGAAACTCTGTGGCAATTTTTTCCGCCGAGGACTTCCGGTTGCTGCGGGTGACACGACGAAGCACTCGACGGTCTCTGTCCGTTAGTTTCTTGGGTCTACCGGTTCGTTGTTGAACTGTTGTTGATCTCCGGGTCTTCCATTTCATAATGACATCGCCTATTGTTGACTTGGGTATCTGAAGAAGGCTGGAAATGTCACGCACGGACTTGCCGCATAGGTGACATCCAACGATGGTTCCACGTTGGAACTCACTGAGCTCTGCCGAACGACCCATTCTTGCCAATGTCCAAGCAGAGTTGTGTCTGAAGGTATGGGAAGCTATTTAAATGATGTGCAAGTCATTATCCTGTGACATTGGGCCAATCGATGATCTGTGAGGGGTGTCCGGATATTTTTGATCATATAGTGTACAAGCATTGATGATGGTGCGTTATTTTTTAAGCAAGGAACATTTTGATTGCACTTCGTTAAATCCAAGTAAATATATGATCAAGTCATTTAATCAAAGTATGTATTATCATATTTCAAGTGTGACGAAAAATAATAATTGTTTACTTCATTGTTTCAGAGATTTAACAATATTCATTAAAAATTTGAATTGCCACTTTTGATCCCTTTAATTAAAACATCATTATTTTTAGGGAGAAAATATAGGGGATTTTGTATCTAATTTAGGCGGTAATTTCTGTTTCGACTTGACAATACTGGTTTAATCTCGTGTCTTCACTGGTTCACGATTGGCCTTATTGCTTAAGATTTCATATCTTCTGATTCAGTTTGCAATTGCAACGAGATCCAAAATTTGCAAATTGCAAATGATACTAAAGGAATTTCAATATACATACGTATACTTTCATTTTGAATTTTTCAATGCCGACATTTACAATAGAAAAGTTTGAATTTTATTTATAATAAAAGAGATGATGACGATGTATAATAATTTATAGCGCACGCAATCAGGCTGAAATGAACTTTTATGTATTATTTTGTGCGATACAAAAGCATTTTAATGACACAATATAAAAATTGTAGGGCTCTTGCCCGCCTTCCCTGGTTAAGTTAGGGGATTTTGTCCTGGATGCTTCAGTCTCTTCGGTATATGAATATTCAATATTAAATTGAGAATAAACGTTATTGTATAAAATATATACAAAATATTTTAAAATGATCAAGGATTCAATAAGAATTTTATAAAGCATTGAATAACAAAAGAAAACCAAAATATCAAAATTACTTATACCATTTGAAATAAGTTGTACATTTTCACTTATGTGCTTTTTTTTTTATCCATGCCATTATTTATTACAAGATTACGAATCAGTGTTGCCAACTCTAACGGCTGCGCCCCCACTAAATTCGCTGGAAATACCCACTAAAAATCCCCAAATAAAGACCACTAAAAAATACCCCAAATATATTTTTATTGCTTATTTTGTTTGTTATATGTATAGAAAAATTATAAAGAAAATGACACTATACGTAAATAAAAAAATAAATTATAAAAATTAAATTAAATATATTTTATAAATGTTAAAAATTAAATACATTTTATAAATGTTAAAAATTAAATAAATTTTATAAAATTAATAAGTAAATTAAAAAAATAAAAACAACTACATATTGAATGCATTTTCTCAAGTTACCCCTTTTTAAGGATTAACTTCATTTATATTGTGTCATGAATGACGTTTAAAATTGAAAATAACTCTTCATCAGTTTGAACATTTTTATGATCATACATGCATTGATTAAATTTAGCAAACATTTCTGGAGTTGGTAAAAAATTAACACACGACGTTTTTTTCCTTCTTAAAGAATATCGTGTCATTAAAATGCTTTAAAAGCCAGTTTAGAAATAAATATCCGTGTTGATGAGACAACAATAAACAAAATATATTCAAATAAACTTTTTTTATTCTTTAATTTCCCTGATTCACAATAATAACTAGAATATGCGTTAAATAAGAAAGATTGGATATTAAATATGTACGTTATTTTTAATGTACGGTATTAAACCCCTCCCGTTATAAATTGTAACATCAAAAGCTTTATTTTATAATAATCAATTTCCATTCAATAAATTTAATTATTCGAATTGGTCCGAATCCATATCTCTGGGATGGGAGGTGTTTTGTGCCTGTTAATTAATTCTTCGTTAATACGGCACTTTAATCTGGTGGCTCGATTTCAGTGTTGAGAAAACCCACTAAAATTCCACTAATTAAATTTATTTCTCCCTAAATATCCCACTAAATTATTTTTGTCCCCATTTTCCCACTAAGAAGAATTTTTCCCACCAAATTTAGTGGGAAAATCCCCAAGTTGGCAACACTGTTACGAACCGTATTTGCTTACTTTATTAATTCGTAATTTCTGGAATATATGTGATTTCTTTCACCACAAATTATTTACAAATAAATGTATCTTTCATTCGTTTACTTGCATCATTCGTTTAAATCAAAATTTAATAAAACTTATAAACATCTAATTGGAGTTAAATTTTACGATAGTTAATGTTCACTATAGTTATCATATAAACTCTTGGAGTGCCAATCTACAGCCCTAGCCTTAAAGTGCTACAAGGGAGGGAAAAAAGTGTAGGGCAAAAGCCCCTTCGGTCAAAGACCCCTTGGACCAAAGCCCCTCTGAAAAAAACCCCTTAACAAATACCTAACATTTATATTTTTATGTCCCTTGGTCCCATGAATTTCCTTATAAAATACAATGTAAATCTCTCTGTACAACGGAAACTTCTGCTGTTACCGTGTTTATGCTCTGTTATCATTAAAGTCTCAATCTAGTTACGAATTACTTTTGCAAATGTGATAACCTAGGATCCAATCCAGATCCAGCCACCATTATGATTGACTTTGAACAGGCAATGATCAATGCTATTTCAACTGTTTTTGGATCGCATGTGTCATGTCGGTGTTGTTTCTGTCACTTAACACAAAATGCCTGGAGAAAAATCCAAAGTTTGGGACTTGCTTTGGCCTACAGAAATGATGATGCGATTAAAACAATTTTGTGGGATATGGATGGCCTAGCTTTTTTGCCGTTGAATGAAGTTCCAAATGGCATGCATCATTTAAGAGAAAACATGCCTCATGTATCAGGAAAACATTCCACCCACCACGCGCATCAGAAGAATCCCTCCTATGTTTCCACCTGAGCTATGGAATGTTCATGAATCAACAAAAAATGGCGAACATCGTACAAACAACTTGTGTGAAAGTTGGAATTTTTCATTTCATGAACTTGTGGGACATGAGCATCCTACCGTTTGGAACTTGTCGCCACAGCTTTAACTAACGTATCACATGGAATTCCACCTACAAAAAAGAGTGAAAGGTACTACTATTGAAAACCAAAATCGTTTGAAAAAAATTATGGATTGATTATGCAGACAAGAAGAAAACCTTAGAAGAATTTCTACGTGGCATTGTCTACAATATTAGGTTATAAAATATTAGATTAATAATGATTATGTAAATTGCTTTTTCAATTTTAATTATTTGTAATAAACGCATGTCTAACATCTCATGTTTTATTTTTAGAAGGGCTTTTGTCCAATGTGGGTTATTCCCGAATGGTTTCTTTTCCGGAAGGGCTAATATCCAGAGGGGCTTTTGGCCGTCCCTCGTGAAAAAACAGGGTTCAGGACAAAAATCCGATGAACAAGAACCCCATCACCATCGGACAAAAACTCCAAATCCCATCGGAGAAAATTCTATTCTAAAATTCTCCTTCTGGTTTGTTTATAATTTGCAGATCATTTAAAAATTAATGCTCATTTGTATAATTTCTAACTATCGATAGTTTTGAAAACCCATCGATAGTATCGATAAACTATCCCTATCGTCTCATCACTAGTTCTGAGTACTGTTCACTATATTGACATTGCTGAAAAAAATAACCCATTTTTTATGACAAAGTATGCCCTATTCCTTCTATTCTGCAAATTTCTCATCCATTTTTATAACGGTGCTTATTTGATTAAATAATATTGAATCATTCTCTTCAACATATTTATACTGGGACGTTCCTTCAACCTTATTCCATGTAAGTGGTTTTGTTATCAGTATCCAAGAGAATACACTAATATTTGAAATAGTTCTTAGCCACTTAGAAAGCTAATCATAGGCAGTTATGTAAAATTCTTTCTTGTTTGAAATTAGATGAGGCTGAATATCATATTTCGTCCCTTTGTAAGAAAATTTTTAAATTAAGTGTAAGAAATTCTGCATTGCATCGTTCATGGGATAAACTCGATACAAGATTCTATACCCCAATCTTTCTAATGCCAATTTGGAATACATGCAACTAACTGGCTGTGAAAAAAACCCCCAGAAATATGCCTCACTTAGTGGATCCTTAACGAAATTCAAAATTATTTTCAGTGCTTTTTTTTTCCTCTGAAAGAAAAAGATGCTTTAAGCTTTCAAAAATTTTCAAAATTCGTTCTACTGAAGGGAACAATGGCAACAAATGTGTATGCGAATGAAACAAAGCAGTCATGTATTCTGCTCCCACAAACTCGCAGAATTCTTTCAACCTTTCAACTCTGACTGTGTATATTGAAAAATAATTATTTTTTTTACAAATTTGGCCTGAACCTAACATAGGAATGTTGGCTGTCACGAATAGAAGGAATTAACGGAATAGTGTTCCGGGATTGTATGAGATTAAATTAGAACGGAGGTCCAATTTGTGAAACCGGGACATATTAACGTCCCGAAAACTTTTTTCGGGACACAGATAGTTTCTCAAAAATCGGGACAATCGACAATCACCTTAGTTATGAGCTACTAAGTAAAGAGGTTAATTCCATTTGTTCTTACCATATTTGTAATTGAATATGCGCGAGAGATATGAAAATATAAGTTTCATAATGGAAAGCTTTTTGAAGTACGGAAATTCAATTTATTTAAGGAGGGACTTAAGGGGGGGGGGTCGAATTTTTTTCGTATATTAAAATTTTTGTTTTAGCTTATTTCTATTCCTAGTAGTTTCTACATTACTTATACAAATTTTTATTTAATTCTAGAAATTCTAAGCCTCAAAAATATTTTGTGCACCCATTCAAACGCACAAATTATACTGTAACTTTCAACCTGTCTCATTTTGTAAAAGCGTTTATAATGAAAATAGATCCAATCTGTTTTGTCAAACAGAAAAGAAAATATAAATTTCTGAATAACCAATGTTTTTCAGTGATTATCGCGATACATGAGTCCAAGACAAAAGCTCCATCAGACATAAACCCTATCAACGCCGATAAAATTCCCTTATAAGTAAAAAAAAAACAAAACAAAACACAAGGATAAAATAATTTTAAGCAACAATATCTACCTCGGGGGAATAAAACAAAAAAATCCAATTGAAATTTTTTATTACAAGTTTTAAATAATTAATTTCTTACGAATCTATTCAATGCAAACAATACCGCTTGCTAAGTAATACTAGATTGAAAATGGAAATTAGAATTAATCTAAAGCTATGATATGGTAAAAATATCATATTTTTCCGAATTGAAAATAATTACTTATACGACCGTAATTTAAATTCATTTATCAATGGGTAATAAAAGTTCCATAATCTTATAAGTGAAATCCGTTCTTGGGAAAGAACTTTTTGGACATCCTGTATATCTTTAGTTAAAGAATATATTGTATAGTTTCCATAAAATTGAGTTCTTTCTAATGATGTTTTTTTAAGTAAATAGCCTATAATTTCTTGTTTGGTTTACATTACAAAAATTAATGATTTTCATAAAATTAGTTTTTTCTATGGATGATACAAACAAATATTTTTCGTATATGGAACTCCATATACGTAAAAGATAATAAATATTATGGATGTAAACAAGTCAGAATAAAATTTTGTCCGGATCTTGTTTTGGATACATTATTGGTTGAATTTACAATAGAAAATAATGAGAAATAGTAAATTTCTCACAAAACATATGTTTGCATGTAAAAAAAAGAAAAAAAAAACACCCCTAAAATATAGGTAAAATAGGTATCTAATATACC
>JAHWFO010068719.1:3991-29015 GCA_023313115.1 Rhysida immarginata
ATGATGTAACAATGCATTACTTTTCAGTTGTGAGGCTTTCTTTCTAGAAGGTGTTGCTACAGCCCAAACTTGCTACAATGGATTTTAAGCTTAACAATGCATTATGTGATCAGCAACAAATATTTAACATTAGTTGACAGTTTTGTTTGGTTGTACGATCGTTAAAATACATTGTTAAGTTTGGGCTGCAGCCAAAGTCAAAGCAATAGAGGGTGAAAAATCGACTCTTCAGTAAATACAGCAGTCCAATTGTTGACTCCAACAATGGAAATCGTGCGAGTGCACAGACCAGAGGATTAAAAGACCATGGTCCAAGCAACAATGTACCCTTCATTGGTTCCAATCACGGTCTATAGATATTCATGGCCATCGAGCGTCGGCCATTTTCCATTGTTTCGAGAAGCTAAGGAAAACAGATCGCGCCAGATGCTGCATAGATCGCACTAAGGCCGACCGTGATCTGCGATAGAGTTTTTCATTGAAACTGAAAATGAAAGTAAAGTTTCTATCTGCCGTTAGGGCGGCTCTGCAGGCGCAGTTGGGCAATGCACTTTCGGCAACTCTACAGACTTGGGCTCACTGGGCTGGGCTTCACCTATGCCATGACACACGTTTTTTATTTTATATGTTTCTTCAATATTAATAGTACTTTGAGTAAATAAGCAGTAAATGCAACATGTAAAAAGTAAAAATAAAAATATACAAAAAAATTGTAAATAAATAAAATAACAAACATATGTAAGCTTACGTAAAAATCAATTTACAATTAAAAAAACTTAATAATGAATTTTTTTTCTTTACTCTGCATACTTGTTTGTATTTAAATAATCTTATTCTGTTATCCATTTCTTCATTTCGTCCAACTTACTTTGTTAGTTTTCACACGGATTTTGATTTTATTTGCATTTTTATATCTTTTAGGACTTTTTTATCTTGCTCAAGTTTGTTGGGTTTTTTTTCTCTTATTTTACAATTTTAAATACATTCGAACGCTGTGCTCTGTAAATATGTTTGTACAGTCAACCAAAGGAAATAATCCACACGAGTTTAATACTTAATATTACATTTCATGCTAATGTGTTGTTTTAATAGCTTTTTTAATTATAATTATTTAAATTTAATAATCTTAATAATGTTAACTCTAAATGTAATATTAAATTATTAATAATAAATTAATATTGAAACGATAAAACTTAGAGTAAAATTCAAGTGTGGATTATTTCCCTTTGACGACTGTACCATAATGTTTTCTAACTGTGTATTTCAAATTTCATATTTGTATATGTACCGTCCAATGGTGCAAAGTAACTTGAGATAACTAGTAGTCTCCCGACTCATTAGTTTTCATAATGTGTATTAATCCCCATTTTTTGCTAGTTTCAAGTTTTTCTTTTATTCGTCCAAGAAAATAAATTTTTTCAAGCTTCTGCCAAATAACCCATCCTCTCAATGGAGAGTGCCAATGCTTTTTCTTAAGTAATTGAGATATTTTCTTCTAATTATTTTACTTTATGCATTCTAATCTGTAATTTATTCTTCTGTGATGACAAATGTAGTAAAATATAAAAATTATTTTTATTAAAATCGTTAAAATCGCAAGGTCACTTATAAAAAATATCAAGTACATTAAAAAACTATGCTAATCTGCACACAGTATTCAAGAAATACTACGTAGTGGAATCGTGGCTCTCAAATGCCCGAACCTTCTTGATCCCACTTGCTAGACTGTTTTTTCTTTTGTGTTTCAGAAGACTTTATTTTTCGAAATAATGATAATTTAAAACCTAATAAACCCCAATTAATCTGTCTCTTCAAGTACCTTGTATTTAATTTATCGTCAGCTGGCATAAAAATTTTCCGGTTGCGCCATCTCTTATCAATAATGTTAACTTTATTAGAACAAAATTAGAACCAAATTACATTAGGTAGGATGAATTGAGATTAATATCGGATCGTATTTTTGCATTTATTTAAGAAACATATTAGTGTTTTTCCGATTAAGATTCTCTGAAAGCTCTTATCTTCCTAGTGATCAGTTATTAGGCAACTGTTTTGAACGTCGGAGTTACTTAAGTTATTTCTGTGAAGATGATACGTCATAGGTGAAGCCCCGCCCACAGAGCCCAAGTCTGTAGAGTTGCCGAATGTGCTTGGGGCAATACCACCTAAAGAGAATGCCTGCTCACGGAAAAATCATACATTATTACATCAACTGCGGCAGGGACAATTTCGGGCTTATTAATGGGTGCGTTCGGAGAACAGACACTGGTGAATTTCTCGAGAATCAGAGAATTTTCCGGGAAACACGAGAAAAGTTGAGAATTCACGTACGTCTCGAACGCCTCATGGAGAATGTGAGTTCGCTGATTGCTTCTTTTGGAATATTATTTTCTCAAAATCTTAAGAATTTTCAGTTACATGAGCAAATGTGGGACACCCACAGTGAGGATGAGGAAGAAGAAAATATTCTGTTATGTTTTGGAGTGCAAAGAAAATTCTTTCATTGAAAATTCGTTTCAAATTAATAATGAGAAATAAAATAAAATGAAACAAAAAAGGTGGAATAATGAAACACTAATCGTGTGAAACTAAAATGGAAAAAAATTAATTTAGCAAAATGAAGATAAATTATGAGCGTATCTTGTTTATAAAAAAGCCTATATTAATCTCTTTTATCTAAATAAAGTATATAATTTAATAATTTACTTTGTAAGGCATTTTTTAAACCTTTTGAAACAATTTATAGTATGCTGTCATTTGCAACTCAATCTGGTTTTAGTTTTACTCTAAATTTGATTGGTCGTCGGCATCGTACGTCGTTTCATTTTTTCCACTGTTTTTTGGCGAGAGAGAGAAAGTGGAAAGAAATCGAAGAAAAAAGTGAATTCTCGGTGGAATCCCGAACGCCGTGAATTCACTGGTGGTGGTTTCTCGAACGACAAAGTGGAAATAGTGGAAAAAGTGGCTGTTTTCCGAACGCAGCCATTGATAGAAATATGATTAACAATACCCTACCGAAGGTGATGTAACAATGTATGACGTTTTCGCGCTCAGGCTTTGAGTAGAGGCAACCAATGACGTATATTAAAGATAGACTCTGAAGCAATTGTTGTTACTTGAAGCAAATTGGGAAGCTCCATGCCCAGAACTGTCATGGCCGAAAGTGAGTGAAGATGATGCAAAATACATGGCTAAACATGAGAATAGCTGATTAATAATTCTTTCACACGCGATCACGGAGTGATAAGTTTATCTTTTCGTTTACTTTGTATTTGAAGTATTTTATTATATTTTATAAACAATTTTTCGATCATGGTTTTAATTTCAATTTCGTTTCGCTCGTCTTTCAGTTACGTATTTTCATTTTAGTTACGTATTTTTGATGTATGCTTGTGGAAAATGATTCCTGGTCTTTTTTCGTGTCTGTTTGCAGAACAATTTTGAGGAACGGTTTTGAATTAATTATTCCTCGAGCCCAAGATCTTCAAAAATAATGCAGCCAGACAGCTAATTATTCCACAGCTCACTCCTGCCCAGAACTGTCATGGCTCACCTTTTGCCGCTGTTAACAACAGGATTCGGAGTCTATCTTTAATATACGTCATTGGTTGCAACAAACAGAAAATACTGATTGCTAAAATTATTTTTTTTAAAAAATACTGATTACTAAAATCCAAGATGGAAACCGTGACGGTTACATTGTTGCTTCGACTAAAAAGTTCAGGTAATTTTCAATGCCAGAGCGTGTCATTTTCATTAGCTACGATGCTTGACTTAATGATTCACGTTTTAAGGGAGATAGTAATAAAAAGTAATAAATAAATAATAATCAAAGGGATATTGAGAGGGCAATGTGAGAGGCTGCTTCAATATGAACAACCACATTCAGGACATAATTCCACACTATGTGACTGAGTACAACTCTATTGAAACTGTTACATGTTGATGAGGGACGTTGAGGAGCTGTAAACAGTTCCTGAACACTCTAAATCCATCTATGAAGTATTTTTTTACGCAGTGGCTACGCTCACGGCTACCGTGAACCATAACGGCTCACGACACTAAGGAGTGGCGTCACACGCTATTGCCAGTTTGCAGCACTTTTCTTGCTGCGGACGGCCGTAGCGGTGAACGAATATATTGTGTAATTGTTCAACTGGAAAAATATCTTGAATAGGAAGAAGTCTCAAGTCGTATCAAGAGTTGGCGATTTTATAAATGAACGGCAACAAAACACATTTGTTCAACTTTGGAAATCGCATTCCGTTTGCTAAAATATATATATAATAAAGGGTTCATAATTTTTCCAAGATTTTTCCAAGATTTATAGTATTTAATTTTCAATATTTTGTTTGGTTTATTAGAATTTTTGGCGTCGACTACTAAGATAATTTTGCGCCTTTATATAAGTTATCTGTACGCAGCCCAGGACAAACACAAACATCCATTGCCGCGGCGGGATTCGAACCCACGACCAGGTGAATTCGAGAACTAGAAAGCCTACGCCCTAGCCCTCTCGGCTACCTGGCCGGCTCTCAATATTTAAATACAAAAACTTATTGGAGTACAAATTTCTTAGTGGATGAACGGAAAGCCGGGGGGGGGGGGGGTTAATTCACAAGTAAACACGAGGATGATAACTCTGTATATTGCTTAGTTTTTGTAAACTTTATTATGATATTACTTAAATGGACGTTATTCAAATAACTTTTTATAATACAGTACAAAGTGTTCAGAAACAATGAATTTATTATCATGACTGTTTCACCATTTTGCTATACGAGTGAAGGCCTATGTATTTATTTCCCCAACTCAATTTTTTTTCTTTCTGAAATTGATTTAAAAACTCATGATTCCAGAAAATTTGTTGAAATTAAAAAATTTCCATCTATATATATGTGACCAATTTTCTGCAACTATCTTTTCCGAAACGGCAAAAAATAGAACCAAATTAATGGTTAAGTACCTTATAATGTGCCTTGACGTATTTTTATGACAATTTGTTAACCCTGTTTGGAGATAATTTTTTTCTAAAAATGAAAACATGGCTATAGCCCGAGGCCTACGATATACGAGGCCTGGAAGCGGAAAAGTCACCTGGCCAACTTTGTGCTAGCAACAATCCAACCTTCATTGTCTCCATCTTGGATGTTAACAGTCAGTCTTTTTCCTTTTGTTGGAAACAGGTGGTCAGGTGACTTTTTCGCTTGTTATCTCGTTGGCCTCGCTGTAGCCCATATTTATTCACTGTAATAATTAATCAGTGTTTTTTCTTTTGTTGGAAACAATGAAGGTTGGATTGTTGGTCACGTGACTTTTCTGCTTCCAGGCCTTGTTATCTCATTGGCCTCAAACGTCACATTCTCGTCAGCTACGATGCTTGTCCTAATGATTGACGTTTTAAGAGGGACAGTTATAAAACGTAATGAATCAGAGACAAATGAAAGAAAGAGACTGGCAGTGACCTCCCCTCTAGTGGTGCCTTCACGCCGCCATATTGGGACTGGCAAGAAACAGCTAATCCCCCGAGGCAATGCATGTGAATCAATCGGTTTGGTTTGGTTTGGTATTAACGTCCTTTTCAACTGATATGGTCATTTCAGGACAGTGTTATAGGGGCCACAATTTTTGCCTCGCAAGGGTTCTTTAACGTGCAGCCAGCAAACGACTACTAAAACTCAACTCAACTGATTGTGTGAGAGGGCAGTCCTTGCTGCTAAAACAACCACATTCAGGACATGATTTCACGCTCTCTCACTGAATACAACTCTATTGAAACAGTTACATGTTGATGAGAGATTTGATGAGGCTGTAAACAGAGTTCCTCCACTCTGAATCCATCTATGAAGTATTTTTTAAAACAGGCAGAAATAATTCAATAATCATAACATTTCTTTCATATTCTAAAATATTAAGGATGCAATATCGAATTTTCCTGGCAAAACCTGATTAGCCTTTTTACAATTAGAACTGCGCATGCGCAAAAATACAACAGCGCCTCACAGTAATAACTTTCGCGTAACCATACGGCAAACAATCGTATTATAACCACCAAAATGCTTTTAAAAAATAGGTTTCTATAAATTTTCTGTTGCTATAAGTTAGTTGAAATAAATGCAGGGTCCATATAACAGGAACATACATTTTATTGTCATTCACGTTTCGATACTTAAATCATCATCAGAGATTTTCGTGTGATGGAAATGGAGTTAATTTTGAAAATAACAATGAATTTCATGAGTGTATATAGGAGGTAAGAATGTATATAGGAAATGAATGAAGGAGTGATAGGTAAGAATGTATATAGGAAATTTTTATAGTGTAGGATATTTTGATTGTTAGAGATTGTTGCTTATGGAGAATTTTGATTGTATATTTGTATTTTATTAAATAAGGTGTGTATTTCATGTTTAATTTGGGAATTCATTATTTTAGTTTTGTTTATGTTTTTACTTTATTTATAAAAAAAATATTGACAGATTATATGGAAATGGAATGAAAATACGGCTGAACCCTAGCCTAAGCTGCCTTGTGTTTGCCGTACGGTTTTGACCGAATTAACACAAGGTGCGCTTCGATCTAATTGTAAAAAGGCTAATTAAACACAATATTCTGGTGCGAGCATTTTAAAGAATTCTTTTCGTTTACCCAAAGTGAATATATACTTTATTAAGGATTTTTCATGTTCTTATTTATACTCAAATTCAGATATTGCAAACTTTCATCAGCCCGAGAAATGCCGGGCATGTCAGCTAGTTATATATAAAATTAATAAATAAAGCTATTTTGAACCTGTCAAATAACGCTTATTTTCCATTTAAAAAAAACGAAAATTTTCCTTCGATTGTCTATAATGTGTGACCAGCCGTGTGTTTAGCACCGCCTTTTCGTTGTAGAGAAATAAATACTTTTCAATGCGAATGTCGAACTGATCACCATAGACATCAGAGTTAAGAGCTAAAATTATACGAAAATTTTTCAGAGGCCTGCTAAAAAAATCGAGTTTTCATCGTACAGGCATGAAAAACGCACCAATCGAAAGAAAAAACCCCAATTGCAGGTACTTTTTTTTTCTTTGCTGATATCTATTAAAATGTTTTTGTGAGAGCCGCTTAAAATCGTGTTCCCACGTTAAAGACTAGGGCAGTTGCGCTTAGCTGTCGCAAAGCCCGATTTCCTTTATTCCTGAGTATGGGTCATCGACCTGTGATGGATGGATTCATAGCATGGCCCTTCGACCTGTAAACCTCATTCACCTTGATTTCTTCCTCTGCGGACGGCTAAAAAAAATTGTCTGCCAAGAATTGCCGACAATGAGGCCTCCCAAAGCAGGACCGAATTAGAAGGACATGTGCAAGGCTAACACAGGAAGAGGTCCTCTCGGCCTATAATGACAACAAAATGCCAATAGTAAATGGACGGCAGATTTAATGTGATGAAACCTGCTTCTGCTCTGTAAGTAATTTTATTGTTTATTTCCTTAAGGGAGACGATTGGGAAAAAACAGTTTCCTAAAAAAGTTGTTTCTTTTTCTAAGATCTACTCGATCCATGTTCTCATTTAAAGTTTTAGGGTGGAACGCAGGTGTGCCCATTTCCGGAAAATGGGACAACCGTCATTAAATTCTTTACATAGTCTTTAGTCATGTAAAAATTTTCTCCAAAGCTCTAGGACGTCGAAGTTGGAGAAAAAGCCTGATACGGGTGCTCTGAATCAACCTTATGTTGGTCATGATGTATATGGCCAGCATGTGAATGATCTGAAAGTCACAATTATGAATGCTTAGGACAAAATCATAGAAGATTAAAAAAAAAAAAAGATTGATCAATACGATGCCTGACCATTTACTTATTTTATTAACTTAAGAAAATATAGAGCTGCTAAATAATCATCTCAATAAAAGGTTATTGCATCATTCTGAGTGAGCATATATCTTCTTGATAGAGTGTATTTTTGTCCGTCACTGGCCTCTACCACTACAAATTCTGATCCACTCTTACACAACCTGGACAAAAACTCTACCTAAGTCAAGCTCACCAAAAAAGAATAAAGAACAACAAAATCTGAACCCGACAATGTTCAATAACTATTTTTTATACACTGCTTTGCAATGAAATTGCCCCACCAACAAGGAGTCATCCGACCTTATCCATATTTAGTTGGGGGGGGGGGGGGGGGTCGTCTACCTCCGACTAGTAAACGATTAGATGCATGCTCACGGGACATGACCATTCGTCAAAAGGCTCATAAGTTGACACCTGTGCGAGACGTTTCATGCAGTAGGGATGACGCAACTGCCTCGTGAACGTACAGTACTGTAATCCGTACAGTGGTCTCAATGCCGCGATGACGACAACGACAACCGTTCACGCAATTAACGGACTTTGAACGAGGTCGGATTATTGGCCTCTCCGAGGCTGAATGGTCAACCAGACGGAATGCTGTCCATGTCTCGCGGGACGCACGGATGGTAGGCCGATGTTGAAGGCATTGGCGAGAGAAAGGCACACATGCCAGAAGACCAGGCTCTGGGGCCCGGAGAAGCACGTCAGCTCGTGCCGATAGGCGAATACTGCGAACAGCGCTAGTGGACAGAACCATCACCCTGCGGCAACTGCGCGACAACATCACTATTCCCGGTACTGCTCCAGTCTCAATAGCGACAATAGCATGCCGGTTACACGCCGCGACAATGTCTGCCAGGCGTCCATTGTTGTGTCTTCCTTTGACACCTGAGCACCGCGCGATACGACTGCAATGGTGTCGTGAACGAGTGGGCTGGCGAATGGAATGGCGCCCGGTGGTCTTCAGCGACGAATCCCGCTTTTGTTTAGACACCGATGACAGACGCGGACGTGTGTGGCGCAGAACATTGGAACGTGTCAATGAACAATGCATCCGGTATCGCCATCGTGGACCAACACCCGGGATCATGGCCTGGGGTGCCATCGGCTATGATACCAGAACGCCTTTAGTCACCATCCAAGGCACCCTGACAGCAGCACGGTACGTTACAGAGATTCTGCAGCCCGTATTACTGCCCTTTCTGCACAGCATACCCGGCGCAGTCTTTCAGCAGGATCACGTGTGGGACATGGTTGGACGTTGTTTACGATCACCCTGGAATCTCCATGAACTGACACAGCAGGTTCACCAGGCCTGGGCAGACGTACCCCAAGATGACCTTCGCCACCTGTATGATCACCTACACCTGCGGCTGGAACAATGCATCGCCGCTAGAGATGGTGCCACAACCTACTGATGCCGCTTTCCGTTTGAACACGTCTTGGCTCCATAAGGTAATAAAGGTGTGTTCAGATGTATCTCTTGCTGTATACCTACTTTTGGCTCATTCGAATAACTCCTTGTGGGTGGGGCAATTTCATTGCAAAGCAGTGTGCTTGATATCATTGGACATTCAACCATTTTCAGATATTACTGTTCATTATTTTACATTTCTGATATTTAAATCTTTATTATTGTTTTTACATAATTGATATTATACAGGGTGATTATAATTAAACAGGTGTTTAAATCTGCATGTCCAAAAACTTAATGGTCAAAATGAAACCAAACTTGATCTGTGCCCATTCCTGTCCATGAAGTTTCGATTTCTTAATTAAAAAAATTAAAAAATTCCCTCTATGGTGACATTTGGCGTTAATGTCGGATTAATTTGCATATTGGGTAGATAATGACAAAGCTATTGGATATATAAAGGGTTACAAATCTTTTTTTCATCAATATGGATTAGCGACAAGTCATAAAGCGTACATTACCGGAACGCGCATTACCGACGATGCAGCAATGCAGGTGCTGCTTTTAAGGAATATCAAAGTTTGAAGTGCTTACCGATCCGCTCAATGTCGGCAATCTCAAATCATAATTTTATGTTTCGAGGAAAAGAATGTTCCATGTGAAACCGGGAAGAGGCCGTAAACCGATCGATCCTGAGAAAAATGGATGGCGTTGCAATAGCTGTAGTGGCGCAACAAATACAGAATTCATATGGCTCTTGCAGAGCGCGTGTGGTATCTCGGCAATTGGCCATGTCCAACTCTACAGTGCGGAATATCTCGTCGCGGCGAATATCGCAGTTTTATCCCTACAAGGTAACTCATTATCAAGAATTGCTTCTTGGTTATGGTGGTAAGGGGAAAAAATTTGCCTTATCCTTCACTATTACGCTACATGTGCGAGAGCGTTCACTAAAGTTCTGCCGTCGAGAACGTCGTTTTTTGAATGTACAGCAGGGAGATGGAGGTTACTTACCGTAAACTCTGTGTAATTTTGCTCCGCATATTGGTTACTTGTACAAAACAATGGATGCAATGTTTCTATGTAACATTTCTTACATCACAGTTAGTGACATTCTTGTCTATGAGCAGCTAAACCTTATGGCATCTGTTTTTGTCACACAAAATTGCAAATAAATCTTTGCGTTTTGTTTCTTAACATCTATTAATGTCCGTATTTATTTGACAACCTAGCCAACACTCTTTTTTTTTTTTCATTCATTTAGTTAGGAGAGGTTCGTTTGCTGCAGAAGGAAAAGAGTTCATTCACGTTCGCTCTCTTTTTCAAACGCCCGGTTGTTGTCTTCGCTATGCAAATTAAAGTACCATTATCTCCAAATGTCACTATAGCATGAATTTTGAAAGGAATTGTCATTTTTAAATAAAGGGTAATTATAGAATTTGGTTCACTTTCGTGTTTTGTGAGAGAATGATAAAGAAGCTGGTAACAATCAAAACCATTGAAATGTTCCAAGGCTTTGAACTAATAATTAGCATTAGCCTTGAACCACGAACGTTCTCCATAATGAATTTTCAAAGGATTTTGTCAAGGAAATCGCTTTAACGTGTTTTGTCCTTTGTCTAGGAACTTTTATAAAATCGGTCCACTAGTCATCGAAGAATTTCTTTCTGACCATGGCTCGTCGCAAAACCGCTCAATCGCGCTTGTACGTGTATGTAAACCAACTCTAGATTTTGTTTCTCTGAAAAAACTATCCAAAGAGAAAATCCACATGTTATTCCTTGTAAACTTAACCGTTAAATTCCTATCTGATGAACCTTCAAGTGAATTAATCGGCTAAAATTTTGCAAAAATCTAATTTATTTTATGATAGATGATTTATTGTTGTATAAAAAGAAAACTTTAAGAATGAAACTGAGTATTTCTGAGCTCTAGTAAGTTAGAGTTTGTACAACCTTTAAAATTAAAAAAAAAAACCCAAATAAACAAGTAAAATAATGGGAGGAAACTGTTTAAACTGGAAAAAAATTATTCACGCAAAATAAACCATAAAATATTGAAAATTGCTTTCATTGTAATTGGATACTTTACTAAATTTTTTTTTGCTTTTATATTTACCATTGCTTCTGTTTCATGGTTACGCAGAAAAAATATTTTTCTTCAAAAGAAAAAGGAGCTATTTTTTAATATCATTTACATGAATGGCTCTCTGATAGTCATCCGTCCTCGCTCTTGGAAACCGAGTGATATGCCTACTTTATTTAAGAAATACACACCAAACCATAAACACGATTATGTCATGTTCGTTCAATTAAAATAGTTTTTTTTTCGAAATTCTCCTCATAAATTTAAATATTTAATTCACTATAAATATTCGTTACAAATTCTTATAAATTTAGACAATTTCACATATACGAAAGCAATAAAAAGATAATGTTGTATAAAGACGGTTTTACTGTGTACACATTTATAAAGAATGACATCCATATCACAGGTATTTTTTTATTATATATATGGATTTCATGGTTTCTTTCCAATTATAATTGCTAATATCTAGAACGTGCGTGGAAAAATACAGGAATGTTTTTCGTCTTAAAAAAAAATGTTCTCCACGTTTTATTTCGAAATATGAAATACGTAAAAACAGCAATGGAATAAAAAATATTAACAAAAGTAGTAAAATGTAATAAAAACTATTGCGAGTTTCCATAATTGATTTTTAAGCTCGTGTTTTCACGCTCTGTTCTCACTAGATTTTTTATTCTAATTTTAAATTCATTGCGAAGATGCCTGACCGGAGAAACAATCGTCATTCGTGAACAGGCAAAAATAAGTAAGCAAAATGTATACAAACGTATATGTTTACACAACAGCAAAGAAGAAGAAAAGGAAGCCCGTTGTCTTTCTTAATAGAAACAATCACGTTAAAAGAATTCGAGAGATCGTAAAAATCATGTTGGATTCAGAAGAAACAGATTTAGGCGTCCCAGGAATCGAACATCTCTTTCAAAGAGATCGCAATCTTTTTTTATTTTTTATTTGGTTGCTGATCTTCCTATTATCTTTCGGCACCTGTACCTACCAAATCGCCAAGAGGATTGAATATTTTTATGAATATCCCACTGTTGTGTCAGTGGGCTTCCATGTGAGCGAAACTTTTTATCTACCATCCGTCACAATATGCAATCAGCTCACCAAAGAAAGTCAAGACATGATTGAACATTATTGGCATTTAGGTCAGCTCCCTGAACTCTGGCAATTTAGCATTGTCCGTTCAATGATTCGAGGAGTGGTTGACTTCGGCATAAATGACTTAACGATAGAAGAAGTCTGGAAGAATGTTAATTTTACACGTCTTCTGCAAAAGAAAGGAGCCTACATGGTAAGTAATTTGTGATTCTCATTTCTTGATATTAAGACATTATAGGAAAGCTCCTATTAAGAAACTTGATGAAGGAAAGTTTCGGCCCTCCGCCGTTTAAGCTTCAAGTCAATTGCACGTGCTTTAGCAGGCACCGTTAAAAACTGTCACATACCAAGAAATGGTATGCGTTTACATGAAATAATTCGTATTGACGATCATAAATATATCAGCGGTAAAATGCTCCCATCAAAGCACAAAAAAGCGAATATGCTCCTCTTAAAAAGACTGACGGAAAAGTGGGAAACCAGCTGCCTCAATCCTCATTCCGCCTTCCAACTTTAAAAATTTTGGTATGCGAACATATTCGCGCTTTTTTATGCTGAAAGCAAAAGCATAAAAGCTGAAAGCAGGAACACTGTCTCCATCCGTCTCTCTTTCTCTCTCATTGCCATTGCTTCCTTCAGTCTTTCTGTCCCATTTCAACTGTCTCCTGTCTTTCTCTGCCACTGCTGCTGGCTCCTTCACTCTTTCTCTCCAACCGCCACTGTCTCCTCTCTCTGATATTATCACTCTCTCCTCTTTCTCCCTGATACGCTTTCAGCATAAAAAGCGCGAATATATTCGCTTGCCAAAATTTTTGAAGGTGGTGACTGGTGAGGAAGGCGGAATGAGGACTGAGGCAGCTGGTTCCCCACGTTTCCGTCAGTCTTTTAAAGAGAAGCATTGATAGGAGCATTTCTCCGCTGGTTCCCTTCTTTTCCCTGCCCAGGGCATGCTGCTTGTATAAAAAGAATTCAACGGGTCAGTAAAGTTTTGATTTCATTTTATACGAAATTGAAACAGCGGAAAAATTACACTGTCCAACAACACCTAATGCAAAAGGAACCAACCAATTTGCTCAATTTGCCTATGTTCTGCATGACTTGTAATTTTAACTTTGACACTGCGCTGTCAGATAGATAACAATAATCCGATTGTTCTGATGGGTATAAAAAATGGTCGCTAGGCAAAGGGCTATCCAAAACACTTGATCGCACTTTCGTGTGTTTAATAGAGCCCGAGATATGAACTCCGAAAAATTCGGGGCGTTTTGATCATACCGAAACAATATTACTTTCTATTTAGAATTTAAGCATTTTTGGCGCTGGTTTGAACATGAATGAAAGAAACTCATCTTCATCCATGGTTTGAAGCACGTGCGCCTTACGATCGCATTGCATTGGTCTTTTAATCTTCAGATCTGTCCATGGTATTGTTGGTTTGTTACATTTGCTGAAGAGTCGATTTTTGCTCCTTCTATTGCATGACTGTGGCTACGCCACGGCCTTGTAGAAATTAGAGTTCTTCTCACACTGTAAGGTGAAGTGGAAGAGTTCACTTTATCGCGCTCAATAGGTAGGATCGTCATAGAGATAATGTATTACACGATTATCCACATACCTCTTTATTCTTGGTTTCAATTGTGGACATTTGCCCTTGTTTTACTTTCTCGGACAATTGCCCCAGTTATACTTTTTTGTATAATTTTGATTTACTAGACTTATCATCAATTCATTGTTAATTTAAATTACTTAGCCTTCATCTAACTAGCCGCATATTAAATTTTAAATTTAATTACAGAAATCCGGTTGCGGACACTAAAAAAAAACATTAGTTTACTCTTGTCCACGTCTCAAAAGTACATTGCGTTCTGTTTCCTGTATTAAATTTCATCTCTTTAAACTGCGGGTAATTACTCAGTTCAGACTAGCAGAGAAGCCATGCTTCCTTTCTAATAGCTGCGACTTCGACTAGGCCTCAATGTCTTGAGACTCACCTGTCGAACCATTTGCCACAAAACATGATAAATTGACAGCTAAACTATTATCAGTTATGGTATTCAAGCATTTATCTTTGAAGACTTCCTCTCAATAGGCAGTTCATGAGGTCGTTAACTTAGATGATTCAAATATAACCACTCAACAATCCTATCGCTCATCGTTTTCAACCAAAACTTTTCGAGTCTTTGCATCTTTTCTCAGAAACTGCGCTTTTACCAAACTATAAACGACGCTATAAACGACGGATTCATTGTTGTGGCTGCTGTTTGAAACAATGAACTTACGAAAAATTAAAGAAACTAAAATTCAATATACACTACTGTTTATAAAAATCGCAACACCCTGATGGAATAGCCCAATCTGCATTAAATTTGGAGCATTTGCATATCATGGGTCAGAAAAGAAACCATTAGATTTTCAGGTCAATACAATGCGTTTTATTGTCACATTAGTATCGGGTGAAACCACCGTGGGATGCAATTACAGCCTCTAAACGTCGTGGCATTGAGTCAAACAAGCTCTGAATAAGGGCCTGGGGAATGTCCTGCCATGCTCTGTCTACACGGGTATACAGTTCATCCACAGTTGCTGCTGCAGGAGTCTGACGAGCCAATCGATGAGCAACCCTGTCCCACACATGTTCGATTGGGGACATGTCTGGTGAACGAGCAGGCCAGGTGAACAAGGGCGTCTGATGTGCTTGGAAAAAGGCGAGGACATTTCTGGCCACATGCGGTCGGGCATTGTCCTGTTGGAATACAGCGCCTGGAAGGTTCTGCAGGAAGGGGATGACCTCGGGTTGCACAACTTCCCTGATGTACCGGTCACTGTTCAGATTGCCATGGATTCTGATCAGACGGGAACGGCCATGGTAACTGATTGCACCCCACACCATCACCCCTGAATGGCGTTTGTCCTGAATGACGCTGCAGGATGCATTCTGGAAGGTCGCGCTCGCCACGATGTCTTCTGACTCGTATCCTGCCGTCATGGTGCTGCAAGTTAAACCTTGACTCATCCGAAAACACAACTTGTTGCCATTCAGCTTGCCACTGTTGGTGTTGATGGGCCCATTGCAACCTGAGGCGCCGGTGGTTTTGAGTCAAAGGAATCCGCAACAATGGTACTCGTGCCATCAATCCTCTGGAAATCAAACGGCGTCGTACAGTGCTAGCAGACATTGTCCTGCCTACTGTAGCACCCCACTGTTGTGCTAACACTGTGGAAGTGGCTGTACGATCTGCTACACACATGCGATAGAGGTGTCTGTCATCTCGCGGTGTCGTCGTGCTGGGTCTTCCTGAGCCTGGTCTTCGGTGTGCCCTGTTCTCTTCGCTCCAATGCCTCCATGCACGCATAATTGTCCTACACGAGCAGCAATGTCACGATACGACCATCCCGCTTCACGCAGACCAATTATGCGTCCTCTTTCAAAGTCTGTCAGCTGTTGATATGGTACCCTTCGTCGTCGTCGAGGCATGGTGTTCTTTCAAGCAATTACTCTGAAAATCTAATCATTTATACTCTGACCCATTGTATGCAAATATTGCAAATTGCATATGGATTAGACCATTCCATCAGGGTGTTGCGATTTTTATAAACAGTAGTGTATATAAAAGAGCGAAAAATGTATACATTCATTTATTCATTCATTCATCACGAAATCTCTAGAACTATGAAGCCTACAAACTTTGAAATTTGGCAAGTATATTTCTCTTGGCTTCTAGGTGCTCGCTAAGAAAGGGTTTTATTTTTTCTTTCTTCCTTTCCATTGTAGTTTATTTTTAAATTCAATTTTCCTGGAGCTGAATGGGATTTTTCCCAGCCTTAAAAAATTGTGACGTTTGCTTTGTTAATGAAGGTTTTTGCGATTGTTCCGTGAAGCAGCATCAACAATGATGCAAGTCTTTCGCGCGGGAATACAATGTATCTTTTATTTTCTACAGAGTCCGCCAAAAAAAATCTATACGCACTTTACTAAATCATCCATAACGCGGCAGCGATCGCTACAACAGAGTAAACAAAAAACAAAACAAAACAAAATGAAATAAAAGAAAAATTGCAATAATTAAGAAAGCGGACCTAATTAGCAAAATGCCAAATAAAAAGAAAACACTACAAAAGTCACAATTATAAGTTTGACTTTACTTTGCCGGGCATACATGAACAGCCACTGACATGACATGTCACAGTACAATTTAAATTTTTCGTAAGGGTGTGATTCTCAAAAAATTTAGTTTTATTTTATTTTTATTTGTATTTATTTATTTATTTCTTGGTTATTTTTAGATTCATTTGATAATAATTATATTAATGTATGTATAATTACAATGAAATCTAATAGTATAATAGCAAAATTTTTATGAATTTGAGTAATTTTAATAAATCATAAAGCAATAACAAGCTTGTCAAAGTACAGCCAAAGCCCATATTGGATATGTTATAAATAAAAGATAAGTCTAAGGAAAATAAAATAAAAGTTGTTTTTTTTTATAAAATCTTTAAAACTTATAAAATTTACAGAAATTTTTTTTTATATAAAAATATATAGACTGGAAAAGGGAAAAAAGTGTTCAATATTAGTTAATGAAAAATTCCATTTCTTGATTTCAATACGCCAATTCTTAATCAAATGTTTGAGGAATGAGATAGTACAAAAATATATATATTTTTTGTATATTTTTAGTTTTTGTATATTCTTTAATAGAAATAATATTGGCGGGAGGCAAAGGGAAATTGCTTGCTTTTTAGTTTCGATTCTTTTGTGTTGAGGTAATAATAGAAGTATTTTGAATGATTTATTGAATCGTCAATGTTTTAATGACACTTTATTTCGTTTTCATTTAGTAGTTCATCATTTAAAAAAAATCTGTACTTTTAAACCCTTTATCAGACAATATTAATTAAGATGACAATTTTTTATTTAGTTTGCTCTTTTTAACATTATATTAATAAAAAATTGTAATAATAGAATGTTGCAAAATAAAAAGTTAAAAAAAATAGACTTTTGAGGAAACAAACAGCGATATTTTAAGATATGATTTAAACACTATTGGGGAATTTTAAACGACTTTATTTTTCTATCTTAAATTAAATACTGAGTAAAAATATAATATTAACAAAGTCTTATAAACGGTGCTAAATTTTAAATTTTATATATTATATTGGATTTTAAAAATTTATATTTTATACTATGTTAGTTATATTTAACGTTGAAGAATATGATTATATATAAAGATTCTTAAAATATTATTTTTTAACTTCAACGATAGCAGATGTAGTCAGTTTTATAATCTTTTCTTATAATTTTTTTGTTTATATTAAAACCTGTTGAAGTTAAAAAATAATATTTTAAGAATCTTTATTTATATTTTATACTATTTTTTAAATTTTGAACATTGTATTAGACTTGTTTTTTGTTTTGCTGAAACTATTAATTTGTATTTATTTTACTTTTATATTTATAATCTGTCCGTTTGTATTTTAAAATATAGCGATATTTGAGTGTGATTATTTTATTTTTATATTTATATTCTGTCCGTTTGGACTCTCCTGGGCTACGTACAGATATAACTTGTGTAAAAGGCGCAAAATGACCATAGTAGTCGACGCCAAATTTCTAGACCCTCCCCCCCACCCCCTCCGTTTGGAGTCTAATAAATAGCGATTTAAGTGTGATTTAAACCAAAATCTTACGAGCAAAACTGCTCATTCAATTTTGGTAGATTTTATAAATTTTATAAATTATTAATTTTTTTATATACATTTTTTCTTTTGCAATAATAAGTGCTTCTAGAAAAGCATTTGGGAACGAACCACTTAACCATCTTGTAATAAAATTAAAACTATATTAATATCATAATGAGTGAAACGTTTATTATTTATATACCGTTACACATGACAGAACAGTTCCAAATGTTTACGATAAAAGAACAATGTGGAACAATAACGGTAAATTCAGCTCTCATGGTGAAACAGCTTACACATTCGCGCTATTTTCTCTCTCAGCTAGAGTCCAAATTGACCGCAGCGCTGCTAGTTCATGAAAAAACCGTGAGACAAATGGACGGAGCTTAAGCTAGTATTTTTTTAATTACTCCAAAATGAGTCATGATGAAATCGAAATTACTGAAATGAATGAATGCCTGGAATGCCTATTGTTTATGGGGGAAAATTTCTTCGTTCATTTCATTATAAACAAAGTGCTTAATTTGCTTAAATTCACAGGTATGTCGAAATTGGGGTGGGGGAGGAGGTTGGTGAAGCTTCCCTACTTCTCCTTCTAATACTATGCTTTTGCCTTTTGAAAACGTTAATAGATCTAAAGACAACGTGACCATTATCTTCCACAAATCCTATCTCACTAAGAGAATTTCCTTCAAACTTCATAGTATTGTAGACCTCGCCTAGAGGAATCTGCATCCCAAATTTCATATCTACATACCATATAGAGTATATATTACAGGCAGATGGACTTCTCTAACTCCCACCCCTGTAACCTGATCCCAGTGGGCCAATCGAAACCAAAGTAAACAGTGAAGTAGCACATGAACCTAAATACTATATTCTGAATTTTAACCATCTACGTCAAAAATTGTATAAAATATGAAGGAGAGAGAGAGAGAGAGAAAGAGAGAGAGAGAGAGAGAGAGAGATTGACATGGTAAAACCAATAAGTTGCTCCATTCTTCCGCTACTTAATAGAGCTCTGTGTTTTGATTATTTACCTTTATCTGATCCGTACATTGGTGTGAAACTAACACTGCTACTCCTCAGTACAAGGGCTATTATGTGTATTGAAGGTGAAAATGCAGTACTGTTCCTCCACAAAATATTGCATGCTGAGCATTTAGAACTGCCTCCCTCCTGTATCTAGAACCTTTTTCTTTAATTACTGGCGTTCACTCTAAGCTAATACATATAAAATATCAGCGACGGATATAGTTGTTCATGCTTATTCAGTTAGCTTCACCACTAGCTGCCATGCTATGAGGTGTCATCCGCTGTTCACCTACCCCCTTCGGCGGCCAGTTTAGAAGCTTGAATCATTAGCCGCTAGACAAAGCCAACTAGAAAGACAGGCCCGGACCGTGACCACCGAGAGAGAAGGCCTCCGCAATGAAACTGAATACATTGTTGCATCACATAGATAGTGCATTGTTATTCGTATTTTTACCAATAATAAGCCCTGAATTTTTGCACTATCTATGCAATGACATCTACACAAAGCTCTCTGTACTTAGCTTACAAGAATAATAGGGCTTCCTTGTTATTAGGAGCTATTAAAATCTACTTATAAGAATGCGCCCTTGGTCTGTACGTTTATCCGTCCGCCCGGCCGTCCGCCGTTTGCACGATAACTTGAAAACGGATTAACTTTTTCAAATTCTTTTTTCAGAAATATGATTATCAAAGTCTTAGCTCGGCCGTATTTTTTTCAGAATTTTTCGTGGACCCCTTCAAGTCGAATTCACGTGCTAAAACAGTGAGTGTAAAGAATACCAAGCTAATGGCATGTCATATAACAATCAATTTATCAAGAAGGAATACATTGTTACTTTCTGTTCATCTTTTAAGTATTACTGACATCGGCGCGCGCACGTGAAATCACTTTGTCGACACACGATTGCTCAAGTGCTCATAATCTATAGTATTCAGTAGCGAAAGAATGGAGCTACTTATTGGTTTTATAATGTCTTAACTGTGTACCCCTTCATAATTTCTACATTTTTTGAGGTAGAAGGTTGAAATTCGGAATTTAGCTTCCTATGGGCAAGTCCGTCTGCACTATTTAGTTTGGTTTTGATTGGTACACTGGGGTCGGAATTACGGGGGTGGGATTCCGAGAGGACAACATATCTATGTGCTATTTAGGTACGTAAAGGCGCGAAATTCAGTATCCAGATTCTTCTAGGCAAGATCTACGTTACTATGAAGTTTAGGCCCAGGTGTTCCATTGGGGTCGGATTTGCGGGGATGGTAGTCACATGGGCTTTAGAACTACGCCAACATATGGCTTGTGATATATCATACGTTCGGAAATGATGAGAAAGGAAAGAAAATACGAGCTTTTTTACATTTTCTACATATTACGTTCGAGAAAATTAAGTTTTGATTAAAAAACTTGAGGAGAGGTAAAAAGTGTAGATAAAGGGGTAAAATTTGATGACTTCAGGATCTGCTACTTGCCTTACCCTACTCAGGGGGAGGGGGGATTAATTTTTTTAATAAATGTATAAACGTATTTCTCCTTCACTGCTAAAGCTCCCTCACTGCTAATGAATAACAGGTTTCTGGATATTTGCAAACCATTCTGTTTATCTTGGGCTAACCAATTCTGTTTATCTTAGACGAACAATTGAATAATATGTTTTCCCTCGCCGAATCCACCAACTTTTTCAGTCCCTTTTCCACTAACATGCTCTCTTCTGTTTTTTTCTTCCATTTTTGCCCAACGTTTTCCTTCCGGGCTGACTTTCCAGGGGTTTGAGGTAATCGTTGCAATCAATTTTTTTCCGGCTGGTCTCCGCAAGTCTCTCCGTTTTGCTTACTTCGTTCCTTCCATCTGTAAAAGACGGAATTTACTTTCTAACTTCCGACCGTGACAATCCGATTCTTTCCCTTTTCTTGTGTGGTCTTAGATGTTGAATATGCAGAAATATGGATGAATCCGGTGTTCAGACCACTGCATGCAATATATTATCAAATACAAAAAAATCTAACTGCGACACATTTTATCACTAATGACGTTTGGATAAGTCATTTATGAATAAGTCTATAGTAAAAAGTATATTTATAAATAGTATATTCTTTAAATTTGTTATTTACAGCGTGGAAAACTTGTTGGAATTCCTGAGATGGTCATGACGAATACTCCCTATTCACCATGTGCTACTTTTCATACAAGTAAGTATTTCTTTTGAATTCAATAAACGATATAAAAGTCAAAATGATAATAAAAAACAAAACTCCTCACCAAGACTGTACTCAGTATATCGCACAATAAATAACAGAACGATAGATTATCCCTCCTATAAAATTATTAGATAGACTCAAACATTGGAACGGTACTGACAATCGATACGATCTGGTACGTCACTATAGTTTGTTTCAGATCACCCGTGTCAACTATTTTCTCTGAACTTCTACGTCCTCGAGCTTTGTTAAAAAATATACATGAGTAAAGATTATGTGAATGAAGATTTTAATGTGGCTTCCGGGAATAGCTGAAAATGAGCTGAAAAAAATCTGTTTTATGGACAAGTGTTACCTTCTATTCTCGAAGTATCTACAATTCCTCAAGATCAGTTTTCACTATGTTTCAGGTCATGTGTTAGCAATTTGCCCTGTTGACTTTTTCACGTCGCATGTTTATTTCTTTTGAATATTAACCTGTTTGTTGCTGTCGTGACAGTTTAACATTGAAAATGCCTTTTTCCAACGAAGAAGCATTTGACATGTTGATGTTCTTAAAAGAATGTCAGCAAAACTGTCGTGCTACGAAAAGAGACTGTATCCATAGTCTGCAGATCTGCTCCTTCTGCGTCAATCGAATTATTCATGGCCACGTTGCCTTTCGATGATAAATCAGAGTAGTGACTCAGTAGACTTTTCTAGTGTTCTAAAATTCGTTGGTTGGTTGGTTTGTTTGGTATTAACGTCCTTTTTAACTGCCATGGTCATTTCAGGACGGCGTTATAGGGGCCGCAAATTTTGCCTCGCAAGAGTTCTTTAACGTGCAGCCGGCAAACGACTACACGGGACCAACAGCTTTACTTCCTTTCCGAAGGAAGTGCGTGATCTCAGGATTTTCCTCCTGAAAAATTCCTCGTCGTACTCGGCCGGGGTCGAAATTCCTCGGGCATCAGAGACGATCACGCAACCACTGAGCCACCGAGGCCGATGTGAATGTATAGCAAATAATTATTTTTTCTAATATATACCTAAGATATCTGGATGAATTTATTGGGGAACCACCAGAAAAGCTTGCTCTAGTAACAAAAAAAATAATCATCCAAATCGGTCCATCTCATAAAAAGTCATTTGGTGATAAATAAAGTTATTCTTAAACATAAATTAAAATAATAGTTTAAACGGAAAAGAAGGAAGAGATTATATAATTAACTAGGAAAATTCTCCTTGTAAATTCTAATTTGAAAGTAAATAAAATAAAATATACAGTTCACCAATTATAATCCAAATTATTGTTGATTTGTACGAGATCTACTAATTATAATCTCTCCTTCTAATAACTAACTGGACCACATTCTCATACATATTGGTCAAATCGTTTTTTAAAAAGATCCAATACTTCAGTTCGCAAGTAATTATAGTATTAGTTAATTGCTTATTACAATATGTGGATTAATAAATTGATTATTTTATTGAACTGAGAATTATCTCTTCCCTTTCTTTTAATTTAAAATTTTAAAATATTTGTCTTTTAAAAATTCGTTAGGCATTGAATCAGCTATTTGAAGTCATTAAAAGTATACGTTATCGTTAGTTAATGCAATAAAGTTTTTTTTTAAAAAATCAGAAAACAGGTTATGCTTACTAATGCTTCCAGAAATCATCTAAAAAAACAGCTGAAATTACATTGAGAATATACGCCGCCTTACGTTTTTGCCAATAGCAACATGGCGAATGCTGCACTTTCGGTGGCACCAGTAGCGCTCAGCGAAATGAATAACTGCCAGTCTCTTTCTTTCATTTGTCTCTGCCCACCGCTATGCCACGTTCGAATGCCGTCAACTCACGACGACGTTGCATTTCACATGAATCAAACACACAGCCACTTCCTCAAGGTCTCACACATAAAAGCTGAGTTTTGCTCAGTCAGTGTATGTCTTATCGGTCGCAGTTTCTATATAGTGAATTTCACGTATTTGGTGAAATTAGTTGGAAGTCACTGGCTTGATTATCACTTCAGATTTTTGAATAAATGGAACTGCTTCACCGTCTCTGATGTCATTTTCTAACTTGGAATTCAGAATCCAAACATCATAAATCAATTTATATATAAAAATTATTTAAATAAAAGTTAATAATTAATCAATTGTAAGTTATATTCCTATGAAATAATTACAAGCAACTTGTTAAACAATTTATGTGTATCATACAAATTGACAAATTTGCATATTGTCCTAATTTGCATATTTGGGATGATGAAAAGTGCACCATGGCATAGGCCACTCACAACTTCCTATTCATTGGATTCATCAAAATAGACATATTTGCTTCGGTTATGAAAATAAAAGGGGGAATCATTTTTATATCCACTCTGTATATAAAGTTCATCTTCGGGTACAAAGTCAAATTCGTGGCAGTATTCCGTTAGCAGGTTGCGTGAGGTAGATTTTGTTCACAGCACACAATTCCACTGGTTCCGGAGACAACGCGGCAGAAGGGACAATGTGGAGTCTGAACTTACGAGAGCCAGATCGTCTTCCGCATTCACCTCGCGCGCATTCCCTACCTCGCAATCGGGCCCGCGTACCGAGTGGGTTTGCACCACTGACTAGCGTCGTCGGCCGGGGAACGGTAGTAAGACAGCTTTGAAGAGGGCCGATTCTTCACCTGCAGCTATGGCAGTATGGTTGGACCCTCTTAGTATTGAGAAGCTCAATCAGTGTCGCTCGTCTAGTCACTGGTTGAGTTGCTTGAACGATTTCGAAAGGAGCAGGACAAACGTCATCAATGGCTTCCACGGGGAGGCACTTTTCCTTCACCATCAACTCAGAAGACATAGAAGATGCAATGGGCAGTGGAATAAAATGAGAAAGCACAGACTCGTTAAATTGGCTATTTACTTGCCTTATATCTTGCCTTATATGCTGCGGCCTGTCTTACCGTCTTAGGCTCTGGACGCTCGTGGAGAGGTAAACTTCATCGTTGCTAGAAGAAGCAGAGATTCCATTACAATCTCTGGCAGTCTCTTTGACTCGCTTGCATCGTCTCCATTCTTCCAAGCTTTCCTTTCCTAGTGGATCACTCAAGCCAGTCCTTCTTGAATCATCAACCTCGCCTTTTATCCACGTGTTTGCAATACCAATGGTAGACGGGGCGAACTACTTGAAGCACGGGGATGTGCGGGACGCTCTTTTTATTCTGAGGCGCCATGTGCTCAGCCTCCGATCGTTTACCTGATGCTGTGACACAAGTTAAGTAAATATGGCATTTATTATTCCGTGTCTTTTAAAAGTTATGAGATAGCAATTTATTTCCAACCCGAGGCTAGTTGACGAAATCGACTTTTGGCCGCTAGATAGAGAAATATACCACACTATGCATAACCATGACTCCGTTCAGAGTTAATTGCAGCCCATAGTCTTGAACAGGCATAGCAACTTAAAAATCATCTTGTTTTTTTTCCCTAATACCACATCCGCGCTACAAAGCTAGACTATCGTTAAGCTAGCTTAGCTCAAGTGTAGGCTAGATTAGCTTAACATTCCTAGCTAGAGTGTTCGCACTATCCCCTCTCAAGCCTGACTTTCAGGTGGTAATACGGATTATAACTAAAGTCATGTCATTGGATGCCAGGGCCGTACCCAGAAATTTTTTTCGGGGGGGGGGGGGG
>JAHWFO010068719.1:36184-58629 GCA_023313115.1 Rhysida immarginata
ATTTTAAAGAGGATTTAAGTCTACCATCCCAGGGCCAGGGATTTGAGGTAGATTCCTGGGTGGAGAAGGAATAAACTGATAAAGTTTTATAACAATTAATGGGGTTAGAGTTGTTAAGGAGAGGGGCAGGGAAGGAGTGAGGAGACGATTTTTAGGCGAGATTTGAAGATGACAACGTTTGTCTGAGAGGACACTTGATCAGGCACGCACGCACTATAACGGCCCAAAATGGACCCCCTTAAATTAAATGACTCTTGTTGAGAGTAACAATGGTTCTGCTATTCCTCGCTGTTGAAGTCGTGCAAGGAAGCGAGAGGACAATGTTTTTAGGATTGGCTTCGAAAAGGTGTGGAATGGAAACGATCGTTTTGATGTGGACGAAAAACAAGGCCTGGATATGGTGTTAGAAAATGAATAATGCCCAGCAAGTGGTATATTGATTATCCGTTATAATTATCCGTTAATTATTGTAAATTTTATTTAGCAACAATGTCTAACAATTGAAATTGGGAATTTAATTAGACACATGAAAGGTAAAAATAGTGCAAAATATCAATTTTCAAGTACTTTAGTTTTATAAATGCCTTTCCTGATTTATTCATGTCTAATTTTGAAGGGAAAAAAAGGGTTTTAAAATTTCTTTCTGAAAGTTGCGTTTTTTAGATATTATTGAAAAGTTTTTTGAGGTTTTCCATTAATCGTAGGTAAATAAAGTGATAGATAAAATGATTCATGAATTTCATTTTTGAACATTAAAAAAAAGTAGTAGTTTCAAAATGCGGTCTAACAGACCGCGCGCCACCATCCGTGTAACAAACACCCATGCCACCTCTGGAGTGTTATGTTTATTCTTTAGTATACCGTTAACAAAGTTCTAAAACGTCACTTTTATTGAACAACCTATTAATATCATTTTTATTTTCAGGTAACCATTAACCATCCACTGGATACACCCAATATGAGAAACAGTGTACTTATGAATACTTTCGTCAGAACTAGTGAAGCATTCAGTTTGATCAATGTAAGGTTAAGTCCTATTTTAAGCATGGCCATATGTAATTAAAAATCTATAATTCACAAAATTCCCTTATAAATACTATTTAAAAATCTTTAGATAGAATAGGAGGATTTGTAAATTCTTAAGTTAAACGTGTATATCATTTACAGTCAATCACTGAGAGGGATGTTGGACTTTTTTCACTAATGTGAAATGATGAAATGAGTCACGAACATACAATTCCTCTCTCTCCCCCTCCCCACCCATTTTCATCAATGGACTGGTCGCTTCAGAGATCTTGAGCTAGCATACCATAGTATTAGCTACTCTAATACTATGTACATTCCAAACAAATGCAAGGCAGAATGCCATTAATTCTTAGTGAAGGCATAACGAATAGAATTAGTAAGTGTGATTACTTGCGTAGTTTTCTGGCGCATGCGCAAAATGTCACTGCGTGCGTTTTCGACCAGCGAATCGCAGGTTTTTAATACTCACTTGTAAGGAAAAGATGAAAGGTTAACAGTAGTTTTAAAAATTAATTTTCAAACACGATTTTTTTTCTTCTTTTTATTTATTTACTGTTTGTTAAAGGAAAACTCAACGAAAAAATTCGACTTTATTTTATTTTGCATCCAGGGTAAGATAATATATATCATTCAAAAATTTTCGATTTATCCTAATATATTTTTAAGAAAAACGCCTCGAGAGATTGCTTGCCTTTTTTTCTACCTTTCCTTTAAACTTTTCTGTTTGGATGTGTACATAAGAAATCCGATAGAAACTTCACGTTTCACAGATTTCTACAACTAGAATCGATGAAATATCGGTGGATTATCTGGTATCCAAATGCGAACAGTATAGTGTGCTCAGTTCATTTCGCTTTTTCTATAATTCCGCCGTTTTAAATTCATTGTCAATTAAAACGAAATTCATTGAAATTCGAATCTGTTCCAACTCTAAACGGGCTTAATTCTGATGATCTTCAAGAACAACGACGAGTAAAAATAAGAGTAAAAATATTGTTTTAAACTTAACAAACGATATACAAATTTCACTAATAACACATTATAACATGTTTATCACTTATAAATAGTGAAACAATAAAATATACGACAGAAACTTAACACGAAATGTGAAATTCTCATTTGTAGTAATCAAAAAAACGCTACGAAGTTGGTCTAAAATACAAATTTATAGAGTGTGAGGAGTAGAGTCACTTAGAGCACTAAATGTAGAGTACTCTACATCTAGTGCTCTAGAGTCACTTTGTGCGGAACGCTAACTGGTGGCGTTTTTTGAAAAGAATGTACGGGAAAGCATTCTCAGTGTAGGCGCAGGAATGCATTCTCGAGAAGGGTTGAAATAGTCTTGCAGCGTTTGAATCGGTTTCTATGTTTATGTTAATCTCAAGAAAAACATTTTAAAGGGAAATCGATTTAATTTTCTGAGAATCTACTTAAATTTTCTGGGAAGCTCGTACTTCCAGATAATTAGCGAATTTACTTGTAGTTGAAACGGCTTTGTCTAGTCATTCTCACAACAGTTGTTGTGTGTATGGTTGCAGCTCATAAAATCTTAAAAAGGGCTTCTAATAATCACTTTTTAAATTTAATCTGTAGAAAGAAAAAGAAACCGTGAATTTTTACATCTAATAGTCCGGTTCTAGAAAATTTATATCTTTGACAACATCTAAAAAAAATTTTCTTCAGCAGTGAGACTTCCTCTTGTTTGTTCTCTTTATTTTTAGATAAATGAATTAGAATTTTATTTTTCATTTACTTGTAAGTTGAAATATCAGATGATAATAAACTCCCTTCCTGTCTGTACTTTCTTTTTGATGAATTTTTCCATTAAAAGGGAAAATTAATTTTAGACTTGTCTCTTTCTTTATCAGGGTAGGCATGGCAGTGCCAACTATATAATATGTTTAACCGAGGTATAGTGGGAACTTTTTCCACCAAAAAGTACCATTTTCACGAAAACGCCTAAACTTTTGGAAAAACGGCCAAGAGAGCCTGTTCCTATAAGTGATTAGAATAATTTGAAGAATTTTTATGCTCATTGGGTATACTGTAGCAAAAATAATTTTTTGGACACTGTAAGGTTGGTCTCAGATTCTGTGTATTGCAGATAGTCACAAAGTAAATACCTTTTCTGGGATAGTTTTGCATGAGGATTACTACGAAAAAAAATAGTTTTCAAAACTTTGCAGTGGTTTCCAAGATAATTGGACCCTAATATGCATAGATATCAAATCCTGTCATATCCGAGAGGTTGGTCAGAGAGAGTTCGCGTAGCTTTTATTACAATCTACATGTAATATTCTGTAAAATTGCCAACTTTTGGTTTAGTCTGATTTATTCTGCCCTTTCAGGATCAATTTTAATTTTAGTCACTTTCTGAGAAATTGCATTTTCATTAAGCATAGCCAGGGCTTTAAGATCCTGAATATTTGTAGCAATGTAATTTGCTCTAATTATTAACAATGACAAATGGGCTATTTTTTTAAATTTAAGCCACTAATATTTAAAAAAAATTTCATTTTAATCAAAATGTATCCCCCCTTTCTATGCAACTATTTTAAAAAGGACAGGACTAGTTTATAAAAAATCCCCTAAAAAGCAAAGAAAAAGTTTATAATATGAAACTTGTTTCAGTTTGTCCATAGAAAAAGTACGCAAGCATGGAAAAGGAGAAGACAAGCTGCAATCTTCCTGGCAAAAGTTTGTTCTGTTCTGTACTGTTTTTTTCATATTATCGACTCGCATTTTAAACCCCTTGAACCTGTACAATAAAACGTCATATTATTTTGTGCTCAGTTTATTTCAGTGAAATACTTGCATACATCAAAAATCAATTCAATGTTCATAGAAAAGCAATTATGCATGCAATGCTATGCAAAACTATTGTAATGCATACAAAATTTTGAACATAGCCAGGTGTCATTTATTGTACAAGCTGCTAAGAGATAGGTAGAAAGTGAAGGAACAATGTCAGTTTAGCAGCATACTATATTGAAACAATGTCAGAAAAATGCGTTTAATTTGAAAACAAGCTTTTGCATACTGGGTATAAACTTTATGAAGCATTAACTTTATACAGGAATTCTGAAGCTTTAGGGAATGTACGGCATAACGGCAGTGTGTCATATGTACTGATCACTGTTGTAAGCTGAGCACAAAATAATATGACGTTTTATGGTACAGGTTCAAGGGGTTTAAAATGGGGGTCGATAATATGAAAAAACAGTACAGAACAGAACAAACTTTTGCCAGGTAGAGTGCTGCTTGTCTTCTCCTTTTCCATGCTTGCGTACTTTTTCCATGGACAAACTAAAACAAGTTTCGTATTATAAACTTTTTTCATTGCCCTTTAGGGCATTTTTTATAAACTAGTTAATGAAATAGAAAACTGCACAGATAAGTTTGCATCTAAAATCTTACATTTACCAGAAATATAATTTCTAGCTGTTGAGATCTTTAATAGAATTTTGATTTAATTTTTAATATAAGATTTTTTACTCATTTTCTTAATAAAATCCTATAATTGCTTTGTTTCTATTTTATTTGATGGTTGATTAATGGTTAATTAACATTAGTTTTACGTTTAAAAGAAGCTAATATTTTAATTCCTTCTTATTTTTCGCGAAAATCAAATAAATTTTCAAATATAAATCCTTTCCTTTACTCAAATTACTCAGTATAAAGGAATCATTTTCTTTTTATTTTCCCAAATCCAAGTCGAATTTCATTTCAATACGTGTTAATTCAATACACTTCATTCCCGCAAGTTTTTTCGCGCATTTGTCGCTAGGTGGCAACCTTGTTGTTTTTCGAGCAAACTCCTCACACTCTATAGGAAGAGAATGGAACACCCATATAATGGACCAATGATGTAAACTGGGAAATAAGTCTTATTTCCCAGTTTACATCACTGTAATGGACTTTGATTCATCTGCTTAATTCAAAACAGATTGATTAAAAACTAATTCTTCGGCACAAACAATAACTGGAAGAAATCAATATTTATTTACGTTATAGTCATACTTGTCAATTCAAACTTATGAAAATACATTAATTTTATTCTGATCCCATGTCAATAACAAACGTCCAGTTCTTGTTTATAGTGTCGAAGAATTAGTTTATGTTTTTAATTAATCTGTTTTAAAATCATTGTCTTTTAAATCAGTATTCTGGTTTGAGTAATTTTAGATTTAAAAATTAAAATTAAAAAAAAATGTGTTTTGCTTTTAAAAAATTTATGGTGAAAATGTATGTTAAACTATGCATTTTCAACATAAAATTTCACATAAACTATGTGGAATAACTAAAAAAAAAAAAAAGTTTAACTATTTTAGGTTTTACAAATTCTTCGAATAGTGATTGTTAAGAAAACGTATTTTAGGTATGTGAAATAATTAATAGTTTTATCTGGATTTGAAAATCTGTATGGAAATTTCAGGGACAAATTTGTGATTGTAGAGAAAATGTATTTTAGGTATATGAAATAAATTGTGCAGATCTTCAGAGGCATCAAACTGCATACAATGTTCAAGCTACGTTTCACACGATCGACTGATCGACTAAATGCGCACGGTGGCAAAGCAGATGAATCGTATTATATGGATGTTCCGTTCTCTTCCTATACGCTTGTGTCGAAGACGACAGCAGCGCTGTTATTTCGCACAGCCACCGCTCGCCTGATTTTTAGCATTGGTTACTACGAGAATAATCACACTTATTAATTCTATTCGCTATGATGAAGGTAAAGAAAATTGAAGCTTGTGAGCCTGTAACACAGGCCAACAAAAAATAGCTTTTAAAATTTTTTTTTAACATGAGCTGATTCTTATCCTTTTTTTTTGTGCAGAATCCGTATCTGACCTCAGTTTTTCCTATCACCCACAGATTTCATGTTTTTCAATGAAACTTTTAAATTATTCAGAGTTTGGGGCCTGATAAATTTCTTTGAAGCCCAAAAATATGGATACTTTAACATTGCAGCCGCTTCTCTTCACATCCATTACTTTCATATTGCAGTCTCTAGGAGCATAACTTGGAAAAGTGATGTGATAGAAAAAATCTAAAAGCATATCACAAAACCGCAAGAATAAGGCAAATTTATTCAAAAAAATTTTTCATCGTTGGCCTGCGTAATCAATTGTTTCGAGAAAACTACGAGGTCTGTTCAAAACGTTTCGGAACATTTTGAATAGCTCACCACAGTTATTTGTACAGACATCCGAGCATTTGTGTGGTCTTCACGTTAACCTAACGAATAATCTCGATAAGTAATTTAGTTGATGCATTGATTACCCATTGCCGTGTTCATTCTTTTCTTGATTGAAATGGAGCCGGCCAACGTGCAGATTCAAACTATCCCTAAAGGCCGCTTCACATAGGAGCGTCTCTACGTGTTCCGTCATGTGCGTGCGTTATCTACGGTAGTGTTTTCGTGACGTCATACGTGGTACCGTTCGGCAAAAAACACGGAGACCGAAGAGTTCGCCCAAGCCCAACTTTTCGCGAACGTCTGCTGACTTCACAAGTGTGTTTTCCCCACAATCCACCGCGAACATCAACAGAATAAAGATGACGTGTATTGAGGAGAGGTTGATTGAGCTTGTACAATGTAAGGGACTGTGACTACAAGGACACAAGTAAAATAATACCTGGGTGGACCGAGTATGAGCAATGAAATATAAACATGAGTAAAAATGATTTTATTTTGCTGAAGAACGAACCCTTCTCATTGGAAGAGCGCTTTTGTTACGAGAGCTCTCATTAGCCAAACGACACGTGATGTAACGTTAGAAACGTTGTCATGTGAATGTGCATACCGCACACGAGCTCACATCCTAGCTGTCGCACGTACTTAACGGAACACGTATAGACGCTCCTGTACTCTGATACGTGGTACGTGCTTTTGCCTTCCCAGAATTCACACGCAGTTCAGTTTTTCTGAATGGTTGGGCCACTGGCACCACTGCCGCAGCCGCAAGAATTCAACACGTTGAACTTCTACAGCCTGCTTTGTGAACGATGCGTGGCAGTAATCTGCGCGGTTCGAATTAATTGGGAAATGGTTCGCGATACGGCGCTCTAGGCGAACGCCGCGACGCGCCTAGAACCACACGCCGCAAGGAATTTGTGAAAACCGCTATAAGCCTTTTCGAAATTAAACAGCTAGCGATGGTATCCTCGTGAACCTCGGCTGCACTGCTTCCAAAAGCGGCTCATAGATAGCGAAAACGCAAACTCATCACGTTTCATGAAGAAAAACAAGAGGCTCAGCAAGCTTTGGGAGAGCATCTGCTGCTGCAATCCGATTGGTTGTGGTTATGAAGTCATCACAAGTCACAACAACAACTCCTTGGTTGTCCGCTTTTGGAGACCCAACTAAAGTTCTAGATAGGTAAAGTACGGACACTCCGCCATTTCTGTGCAAAATTCCTTCATAGAAACATCTACAGGGATGCAAGTAATATTTATAATGACTTTAATTATAATTTTTCCGGTTCTTGCAATGCTCTTGCATAATAACCCGCGATTTGACCTTTTTGGCATTCCTGTAGATGGAATTTTGCACAAAAATGACAGGAGTGTCCGTACTTTACCTATCTAGAACATTAGACCCAACCAGAGATGGGTGACATCTGGCGCTCAAAAAACCAATCACTTGAAAACGGGATAAATAATATCTGCCCATACAATATACATTAAGTGGCATTGAAAATGCAACACCATGGGCAGAGAAATATGCAAATTGCAGGGTTGAGTTAGCTCAGAGATATGTATATGATGCGAATTGGGAGTACTTCTACTTTGTCTTGTACAGAAATCGTCTTCCAATTTTTTTTCTGGTTGGTGAGGAAACATTTAATTGCCAGGACGTCGTCAAACAAGGCAGTTCTTGCAGACAAACAATTTCATGAAGGGTATGGGGATCGGACTCAGAAGGGTAGATGGGTCCTTTCGTCGAATCACCACAGACTGCAACCTACACCGGTCCACCGGCAGCGGCGTAGATGGATGGAGCAAAGGAATGTGGCACGTATGAGAGGTTCCGGTGCGGCCTCAGCGACATTAGCAGGTGTGGACAGACGCATCCGCTGGCAAGCTTTGCGATCCCCTAGGCCACTTCCGTCGACCTCTTGCAGCATGTTCACGACACCCTAGATGCTCCCATATCGTCCAGGACTATTATTCGTCGATTGGTCGCTGGCAGCTTGCGCTCATATCGTCCATTAAGAAGAGTGCCATTGACCCCACGTCACAGACTCCTTCGACAATGGTGTCGAGAAAGAGCCACGTGGACAGTGGAATGGCGCAGGGTGGTGTTCTCAGACGAGTCACGCTTCTGTTTCAGCAATGACAGTCGCCATGTAAGAATTTGGCGCAACTTGTTGACAGGTCTAATCCGGCCGCAACTCTGGAACGACACACCATGCGACAACGCAGGATCATGGTTTGGAGCGCAATCTCCTACAATAGCAGATCACCTCTGGTCCGTATTGATGGCACTTTGAGTCCCAACGATACGTGAATGAGGTACTGCGTCCGGTGACACTACCCTTCCTTCAGCGAGTGCCCAAAGCCATTTACCAGCAGGATAACGCTTGACTGCACACGGCACGCATCAGCGAACTTGCGCTGCAAGGTACCTAGGTGCTTCCCAGGCCAGCAGTCTTCCCAATCGAACACGTCTGGGACACGATTGGACGTCGCTTGCATGCACTGCCATCGGCGCATTCAGAAGACGAACTTTGGCAAATGGTTGACAGGGATTGGACATCCATCCCTCAGGTCACAATCCGCACGCTCATTGATTCTGTATTTAGATGTATCGCTACCTGTACCACCTCCAAGGTGGTCCTACAACCTACTGATCACACGGTGTTGTCGCTCAGTGTATAGGTGTATCATGTTGTAATAAACATCACTTATTGTTCATTGCTGTCTCTTTCTCTTTGCTGATTTTTATCACTTTCTATGCAGGCGTTCATGGTGTCCCATTTTCAATATCACTTAGTTTACTTGTAAATCGCAACTAATTACATTAAATTAATTAAATGTATGATGTTTCTGTGCGCAGACCTTCCGTCTAAGGTAGTGTTGCCTAAGCGCGGTAAACTCATACATTGTTACATTATCATACGAGGTCACGTTTAATCGCATTTCTACCAATAATAAGCCATAAATTATGACTCCGCATGATGATGTAACAATGTATGACGTTTTTGCGCTCAGGTCTAATCTTTAGCGTAACCCACGTGAAAGACAGGCTCTGGCCAATATCGCCTCTACTCAAAGCCTGAGCGCGAAAATTTCATACATGGAGGAAAACTTTACAAAAAGTGCGCACGAAACGAGAAATCCACACATTGTAACATTATCATATCTAGTCATAATTTATGGCTTATTATTGGTAGAAATACAATTAAAGATGACTACGAGGTTAACGAGAAAGACAGGCTCCGGGACTGAAAGTCACCTGACCAAGATCGGTCTATTAACAATGCAACTTTCATTGTTTCCATCTTGTATTTTAACAGTGTTTTTTCCTTTGTTGGAAACAATGAAGGTTGGATTGTTAATAGACCTATCTTGGTCAGGTGACTTTTCAGTGCCGGAACCGTATTTCCAACACCTCCTAGAAAGAAAGCCTGTGCACTGAAAAATCTTACATTGTTACATGACCATAAGAAGTCATAATTCAGGGCTTATTAAGTAGCGGAAGAATAAAGCTACTTATTGTTTTCACAATGTCCGTCTGTCTGTCCGTCCGTCCGTCCGTCCCCTTCATAATTTCCGCCTTTTTTGAGGTAGAAGGTTGAAATTTGAAATGTAGCTTACTATGGGCATGTGCACCTTCACTATTTAGTTTGGTTTTGATTGGCCCACTGGGGTCGGCGTTTCGGGGGCGGAAATTAGAGGGGACCAAAAGGTCTACGCGTATTTATGCATATAAAGGAGTGAAATTAGGTATGCAAGTTCCTCTCAGCAAGATCAACATCACTGTAAAGTTTGGGCCGAATCGTCCCAATAGGGTCGAAATTGTGGGGGTGGCAATCACTTGGTCTTTAGAACTTTATGGCAACATATAGGGTGCGATATATCATTCGATCGAAAATGATGAGAAAGGAAAGAAGATAGGGTTCTTTTATATTTTCTAAAGACAAGGTTCGCGAAAATCAATTTTTGATTTAAAAATGGGGTGTTAAAGAGTGCAGATGAAGGTATAAAAAAATAGATGAATTCAGGGCTTCCGCTACTTTCCTATACCTTCCTCGGGAAGCTTAATTTCTTGTTATAAGTAGAAATACGATTAACAATGCCTTTTTATGATGATGTAACAATGTATGAATTTACAGTGCATAGGCTTTCTTTTTAGGAGGTGTTGCTATTTCTCGTTAGCCTCGAGATGACTACTTATGACGTTTTAACAAAGTATGACGTTTCCGCGCTCAGGCTTTGTTAAAACATCATACTTGGTCCTAATAAGCCCTAAATTTGGTCGACTAATGATGATGTAACATTGTATGAAGTTTCCGTTATCACAGGCCTTCTGTCTAGTAGGTGTTGCCCTGGCCCGTAAAAGTCACCTGACCATCTTAGTCCGAGTAACAATGTAACCTTCATTGTTTCCAACAAACGAAAAATTATTGCTGATCATTAAAATCCAAGATGGAAACAGCGAAGGTTACATTGTTATTCGGACTAAGATGATCAGGTGACTTTTCCACGCCAGGGCTACGGATCTTTAGGTGGTGTTGTCACAGTCGGCCCTAGTACGATCTATGAGGCACCAACTGCGATCTGTTTTCCTTAGCTTCTCGAAACAATGGAAAATGGCGGAAGCTCGATGACCATTTATATCCATAGACCGTGGCTTATATAAATATCCAAACGGAAAATAACGAAAAAACTTAACGAAATGTTATCGCACTAGCAGCATATTCTATCAGTATAATTTCTTATGCAAATACTGACAGGTTGTGAGTTATCCGTCGCTAAAAAGTTGGTTATCCGAACCGCTACACTGTAAGCTGGCATCTTAAGCCCAAGTTCTAGGGTAGCGAATCCTGAATTAATATGAGCCTTAGTATACTAAAATATATGTATACATATACCAATAATTTTTACTGAAAGCGTAAATTTTTAAAATTCAGCTTTCTGCTTAGTTTTTTACGCAATTGGGAACCTAGCCTAATACAATATGCACGTTGGCCGACTTCATTCCCGTCGAGAATAGAATGTGAAAACCACAAAGGTGCATCAATGGCCGACAACCAAGGAATTGTTGTTATGATTTCTGTTGACGTCATAACCACCGACCAATCGGACTGCACAAGTAGATCATCTCCCTGAAAATGCTCGCTGAGCCTCTTTTTTTTTTTTTGAAACTTGATGCGTTTGCGTTTTTCGTTATCTATCAGAAATGAGGTTTTGGAAATGAAGACGCGAGCTAGCTGTTTAATTGTAAACCCCCTTAATTCTATTTTCCGAGCGTTCTGTGATTGTTTAGTTTTCACGAAAAGCGACTTGCGCGAACGCGTTGTACAGCGAAACGACGATGACATTGAAATCAAATTTCATTCCTCTCAGTGACTTGTATAATAGCGAGCCTGGGCCAAAGAAACATATAGGTTCGCTATAATTTCAAAATCATGCTGATCGTTCCGTTGATGCTATTGGTTCAAATTCGTTGTTCCGTCATGAATTCGTCCTCCCGTCTGATCACACAGTGAACCAGAGTTGCTACCTTCAAGTTCTGAAACGTCTCAGAGAAAATGTGAGCTGAAAGACTACTATTTTGTCGCAATCAAACTGGTTTTTCCATCATGACACTGAGCTAATTCACTTAGTGTTGTCTATTCGTAGGGTTTTAGCCAAACTTGGAATGACTATACTCCCCTCTCCTCTTCCCGTACTCCCTTAACCTGTCTCCAGCAGAGTTTTCTTGTCCTCCAAACTGAAGGCAACGTTGAAAGGGAACAAATTTTACACCATTGAGGAGATCAAGAAAAGTTCGCAGAGGGAGCTAAGGTACTGGAAAAAAGTATACAGCCGACAGAAAAACTGAAAATCTGTAAGATTATAACTGACTATTTTCATTATTTCAAATGCTGAAAGCATAGGCAAAATGGTAGGTTTGATTCATATTTTAAAAGAAAATAAAATATGCAACAGTATATTTAATAAGAAGTTCTGAACTTCCCAATTTCAGGTTGAAAAAACTTTAGAGTCGTCCGCTTTTGCAGCACGTAATTGGCTAGAACTAACTATTTATATTTATGCTTAGCTAGACAGTGTTTCAGGGCACGAGCAATGCAGTTTTGTGTTTTATTTATCTGCACGCAAAAATTCTCCGAGGAACACATCGTTCAGAATATGAAAGAGGAAAAATTATGGCTCTGAAACAATGTGGAAAGAATTGTTTTGAAATTTCCAAAGAAATTAACGTGTTTCTCTGAAATCCAGAAAATTATGGAACATCTCACGATCAGGAAGACCAAATTTTCTCGTCGCCAAACTCTCTTTCTCTTCGCCAAGCATCAAGGGTTAGAAGCCTGCTCGCTTTCAACACCTATCATCTTGTTAAATTGTTGCATAATTAAGTCTAAGAATTAAGAATATCCAAAATGGCTGATACAAATACATGAATTGAGACAGAATCGGGCAGAATCGAGACTATTTGGCTGCTAGGCAACGTTGAATCTTTTTTTTTCAAGAGTGGTGCAAACTTATCCCTTTAAGTGCAAACTAACCCCGGTTTACGATATTTCTTTTCTCAAGAAGTCTCTTGAGCGGGAATAAATTCTTATCTTATACAAGCAAAGATGCTGTGTAAAAATTTTAAAATAATTACACGAATAATTATTAAAATTGATGTTTAATAATCTGATTTTAATCCATAGAAAAAGTTACATGACCGGGATTTTTCACGGTCCGTTTCAATATTTATTTTTAAATTTCTTTTTTAAATTTTTCGATCAAGATAAACAAGGGCGGATAATACTTGAAATAGTAACGCTTGAAGTTATAATTTATTTGCTAAAGATAGAGGAAAGTGAGCAAAAGCGGGCCCTCTCAAATTCTGCTCTGTAAGTTGCTGCAGGATAGAAGTTAAAGATTGAGGTGGTAATTTATGCAACTACCTATTGGAGGGTCAGCGCCCAAACTGTTTACTCGATGAGCGTGACGATCTGGTGTTTTTCAGCGCCCAAACTATCGTCTTTTGTGAATGTCGGAAATTTTTATGCTCCTTAGTTACACGTGTTTTGTGCCAGGATTTTGAAGGTACAAGGGTTGGACAAAATAATATGAGCACCTCTGATTTTAGACGTTTTGTCGAATATCTAGGCGAATTATCCTGAAACTTCAGGGGTGTAAAGAGCATACTACACCTCATATATTTCAGCGAAGGTTTTGTTCCAAAGGCAAATAGGGGACCAGTAACAAATTGAACAAAAAAAATAATGTCTGGGATCACCCTGTAAAAAATAATGCTTGAAATCCCTTGTAGCTGTAGCAAATGATTATGAGGCTTGTTTTTTACTTATCTGTGTTCCTTTGCATGAGAATAACACGTATATTCATGGAAATGTAAAGTTTCCTTAAAAAAACTCGAAATTTTTATTTATAACATGCAAGGTTTTCAACCCAATGTACTGGCATTTTCAGGAAACTTAACAAATTACAGTAAAGACAACACTCTGCAATCAAAATATAAAAATATTAAATATTTGATGAAATATAAGCATTTTTACTAAATAATGTTTAAATGCGCAAGCGCAAGATTTACCAAAACGTTTTTTGCATAATTTATTAGCCAAATGTATAGAGCTACTCTTATAAAAAGCCCAAGGTAATATCGTGAAAATTCAGAAAGACATCGCCGATAGAATGAGTTGAATTTCAGTTGCTCTAAAAAATAAACAAAACGATAAAGGTTTTCTCCAAATTTTTACTTTTGGAGCGGACACCAATATCAACTTCTTCTGCTTACGCTGATATGAAGCCAATATGTTCGTCTTACGCTCTTATGACCTTAAAAATTTGGAGAAAACCCCTTATGGTTTTGTTTATATTTGAGAGCAACTGAAATTCAACTCATTTATCTAAACATATTTGAAAATTTATAAAGATCTCGACTGATTGTGTGATGCTTGCTGCTAAAATTGATACTGTCAATATGAACAACCACATTCAGGACATGATTCTAGGCTCTTTGACCGAATGCAACTCTACTGAAACAGGTACATGTACAGGAATGTTGATGGGGCTGTAAAACGGAATTCCTTAACTCTCTCAGTCCATCTATGAAGTATTTATTAATAAAAACAATTCAATACTCATACCCTTTCTTTGATATTCTAAAAAGCTAACGGTGCAATGTCAAATTTTCCCTGCCAAACCCAATTGTACACAAAGTTCCAGTACGAGCATTTTAAAGAATTCTTTCGTTTTTCCAAAGTGAATATTTACTGTTTTAATTCTAAGGGTTTTTCATGCGTTCATACTTATATTCAAATTCGGATATTGCAAAATTTCATCAAACAAACAGCCCGAGCAACGCCGAGCATATCAGCTAATATCTTTATATTCTGATTGCAGGGTGTTGTCTCTACTTTAGTTTGTCAAGTTTGAAAACCCTGCATGTTATAAAAAAAATTTACGAAAACATTTTGATTTTATTAAGAAACATTATTAAGAAACATTTATTTTTCCATGATTATGGGTGCTATTCTCATACAAATGGACACAGATAAGTAAAAGAAGCCTCAGAATAATATGCTACAGCTACAAAGCATTTCAAGTAATATTTTTTACAGGGCGATTTCAAACATTATTTTTTTGTTCAGTTTGTTGCTGGTCTCCTATTTGTCTTGGGGACGGAATCTTTGCTGAAATACATGACGCATAACATGCTCTTTACACCCCTGAAGTTTCAGGATAATTTGTCAAGTATTTTTCTAAATATTCGACAAAACGTCTAAAATCAAATAATATGAACACTATTTTGTCCAACCCCTGTAAATAATTTAACTTTATACCAACTTATTCCTTATAATAATAGCTACGTATTAGTGTAAATTTGAAATATTAACATGTATAGTTATCTAAAAATATAATTCAAATAAATATACTAGGTGGTCTTAACTTGGGCCCTCACGTTGTTCCTTAAGCGAGCTCCCATATTTTTACGATAATTTATTCTCATCTTCTTGGAATTCGGTTGTAGGACCCAATGTTTACACTAAAAAGTTTTTCTAAAAAAAATATGTCTTTTTTATTTTTATTTTTGTTTTCTATCTAAAATGCCCTTGTAGTAATTGAACATCTGATATTTCTTTAAAAATTTAAAATTACTATTTTTATGATTGTTTTCAAAGGGAATAAATGCTTCTCTTTCATTCAATATTTATTTTCTCCTTTTAATGCCTATTTTATTCATTAAATTAGGGGGCCCAGTTTTGGAGCACATTTTTTGAAATGGTAAAAGAGTAATACATATTTTGGAATTTTTATTTAAATTGATTTATTTTATGGTGTTTTTAATAGTGAGACCTGTAAAGTAACTTACCTAGGTATATGTTCCACATTTTTTCAATGTTTTTTTTTTCGTAGTTTTGCCGGTACATGTCAAAAACAAAACAGGGGCCCGATTTTGTTCACTTTCCTCTATAAATTATGGATCTTATAAATTCCTTTGTTTTTTAATCATCGTGTTTTATTAATTGCTTTGTTTTTATCTTTGTTATTAGTATAATTTTGTGAATACTTCTAAAAATCCTTGTGTGAGCGAAAAGGACTATCGAGCATGTAGTAGTCGATGTTTTTTAGAGGCTTACAGAAAAAGTCATTTAAAGTGCCGGTAAATTTTTAACTTAAATTGTTTTTTTTTAAAGTTGATTAATTCTAAGCTGATTTTTTTGTATGCTAAATTAATTATCACAGGTTGTTCTAAAAGTTTTTTTCCGGATTTTTATTCCAACACAAAAACGATTGAATTTGAATGACAGATTCAGCTCATGCAGACGTCGGGCAATGGTTGAAAAGTGAACCTTGAACTGTTCTGCGAGTTCCCTCGTTGTTACATTGTGATCTTCATCAATTGCTTGGCGTAGATCACCATCTGAAATCATGATTGGCCGACCAGAGAGGTGCATCTTGAAGAGTGTGTAACGTGTAAATGCAGAGTAAATTGAGATACGCAGTGGAAATTAAGTAACCACGTAAACAGGGTAAGGTTAAATAATAAAACTTTAATATAAGATAAAACAAAACAAGGTAATAAGTGAGAAATTAACTATGGCCGAAATATAAGGCCAAAGAGCTAAAACCCAGCTCAAAATGTAAGACAATCAGATAAAAATTGCAAAACTTAAATGAGCATCCAAAAACTATAAGATAAATAAGTTACAAACTAGTAACGGTGCTAAGCAAACGGATCTTACAAACTAAGATACAAACACCACTTAAGTTTGACTAATACATATGAAATCAAATGAGTAATCTGAATATGACCTACTCATACATCAACCAACCGGATTGACCGGCCTCTTATAGAGATACACATTAATCTAAGAAACGCTACGGTTAAACCAAAGGTACTACTTGCTTAACCACACAACGTAACAAGAAATGATTAATGACTACAATTCTTATTCTCTATACAAAATACTACAATAACCCACAAATTGCACTCTGCTTTTGAAGCAGATGGGCAGATGGTATTGCCCTCTACGGAGTTAAGATCTAAAAAGATCTTACAGGTGGCATTATGCTACACCCAACATAAAAACTTGAAAAACACCTCTAACGAGGCAACATGAACTTGGCCCACAGCTTTCGCTGGTCGGAAGCGAACTCCCGACACCTACCCGCTTTGGCCACCCGGGTAGGCAAATAGTCGCAAATTGTAGTCTATATCAAATAGTCTACAAATGTACGACTAGTTAAACAATTAAGAGTAAAGCACGTATCAACTAACTAAATTCACATTTAGCATCTAGCATGGTCTCTTACGAACGTTAAGCCTAAACAAAAGTCGGAATGCTTAACAAAGCTCAAAACTACGGCTGGAATTCGGAACAAATCCAATATCAACAAAATTAGTTACGAGTTACATTGCCAGCCTATCATCATAAAATAAAGTTCGAATAGTCTTATGAGGACTAGAGAACAAGTTCGTAGAGCACGGGTTACACAATCAGATACACTGTCAGAGTCCACCTCTTAATTTAATAAAAGCACCGAGTCTTTATGAGTCCTTTCATTGAGAAATGTCTTATCAAAATAAATCTACACCATTCGTCACAAACATTAATTCGCCTTGGAGGGCGGACACTGGAAAAACAAATAGAATGGATTATGTAACAGACGGGAATTAAAATATACAGGCTAAGGCTCCCATCCAACTCTTAGTCACAAAACACTTGGGCACTTTCCTTTTTTTTCCCATTAATACGAGCGTAAAGCTCCGTAAAGCACTTTTACTTTTCTGGTATTGCATAAGCAAAACCGTATTGAGCCGAGAGGTAGGCATTCATTCCCGCTGGAAAACGGCCTCGTATCGTCGACCGCCCGTCGAACTCTCTGCCGTAGAAGTCGCTCAATACGGACGACAAGACACGGGGATCATAATTCGTTAACGTGAAAGTACTTACGCAGTAAGTTCCTGACGTGGAGAGCGTTCTTCCCAAAGCAACCCTCGGGATAGTTTCATACGGTCTCGTGCTGGCTGGAACACTGCTATTACCGGAATTGCTCCTCGATAAAATCGCCGCCTGCGGGGCTTCACCGTCGAACTCGCCTCGTCTCGGCGTAACGAGCTGACGAACCGGCGTTTCGTTGCCTCCGCCCGGCTGTGGCTCCGTGCGTTCCGGTCTTTCTCTTGCGACGACGAAGAGTCCTTTTCCCTTAGGACTCAAGCTGCCTTTTTGGCTTCCTTTCGGTTCCGTCGTCCGAGTCACTCTCCTCTTCCTCCTTGAAACCTCCCGCCAAGAAAGCTTCGATGCTCCGTCACGAAGCCTCCCTGCGGCATCATTGGTTCTGGCGTGTTGTTGGTTGTGACGTCGATGTATGCGGGGCTCCGCCCCCATCTTTGAACGATAGAAGGTACGCGAGTGGAAAACTCTGCACGCGTCAACGGAACTCGGACCTGGATTCGAATTCCGTGACAGAGTGCTATCTCCACGTCTGAAACCGGCGATACCATTCTTCTAATGTACGTAAACTAACAGTGCCATCACCTAAACGTTGGCAAATGTTTCGGTGACATTGCGCAGCACTGATCTTTCCAGAATACTCGTACAAGATTATTGCTCGAATATGCTCGCGTGATGGTTGGTTTGGTTTGGTTTGTTTGGTATTAACGTCCTTTTCAACTGCCATGGTCATTTCAGGACGGCGTTATAGGGGCCGCAAATTTTGCCTCGCAAGGGTTCTTTAACGTGCAGCCGGCAAACGACTACACGGGACCAACGGCTTTACTTCCCTTCCGAAGGAAGTGCGTGATCTCAGGATTTCCCCCTGAAAAATCCTCGTCGTCCTCGGCCGGGATCGAACCCGCGTACTCGGGCATCAGAGGCGATCACGCAAACCGCTGAGCCACCGAGGCCGATATGCTCGCGTGAAAGGTCCATTTCAGACCGTTGATGGCACTCACAGATGTATAGTCAGAAAGTTGATTCTTGGATGTAATATAGCAAAGATATTCAGGAATCGAATAATTATTTGAAAAAAAAATAATTGGTTTGAAAAAATATGAACACCCCCTTCGGAAAATGAGCCCTTCTTGAGCAAGGGTTCTAGAACTGGAAGAAACTTTTGCAACAACCTGATATTATACCACAAATACTGATAAAATGCTTTTTTCATTTACAGTTTACCCTTTGTGCCTAAGGAAATTCATTTGCCAGCCTGCGTTTTGAATGACGGCGAAGTTTTCGCAAAGCACTACGTCATAGTGGCTCAAGTCTATTTAAGAACCAATGCTATAAAGGATTGTTCTTGCAAGAGGAGCTGTAGGAAGCAATTTTATGACCACTTTATTGCAGAAAGATCTCCAGAAGTTAACAATACTGTCTTCAGTTTTTACTACCACGAAAATACCGTAAACGAATACCGAGAGACATTAGCTTATACAACCATTGGACTGTTTTGCGATATTGGAGGAAATCTTGGTTTGTATTCTGGACTATCTGTGCTGTCCATTGCTTATATCGCTCACGGTCTGGGAGCGATTTTGAAGAGAAAAATGAATAAACAGAAAATGTTAAAAGATCCATTAGCAAAAACCATAAGCAACATGATTTCCTCAGTAAGAAAAAATCATGAAACCTTTGAAGAGGTAATTGGAATACCGGGCATGAATTATATTTTGGATCGGAATCGAAATATGTTTCATAGAATGTTTTGGGCAATGTTATTATTCAGTGCAACAGTTGGGTTTCTGTATCTTCTTTATGATCGTTTTATGTATTTTTTATCGAATCCTGTGGTAATGACAATTTCCCTGATGGACAACCATACCGTTCACTTTCCGGTGATTACCGTGTGTGGAGAACCTAATAAAATATTCAAAGATAAGAGAGATTTCGTCCGAAAAAGAGGCAGAAACGATGATGAAAAATGTGATGTGGACATTTTAGACTTGTTGGATATGAGTAAGAAAAAGGACATGCACTACTTATGGCGGCGATGCAACATTAACGTAGATAAATACTTCGCGTTCGATAGCGGAGAGGTGAGCATATTTTGTGATCTTCAAATTTAGGCGAAGAGTCATTTTCAATTTAACAAAAAATTATACAGAAATTGCCACAGTGCCATAAACGACTAGGGCACTATATTTCTTACGCTTAAAGATAATTATTAATTTTCGAAGAATAATTACGAGGGCAAGCTGAAAAGTAAGGGAATGCATTTTATTCATAGCAAACAATTTGGTGACATGACCATTTCCAAGGTGGTTGCTAAAACCCGAAAGTACTGCCTATTTATTTCCCTGGTCTACTGGCTCTGGCTGGATTGCACAACCGATTGAGACACCTTTTTTCCATCATTTTAAATACTATATGGATATTTTATGTAGATATCAGTAATTTATTTGGTAATACTAAACAGTGTGTCCAAAAAGTCTGGTAACATGGCAGATATCTCAAAGCTGCCAATTATGCGAGATCTGATGAGTGAATTGGCAGCTTTGAGAATGAGTAACATGGCTCATAGGTAATGGGGGGGGGGGGGTGAATTCATTGACGCACTCAAATTTGACTTTGATCCCCAAATTAAAGGTCATCCATTTGCTAACTCGAAAACTATTAAAGTTAGAGAAAAATTTACGATTGCTACTCTGTAGAGCAACACCACGTTAGTTTAAAAACAATTTTTAATCGCACCTTTCCCCTTGAAAGATTTTGAGAAAATGGGCGAGAAAGTCACTCAAGGTCAGCTTGGGCTGGCCAGGTTGGCAGAGGTTTCTAACACAGTTGCATTGCAGCGAAGCGCACCGTTGGGAATTTTCTTTCCTTGAGTGACCTTTCCTTCCCGACGCTCAGTGGGGCCAAAATACGATAATTCTTGGCAAAAAAACTTTTATTATTTCTTCTCCTATGAATGATTAGTTAAACACTATTAAACATTAATAAACTTTTTTTTAACAATTATATGTATTGTTTCCGTTGGGACAACCCTATCAAAAGTCATGGGACAACTCTGATTTGCATGAAAATGAGACATTCCTTTGCAGTTTCACTGTTGGCATTCTTCCCAGCACTACGTAACAGAGAATATGCTATTATAAAATGATGATGGTTGCGTGAATGTTGTAAGAATGTCTGAAAGAAAGAGCTTTCAGACTTCCAATGAGGTACAATTGTTGGGTGCCATCTCACAGGCGAAACTGTTAGAGAGACGTCAACTCTGCTAAACATCCCGAAATCGACCGTTCACAACGTCATCCGTGCATGGAAGCTAAAGGAGTGCTTCCTCTGTCGTCTTTCCACCCTCTCTCAATAGTCTGCTAAGTCTCCATTATCTTCAGTTACTGATCATTTTTAAATATTTTCAAGAAATTGTTAAGTACTAAGAACCCTCTTTTCTAAGAAAAGCCTGAATATCAGGAATTCTATGCATCAAACATAACTTTGCTTTGTTGGTCATGAGATATACGTATATATTTGTGGGTTTGTTTGTTTGTTTTTTATACAAATCTACAGTTTTATTCCGATCTTGATAAAATTTCGCATACATGACCTTCAAAGCATGAGGAAGGTCACTGTCTACCTCAGATTTCGTAAAAATACTAATTATTGATAAAAAATCGATATTCATGGTTATGGCAGGGCAATTAGTGCCGTAATTTCAGAAATATTCCTGCAGCACATAGAAGAACCACTAGTGAACCGACTGCTGCAGGAGTCCACAATCACTTATTACAAAAGGTACGTTGATGACACAATTATCATATACGACGAAAGATCATCCAACCCCGATACCATAATGAATTTTTTCAACAACTCGCACAATGCAATGAATTATACCTTGGAAATCGAAGACATTGGAGCCATCAACTTCCTCGACATTAATATACTGCGCACCAAAGGAAAACTGGAATTCGGTATTTACAGAAAACCTTTCACTGCAGCTAACATCATATCATTCTCATCGAACCATCCCGCACAACATAAAACAGCAGCTCTCAAATACAACTTCAGACGAGCATTAACATACCCCATCACCAAAGAAGCCAAACAATAAGAGATACCACATACCAACTAGCCCGAACCAATGGTTTCCCCGACAGCGTGACGACGACACTGCTCAACAACGTAAAACGGAAGATCAAACAAGACCGACAGAATTCGTTAGCTTAAATTTCTTTGGCCCAGAATCATATAAAATTGCGAACATATTTCAAAACGAAGGCCTCGGCGTTTCATACAGGACCAAATACAACAACAAACGGACCCTTAACCCAAGAACGACAAACGACCTGTTCATTTAGCTGATTTCCATAGTTGTTTCAGGCAGACAAAACAATACCGCCTAGAGAGAAAACCTGCTCATGGAAAAATCATACATTGTTATATCCCTACAATTTCGTGCTTATTATTGATAGAAAAATGATCAATACTACCCTACCGTAGGTGATGTAACAATACTCTGCCTGTTCGGTCTCAACTCAAGTGGCAGCACAAATCGTGCTCGACAGCACGGACAACACGAGCACATTCAAAAATTACCTCAGCACGGATCGTGCTATAGCTTAACACTATACGCTTGACACGACTAGCACGGAGGTTTTGAATGTAGCTACTGTTAAGTTTATAACGATGAAGCGACAGGAGTGAGGCAACACCTAGAAAGAAAGCCAAAACAACTGAAACGTCATACATTGTTACATCATCATAAGTCGACCAACACCACCTAAA
>JAHWFO010068719.1:60930-114138 GCA_023313115.1 Rhysida immarginata
TGTGCAAGTGTAATTATCCCGGGCAACGCCGGGTACCTCTTCTAGTCTATCTATATATATAAAGAAGGATGTTTGTGGGTCTGTGGGTGGGTCTGTGTGTACGTTTTTTATACAAATCTACAGTTTTATTCCGATCTTGATGAAATTTCGCATACATGACCTTCAAAGCATGAGGAAGGTCACTGTCTACTTCAGATTTCGAAAAAATACTAATTATTGATAAAAAATCGATATTCATGGTTATGGCAGGGCATATTAATGAGAAATATCGCATGACCAACAATGCAAGACAAAGTTTTTGCAACAATGGTATCAACACGCAATTCACAAACACTCTGCACGGACCAACAATATATATCTCATGACCAACAATGCAAATAAAAGTTTGTTCAACAATGGGTATCAACAATGGTTTCAACACGCAATTCACCAATAACAATGAGCTCAAAATGATGATGCAATGATAAAGCAATCCTTTCCAAGAATTATAACAATGAACATAAAATTATGATGCAATATGGATAAGTTTCAATTTTGTAACAATGCATAGAATTCCTGTTATTCAGGTTTTTCTTAGAAAAGAGAGTTCTTAGTACTTAACAATTTCTTGAAAATCTTTAAAAATGATCAGTAGCTGGAGATAATGAAGAGTTAGCAGACTATTGAGAAAGAGTGTAAAGACGACAGAGAAACAAACCTTTAGCTCCGTGCTGTATTCAGTAAATGGGAAGCAAGTAAATAGAAGAATTGGCGACCGCTAGACTACCCAAAGTGATGAAAGGCCAAATTTTGCTTCAACACAACGAGAGAAGAGTGGAAATTGCAACAACACTAAGTATACATCTGAAGTAAGATTACCTGAGTAAGAAATTATTGGAGCGGTCCATCCATTGTGAGCCTTTAAAAATATTTTTTTCGAATTTTCATTAAGAATTTTTACTGTATTAATTCTAAGCATTTTCATGTGTTTATTTTTAAGATATTGCAAAATTTAATTTAATTTTTTGAGATTGTTCTGTTTACATCCAAGTGTAATTATCCCGGGCAACGCCGGGTACCTTTGCTAGTAAGATATACAGGGTGTAACTAAAGGTGTGTTACAAACTTTGGGGAATGATAGAACTGGTCAAAATAAGCATTTTTTGTTCTATGAAGATTGGTCCACAACTGCATTGTTTAAGAGTTATAGCAACTGTTCAAAATGACGCCCTTCAGCGCTGTACGTTGCAAGACGCCGTCGCTGTACGTTGCAAGACACCCGTTGCAGCATCTGCTGGGAGTCCCTGATGTTGTCTGCTGCTATAGCCAATCGTGCGATGAGTTCCTCCACTGAATTAACCATTGTTTCGTAGATCAGGGACTTTAGGTGGCCCCACACAAAGAAATCCAATGGTGTTAGGTCTGGTGATCGTGGCAGCCAGGTAACTGGACCACCCCGTCCAATCCAACGATCGCCAAACGTATCAGTGAGGAAGGCCCGGACATGCTGTGAGAAATGTGGAGGTGCACCATCATGTTGGAACCACATTATCTGACGGATGTTAAGAGGTATGTCATCCAACAGTTCAGGCAGCACCTCCTGAAGAAAGACGAGGTAGGTTTGTGCATTCATACGAGCTGGGAGAATGTACGGCCCAATGAGGCGATTGCCAACAATACCAGCCCATACGTTGACAGAAAATCGTTGCTGGAAGCGCCTTGTCGAAATGGCATGTGGGTTGATACGGTCCCAAACATGGATATCTTGGTGGTTGAAAATGCCTTCCCTGGTGAAAGTTGCTTCATCAGTGAACAGCACCTGCTGTGGGAATGCTGGTTCCTCTCTACAACGTGCAAGAAACCATCTGCAGAATGCCATACGTGATGCAAAGTCAGCAGCTCCAAATGCTTGCACTCGTTGCATACGAAACGGATGAAACAGTTGGTCATGCAGAACTCGCCAAACAGACATGTGATCTGTGTTCATGATGTGTGCAAGCGCACGGGTGCTACATGTTGGTCTTTCGTGAACTCTACAAAGCACAGCTTCTTCGAATTGAGCGGTACGACGGGTGCGAGCGCGACCATGCTCTCCACGCATCACAGCTACACTTCCTGTTGCTCGTAGACGTCGCACAAGCCGAGCAAACATTGTGTGAGCTGGCTGACGACGTTGTGGAAACTGCCGTCTGTACAGACGACAAGCAGCCCTTCCATTACTGTCTGCAGCACCGTACACTAACAACATGTCATTGCACTCGTTAATGGTGTAGTCCATATCCGGATGCGATCACACACGTTAGACTTTTTAGTGTGCAGGATCTGCTTGCATGGTAATGTGATGGTGTGGTCATGTTACTTTAAAAATTTACATGACCATACCATAATTCAGAAAGCGGTGTGTCATAAGCCTGCATTGATGCTGAAGACGTCATTTTGAACAGTGGCTATAACTCTTAAACGATGCAGTTGTGGACCAATGTTCATAGAACAAAAAATACTTATTTTGACCAGTTCTATCATTCCCCAAAGTTTGTAACACATCTTTAGTTACACCCTGTATATAGAAGACATGGTTCTAGTCAACGCAACAATTACAATAATTATTTTGCCTATGGGTCATTCCATGTCAAGTGGTCTGATTTCAGAGAAGTGCCCTGCTCGACCGTCACGTCCCCAATAAACATTGGTAAAGTTTTACGTTCATTGATGCAATACGTGCTGAGATTAAATAATTTGTTTGATCCTCCACTGGTGCCTTCTACCGTATGACTCCGAGATTTAAGCAGCTTTGAGATACTGTATCTCTGGCAATATTTTGTTGAGAGAAACAAAACTTTGCCATCTTGTACAGTTGTAGGTTAGGTTAGATTAGTCTTTTTTCGCTCTGTTAAACAAAATAATAATAAAAAAATCCATGAGCGATTTCCATGAAGAAAATTTGGAGCAAACTTGGCCCAAAAATTTGCGGCTCAAAAAATTATAAAGTTTAGGTCTTTATACCTTTGGAAGTAAAGGTATGATAAACATGAAACTTTGCACACAATAACTTATCAATACAAGGTTTTTTAATATAAAATTTCATTCTCCTAATATACAGGGTGTCTCAAAGAATGTATTAGCACTTTGTATTTTCGTGACGTTTGCAAATCCCTTGGTGCGCGTTATCATATGATTCTTTAATTACATTTGTCTTCTGTAATTCAAGCCTTTAAACTTGTCTCATGTTCATAAATAATGTTTTTATAGTCATTCAAAGTGTTAGTACATTTTTTTGAGACACCCTGTATTTCATTAGTTCAGGAATTGGGTATATTTAGTCCACTTTTGCAAAAATATACCTTCTGGAAACTTTCTTTAATCATTTCCAAAACTTTTTTCAACCCCCCCTAAAAAGTAGGGTTGGTTTTTCATCGCTGGCATATATGGCCCTAGAAATGTATTTCCGAATGAACATGTGCACAGAAATCGTATCATGTTGCGTATGATCAGAAATTATGCAACAGTTATGCGATGAAATTTGCAGGCCACAATCTTTATTGATATAAGTTAATAAGTGACAAATGGATGCACTGTGGATTCTGAATTCTCCCAGTGAAAGCCTTGAGCAGCATCTTGGACAACAAATGAGTAATTCTCAGCAAAATCCATCAGTACAATCAGTTCAGTTTTTGTTTTAGGCTAGCTTTCAATGACTTCAAATATTTGCTTTGATGTTTTGAAATAAAGTGGTTGCCAGTCAGTCACCAAATTTTACTAGCGAGTTTTCCAATAAAGTTGTCAACAGTGAGAACATTTGTTTCAAGTGTTTCGCGTTCTGTATGAATCATTGTTTGAATTCTATTGGCTCTTCCGAATCCCAGTCCTCAAACATTCATTCCAAATGTGCTATCAGTGCCTCTTCACCGGGACAGTTTTGGCATCGCTGCAACATACAATTTTTGGCGTCCAGATCGCGAACTGCATTTTCATGAGCAATTTGTAGTCTTCTTTAGTGTTGTCACTTTGTAGCATAAGCTTAATATTTTGATGAATGATGCAGACACACACGGAATGCGTTCCTGAGACACACCTCTTTGATCTGAGCTCACAGAATTTCGAAAAACCAATTTCAGCACCATATTTGTTTAGATATGCTACATGTAGTTCTTTCAGATTGCGTAGTAGCAACCGCTTTTGTTTTTGAACTTTAACGCCATCAAGGCGAACGGAAACAAAATCTTTCTTACCAGGGCACATCCTCTAAATTCGTCATTCTTATAGAAATCTCCAACTTCGTCGGTAATTGCCTTTGGCAGTGGTTTGGCAACTTTTGCCCCTCTATTTTTAATTTTCGAGCTGTTTTAACCATACGACCTTTTGAAACGCTAAATGTTTTTGCTGTCACCTGTACTGGCCAACTCTTTTGGGGCCAAAGTCAATAATTGAATTTTCATGAATCTATTGGATATTTTAATTTTCGCTTTCATGTCTTCGATTAGGTTAGCGTAATCTTGGCATGACAAGCATTCCTTAGCAGCCGACTTGCTAGCTTGTCCAATATCTTCGTCTGATACTGCAGCAGATAACATTATTTTTACGGCTACCACTTTCTGCACGCGTGCAATTTTTTTGTTTCACATAGCCAGGTTTATTCCTACTGACCAGCCTCCGAATTTTATTGGAGAAGTCCCCAAATCAGCCAAACTTCGTTCAAGAGTGTCTGAAATGTTTCTGATGACGATGACTCTGCCTTGCTTTGGACCACGAAAACATAGTTGATCCTTTGACATTCATTTTTTGCGTATTCATCAAAATGTTCAGCTTATGCTACAAGGTGCCATCATTATTAAAGGAGACTACAAGTTACTCATGGGAAAGGCAGTTTGCGATCTGGACGCCAAAGATTGTATGTCACAGCGATACTAAAATTGTCCTGGTGAAGAGGCACTGACAGCACATTTGGAAGAAATGTTTGAGGACTGGGATGCAGAAGAACAAATAGAATTCAAACACATGAAACAAATGTTCTCACTGTTGATAACTTTATTGAAAAACTTGCTAGTAAAATTTGGAAACTGACTGGCCACCACTTCATTTCAAAGCATCAAAGCAAATATTTGAAGTCTGGCCTAAAATAAATTGAAGTGATTGTACCTACTGATGGAGTTTGCTGAGAATTACTCATTTCTTGTCCAAGATTCTGCTCAAAGGCTTTCACTGGGAGAATTCACAATCCACAGTGCATCCATTTGTCACTTATTAACTTATATCGATAAAGAACGTGCGCTGCAAATTGTCAACTGTTGCATAATTTCTGATCATATGATACGGTTTCTGTTCACATGTTCATTCGGAAATACACTATATGATCACAAATATCCGGACACATGCACGTTTGTGCTCTAGCCACGATTTCATGGAAATCAATAGGGCGTTGCACATCCCTTTGCCCGAATCACAGCTTCCACCCTTCGGGGAAGACTTTCCACCAAATGTTGGTAGGTACTTTCCGGAATGTTCCTCCATTCCTCCCGAAGAGCGAGAATCAGTTCAGGTACAGAAGTTGGCCGATGTGATCTGGCCCGCAAGCGTCTTTCCAATTCATCCCACAGACTCTCTATAGGATTGAGGTCGGGACTTTGTGCCGGCCAACCCATTTCTTCGACCCCTGAGTCCGCAAACCACTGCTGTACACGCCTCGCTTTGTGGCAAGGAGCATTGTCGTGTTGGTAGAGAAATGGCCCGTTTCCGAAAAATTGCCACAACGTTGGAAGTGCACAGTTGTCCAAAACATTCAGATAACGGTCAGAGTTCATGATTCCTTGCACAGGAACGAGCTGGCCCAGTCCGTACCGTGAAAATGAGCCCACACCATGACTCCTCCTCCTCCGAACTTGACTGTGGGCTCTGTGCACTCAGGTAAGAAGCGTTCTCCAGGTATGCGCCAAACCCAAACTCGTCCATCGGATTGCCAGAGTGTGTAGCGAGATTCGTCTGTCCACATTACACGTTTCCATTGGTCCATTGTCCAGTTTATGTGGGCTTTGCACCACTCCAGACGTCGCTTGGCGTTGACCCTGCTGATGTGGGGCTTGTGGGCAGCAGCACGGCCATGGAATCCCATTGTGTGCAGTTCCCGACGAATTGTCATGGTACTGGCATCATTTGCAGAGGCGTTTCGAAACTCTGTGGCAATTTTTTCCGCCGAGGACTTCCGGTTGCTGCGGGTGACACGACGAAGCACTCGACGGTCTCTGTCCGTTAGTTTCTTGGGTCTACCGGTTCGTTGTTGAACTGTTGTTGATCCCCGGGTCTTCCATTTCATAATGACATCGCCTACTGTTGACTTGGGTATCTGAAGAAGGCTGGAAATGTCACGCACGGACTTGCCGCATAGGTGACATCCAACGATGGTTCCACGTTGGAACTCACTGAGCTCTGCCGAACGACCCATTCTTGCCAATGTCCAAGCAGAGTTGTGTCTGAAGGTGTGGGAAGCTATTTAAATGATGTGCAAGTCATTATCATGTGACATTGGGCCAATCGATGATCTGTGAGGGGTGTCCGGATATTTTTGATCATATAGTGTACATTTCTAGGGCCATATATGCCAGCAATGAAAAACCAACCCTACTTTTTAGGGGGTTTGAAACATGCTCTTTCTAATGAAAATGATTAAAAAAAGTTTCCAGAAGATAAATTTTTGTTAAAGTGGGCTAAAATGCCATATTTTTGGCATTTTCACAAAAATCATCAACTTCACATTCAATTCCTAAACTAATGAAATATATTAGGAGTATGAAATTTTATATTCGAAAACCTTGTATTGATAAATTATTGTGTGTAAAGTTTCACGTTTATCATAATTTTACTTCCAAAGGTATTAAAAACCCAAACTTTAAAATTTTTTCGAGCCGCAAATTTTTGTGCCAAGTTAGCTCCAAATTTTCTTCACGGAAATCGCTCATGAAATTTTTTATTATTTTGTTTAATAGAGCGCAGAAAGTTGTGCATGATGGCAAAGATTTGTTTCTCTCAACAAAATATTGCCAGAGATACTGTATCTCAAAGTTGCCAAAATCTCGAAGTAGTCATACTATAGAAGGCTGCAGTGGGGACGTGAACCAAACTACTTAATCTCAGCAAGTATTGCATCAATGAACGTTAAACTTTACCAATGTTCGTTGGGGACATGTATAAATGTCCACATAAAATTTCATCGAAATCTGAGATGGTCGAGCAGGGACCGCCAGACCACTTAACATGGAATGACACCTATAATATTCTCTAAGAATGAAGTACAGGGATTGAACAAAACATGGAAACATTACAATGTTCGCAAGTGTGAAACTTTGAAAGCGGAAGTGATATAACATTCTTTTGCTTCTGTTGTGATCAGACACATAACTTATGGGGTGGAAAGCCTTAATTTCTCCATTCAAAAGGTGTGCTGCTAATATTACTGAGTCATATTAGTGCTTACTGAGGGCAAATCGTTGTGCCTAATTAACTGATGCCTTTGGAACTGGGGGAGGCCGTGGCCTGGTGGGCTTTCACTGAACACAACTTCTGTGAAGTTAAGCTACATCAGGCACGGCTCGTCACTGGATGGATGATAGCCAATCTTTACCCTCCCGGCTGCTGCGACCATCATACAGCAGTCGTGAATCCAGGTCCATCCATACAGGCCCTGGATGGGCGTATTGGATCCAATTAATTAATAAATTAAAAAAAAAAAAAATTTGCGCTGTCGCGAGATACAGCATCAAAGGTTATGATGGCATATACGGTCTCCAGCAAAATGTCGTCTGTTAAGCATAAGAGTGGACGTCAAATAAGCTTTGAGAAGGATTGTGAGCCGAAGTAAGGAGACTGCTACAGAAGCGACTGCCGAGCTCAATCTCAGTCTTCCAAAGCCCGCGTCCACAAACACCGTGAGGAGGGACGAGCTGTAATGGGCAAAATAATCATGGGCAATTTTCCAACCACTGATGACGGATAATGCCCAGAAGAGAAGGGAGTGATGCAAAACCCCACAAATCTTGGTGTATCGATCAACTGAAGACTATGATATGGTCCGATGAATCTAGCTTCACATTGTTCCCAATCACTAGACGTATGTAGTCGTGGCGAACACCCATCCCAAGCTTACGGCTAAACATAACGAGTTTCCGCCTCCAGCATCTCGGCGAGTTAATTTTTGTATAAAAAAGATACTTTTTTTTAATCAGATTTCATTATCCACAATCCAGGATTATATTTATCAACTAGAAGAGGTACCCGGCGTTGCCCGGGATAATTACACTTGCACAAACTTTTCCTTTCATTGTTAGTCATGAGATATTGATTGTTGGTTCATGCAGAGCGTTTGTGAATTGCGTGTTGATACCATTGTTGATACCTATTGTTGTACAAACTTTGCCTTGCATTGTTGGTCATGAGATATTTCTCATTAAAATGCCTTGCCATAACCATGAATATCGATTTTTTATCGATATTTATTATTTTTCCGAAATCTGAGGTAGAGGACCCGGCGTTGCCCGGGATAATTACGCTTAATGAAAATTCGAAAAAAAAATTTTTTAAAGGCTCATAATGGATGGACCTCTCCAATAATTTCTTACTCACGTAATCTTACTTCAGATGTATACTTGATGTTGTTACAATTCCCTTTCTTCTCTCGATGTGTTGAAGCAAAACTTGGCCATTCATCACTTTGTGTAGTCTAGCGGTCGCCAATTCTTCTATTTACTTGCTTCCCATTTGCTCAATACAGCACAGAGCTAAAGGGGTACTTCCTCTGTCGTCTTTCCACTCTTTCTCAATAGTCTGCTAACTCTTCATTATCTCCAGTTACTGATCATTTTTAAAGATTTTCAAGAAATGTTTCAGTACGTAGAACTCTCTTTTCTAAGAAAAACCTGAATAACCGGAATTCTATGCATTGTTACAAATTGAAACTTATCCATATTGCATCATTTTATGTTCATTGTTATAATTCTTGAAAAGGATTGCTTTATCATTGCATCATCATTTTGTGCTCATTGTTATTGGTGAATTGCGTGTTGACACCATTGTTGATACCTATTGTTGTACCAACTTTGCCTTGCATTGTTGGTCATGAGATATTTCTCATTAATATGCCTTGCCATAACCATGAATATCGATATTTATTATTTTTTCGAAATCTGAGGTAGACAGTGACCTTCCTCATGCTTTGAAGGTCATGTATGCTAAATTTTATCAAGATCGGAATAAAACTGTAGATTTGTATAAAAAACGTACAGACAGACCCACCCACCCACAAACATCCTTCTTTATATATATAGATTCCCAGGAGTATATATGCCGTCTTGGATGCCAAAGGAAACCATTATCAGCTGTTTCCATATTTTTGTCTAATCTCTGTATATAAAAATTAACAACAGTGTTTTACAATGTATGACTATTTTCGTTTGCAGGAAACCTGGGGATTTCCTTTAGTAGATAACTATACAACAGATTCTTACGTTTCTCCGTTTGGTGTTTGCCAGAAAGTTTTAGTTGGTAAGAATTAATAAATTTTTACTTAATTTAATTAATTTGGCCATAAATGTATGTTGCGATTCTTTAACTTTTACATTATCCTTTTTTTCAAAATAACACACGATTAGTAACACACTGGCCAATGAATTATAAACCCGTGATGAATTACTGTACTGATATGTAAAGCGGGGTCACAGGTCAGAAACGATTGTGATAAGCAAATGAATGCGATCATGTGAGGTACATGCTCATTCCAAGCTGCAGGTACAGGGTAGGAACAAGCTGCAGCTGCTCAAGTTGAGCAAAATGTGGAAAACAGCAGACCTGTCTGAGTTCCAAAAAGGAGTTATTATGGGAACCCATCTAGCTGGAGCTACGATTTCCAGGACAGTACAACTGACCGGCATCTCAAAAGGTCAGGTCTTCAAGTTGTTCAGTGCGTGGAAACGGAATCCACAAAAGTTGTCGAAACGGCAGAATTATGGATCAAAAACAATCGACACAGACAGAGACCGACGTCGTCTGAGAAAGATTGTGCGGCAGAACCGAAGGTCTACTGTGGAGCAACTGACGGCAGACTTCAACGAAGGGTTATCGCAACCCATCTCCTCCAGAACAATGCGCCGAGAGTTGAAGCGAATAGGGGTGGGAAGTCGCATGCCAGTGAGGAAGCCCTTGGTGTCAGCAACAAACCGGAAAGTTCGCCTGCAGTGGTGTAAAGAACGGTGTGACTGGACAGTAGACGACTGGAAAAAAGTGATGTGGTCGGACGAGTCACGTTACACATTGTTTTGCACCGATGGCCGGCAGAGAATTTGGCAGCAGCCCCATGAAGCGATGGACCCCTCATGTGTTGTGAACACAGTTCAAGCTGCAGGAGGAGATGTCATGGTATGGGCCATGTTTTGTTGGTATGGTAAGGGTCCCCTGATATTCCTTGACAGTCGGGTGAAAGCCAAAGACTACCTGAACATTGTTGCATATTAAGTCCATCTTGCAATGGTGCATTTGTACCCAAATGGTGACGGGTTCTTCATGGACGACAATGCTACTGTCCATGGAGCAAGAATTGTTCAGGAGTGGTTTTCTGAACATGACACCGAGTTGCAACATCTGCCGTGGCCAGCGCATAGCCGGATTTGAATCCGATCGAGAATGTTTGGGACATGTTGGAAAGAGACATTCGTCGAAGGCATCCACTTCCGTCTACTCTGCAGGACCTGAAGGTCTCTCTGACGAATGCATGGTCTGCGATTACCTTACCTGTATTGCAACATCTTGTAGAGTTCATGCCAAACCGCGTATGTCAGAACAAAGGAGGGTCAATACCATATTGAACGAAGGTTTCTAATTCATTGGCCGTGTGTGTTTACTTCATAAAGGGCCCGCTATCAGTTAGTCTATAGTGAAAAAGCCTTGGTCTCTGATAAAGATAAAAAATAAAAAGATAAGAAATAAAAAATTTCCCAAAGTGGCACCACCATCGTGCCCACCCCCTGCTAGAAAGATAAGAGATAATATAAAAGTCATAGTCGCCATCTTGAAAGGAAGGAAGAAAACTTTTTTTATTTCATCTTGAGCCCTGAAAAAGGCGTTGTGTACTTCACATCTAACCCTTGCCATCTGACGAGGGGCAAAGAAGGGAGCGGAAGATGTGATGTATATGAAAATTATTTTCAAATGTTCCTTTGCATCACATGTTTTCTGACTTAAAAAACGCAATAGTGTAAGTAGTTTAAGATAAAATAATATTAAAATTTTGAAATCTTTTAATTGTTTAAAATATTTATTACTTTGTATTCTTTTGTTTCCTTTGAGTCGATTTCTCGTGTTTAACATAAGCTCTTCACAAGGTTTGTTGTACGTGACAGCAGTGTAGCAAGGTATTGTTATATCAACCAGATAAAAAGAATGACAATTTTAATTTTATGAGACTACGACTCCAGATTCCAGTCATCAGGACACCTTTTAGCTCAGTCACAATGGTTTTGAGGCATTTTATTATCCTGTTAGCCCAACCATACCCAAAGACAATTTTACCAGAAACTTATTAATGTTTACTATTGTATATATGAAATAGAAAAAAAATGTAATCTGAAAGGCTTCTTTCTGTGGTTCAAATCAATTCATTGTATTCTTATGCCTCTAATAAATGCTAACGCATTTTGGCTAGTTTTGGGAGTAGCAAACTTCGTTTGGCGATTGTTATGATCTCCTAGTTAAAGAAGATAGAATTGAATAATATATAGTTACTTATGCAATTTAACTATGCTGATGTATGACGGGCGTTCAAATTTGACCTGGACTTTATTTTTTATAAAATCAGGACACTACAAAACTCACGATACACACACACCAGTTATTTCTCAAAGAACCCTCTTTGCTTCTCTACACATTTTTCCAGCGCTCTGGGAGCATCTAGATACCGGTTCTGTAGAAATCTTCAGGCTGGTGTCGAAACCACGATAGGACAGCCTTTTTCACTTGGAGCCCAACCTCCGGCCTCCCAAGAACTCTTTCAATGGTCCAAAAAAGGTGATAGTAGCAAGGGGAGAGATCCGGGCTGTATGGAGGATGAGGTAAGATGTGGTTTGGCTGTTTGTAGTCTGGCATTGCTTTGCAGAAAACAAACATTAATGGTAAGGAGTCTTGGTCGCTTTTTCCTTAGTGCCAGCTTAAGGGAAGCCTCAAAATGTCACTGTAGTAGAGTGCATTTATGGTTCGACGTTCTTCCAGTAAATCGACATGAATGATACCCTTAATGTCCCAGAATACAGCCGCCATCACTTTCGTTGCCAACGGTGTCATCTTGAATTTCTTGGGTCGAGGTTAGTCAGTGTATCGCCACTCCATGCTCGCACGCTTGCTTTCAGGACTATGGTAATGAATCCATTTCTCGTCGGTGGTCACAACACGCCTTAAGAAGCTGTCACCTAACCTGTCATATCGCTGCAGCAGCATGGAACAGATTTTCACCCGGGTGATTTTGTGATCCTGGGAGAGTTGCTTAAGGACACATCTGACACAGATCTTGTTGAATTTCAGCTGTTCGTGGATGATGGTCTCCACACTGCCAGTGCTGATGTATAGTATTGAAGCCAATTCTCGGACATGAATCCGCATGTTATCCCTTATCAGCTCATTTGTTCGTGCGATGATGACATCATTGGCAGCAGTTGCTGGCCTTGCCTTATGAGTTTCATTGCCGGTGGATTCTCGCCCTCCTTCAAACTTTTGGCACCAAGCAAAGACGGATGATCGAGACATACCTGACTCGGTGAACTGTCTTTGAAGTCTCTGATGAAACTTTCACTCCTTCCTTGTGGAGAAACTTGATGATTATTCGTTGTTCCACTTGGATTAACACATCGTTGTCCGCTATTTTGTTTAAACAAACAATCAGTTGTCATGGCAACCGAATGAGTGGTGCTGCATTTGCATGACAGGCGGTATTTGCCATCCCAATAATGAAAGTTTAGGTTTTTACAACAATGAAATTTACAAAAAATAAAAATCTTGTAAACATTCCAAGGAGGAGCTTTAGCAGTGAAGCAGAAATACATTTATACATTTATTAAAAACAGATTAACCCCTCCCCCCGAGTAGGGGAAGGCAAATGGCATATCCTGCGGTCATCTATTTTTACCCCTTTATCTGCACTTTTTACCTCTCTCCAAGTTTTTTTTAATCAAAAAATTTGATTTTCTCGAACGTAATATGTATGAAATGTAAAAAACCTCGTATCTTCTTTCTTTTTTCATCATTTCCGAACGTATGATATATAATATGCCATATGTTGCCATAGTTCTAAGGACCAAGTGACTGCCACCCTCGCAAATCCGACCCCTAACAATTGGGCCTAAACTTCATAGTACTGTAGATCTTGCCTAGAGGAATCTGGATATACCGAATTTCACGCCTTTACGTACCTAAATAGCACACAGATATGTTGCCCTCCCTGAATCCCACCCGTAATTCCGATCCCAGTGTACCAATCAAAACCAAACTAAATAGTATAGATGGGCATGCCCATAGTAAGCTACATTCCGAATTTCAACCTTCTACCTCAAAAAATGTTGATTGGTGCACTGGGGTCGGAATTATGGGGGTGAGAGTCAGAGGGGACAAAAGATCTGTGGTATACGTAAATGAGTGAAATTCACTATCCAGATTTCTCTAGGCAAGATCTACATTACTGTGAAGTTTAGGCCAAATTGTTCCAGTGGAGTCGGAGTTTGGGGGGTGGCAGTCCCTTGGTCTTTAGAATTATGACAACATATGGCTTTGATATGTCATTCGATCGGAAATGATTAGAAAGGAAAGAATATTTTCTTTTCTAATATATCTTTCTTTCTCTTTTACATTTTCTACATACTACAGTCGAGAAAATCAATTTTTTGATTAAAATACTTGGGGTGGAGGGCTAAAAGGTGCAGATAAAGGGATAAAAATAGTAATGACCGCAGGGTCCGTTACTTGCCTATATCTTACTCGGAGGGATTAATTTTTTGTTAATAAATGTATAATTGTATTACTGATTCACAGCTAAAGCTCCTCCTTGGAATGTTTACAAGGTTTTATTTTAAAATGTTTCTGTCTTAAGAAGAGAATCTCCCTGGCACTTCACATTTTAGGAATGACATAGTAGTCATAATTGGCTAATTTTAACTTTACAATTTTTTTTTTTTAAGAAGCTTCATGCTTCAATTTATAATGTTACTATTTGCTATAAAACCTCTATTATCTTTTGTCACTTTAAAGGTGAAATTATATGAATTTATTTTATCTTTATGTAATAAATAAAATAAATTCATCCTTTTTGATTAACTTCAGTTACAATCTTAATTCAAAATGCACATTGGGATTATATTAAAATTAATTTTTCTATTAAGGTGACAGATTTGGTGTATTGAGCTAATTTTCTAGTTAAGGGTTATTGCGGGAATTTAATTTAATTTAACATATAGCAATAATAACCACAGTACGACATAATAAAGAAAAAAGTGAAAAATTAAAAACAGAAAACAATGAAAAGAGAAAGAGGAATTCCAGCGGACTCCTCTATCCTTGGACCACATAACCCTATGAACCTAAGCGCTCAAGAAGTCATTTATCGCCCTAGTGGACCGTAGCGCACAGGGGAAGAAGTAAGTGGAAAGAGAAACTGATGCCAAACTAACTACGAGAGGTCGTCAGAATCCCATGATGAAGAGGAATCGACAGAGCTCACGACGAAAGGTTTCCATCCACAGATGTAAAAAAATCGCCGCCCAGGGCCTACCGAGGGAAATGTTCAATACTAGGACTGACGTTTCTCTCACCATGACCAAGAGTGAAAGCCAGGCGGAAAAACTGTAATCCAAGGTTGATCAAAATTCCGTTGAGAAATGTGTCCGATTTTTTACGAGGATCACTTACAAAGTCATGGCAACCATTTTTTTCAGCGGAATTAAGACCGCGATCCACAATTTTCGATAAGCAGCAATGACAATGAGATGTATGGCACTTATTGATGCCGCTAGATAGTGTAGATATTCAAGAACGAAAGGGATATCGAAAGTCAGTTGGTTTTCAACCGTTGTTAAGTATTGATGTGAATCGGCTAAGCAACTTACATACGAAAAAATAGCAGTGCTTCGCGGACGAAACGAGAGGAAATGAAACGCACAACTCGTAGAAGCTGTTGTTGGAACTCTTGCTTTACCATACAGAACTGTTGCAAGGTGGGTAGCAGCTTTCCAACGTGGACAAGTAGCAAGTACAGATATGCCTCGTACAGGACGCCCTATGACTGTTCATGCCGATTTTGCTTGTGCCGTGATTGCACACTGCTTAGAAACGACAGACGATGTTACTCGTACCCTACAGAAGGAGTTGGCAACAGAAACAGGTATTGACCAGGCAAGTGTACATATTGTGGATCAACATTATTATGATAAATGAATATTTTTTGATTTTTACTCTTCTCCCTTCAGTACTTCCTGAATAATCCTTGTAAAAGACATTATTGCTTAAGTACTTTGCTTATTTTCATATGTATATTATGAAATGTTTGTATAACAACACAGTTGCCTGCAACAAAACATAATTGCCATGACTTTGAAGTGAAGTCCGTATATATAAAACCGGGCTTATCCCCCTTTTTATTGTAAGGATCAATGACCGAAATGCGTTTCGACAAATATCGCCTGTCGCTGCATACTAGACCATATACATTCTTTAGTTCAGATTTCTGCAACATGTACCGTTCTATATTGAAATTTTGAAAGTTTCAATGTTAGGAATTTGTGAACTGTCAGTAGTGTCAGAAAATGTTTGTGAACGAGATGGAAGTGTTTGTGAAGTCAGGAAATGTTTGTAAACATGGTGGCCATGGTGTTGTGCCAATCATTACTTGAATATTCCAGTGTGGTGGTGCACTATTGTTTTCCAAAACCACCCGTGGCCGAAATGTAAAACTTCTAATCGAGGCGAAAAGTAAAACTCCCACTTGTCTCGGTAAATATTGTTGAAATGCCAAGGTCAGTAAAAAAATAAAGAAAGATAAAATAATATTTTTGTGTTTTGACCGCATCAGATATTCCCTTTAGTGTTACCTGTCTTTCTCTAACGTCTGTTCTCTGGCCCCTAAATACGCACATTGTATCTCTACCCTCCTCGGTGTGTGAAAAGTAGCCTTATCGGACGAACAAACACGCTTAATGTAATCATTGTCCTCAACAGAAAACAAATTAAAATTTGGCTAATGTATAAACGAAACTCTACTGAATTAACCTTACTTTTAAAGTCTACAGATCATACCTCTAATATTCTATTTGTAATTTTTTTCCTTTATTTGAAATTAATCAGCGCCACAAATTTACTCGGGAACAACTACATCAGTGACTTTAACTTTTAAAACTTTAAAATTTTGTCCTGGACAGCAGTTTAATGTAAGTATGTAAGATTGGGCCTAAGACATGGAAGATTGGGGCTAAGTCATGGCAACTACTTTTTTTCAGAGCTAAGGGATAGTATCACAAAATGTCATGTCTCTCAAGGAAGCTGTGCATTCGTAGTATGTTTCCACAACGCCACATGGATAAATCATTCTTAGCCAGCCACCGTACAGAATGAATGCAACCCAGACGGAACTTCTGTCTTCTTGATGATCCTGCTTGTCGCCACTCTATCAGTCTCTTTCCTCGTGAAGTTGATGGTGATTTCGCTTATGACATCAGGGGAGTGATTGTGACCCACTTCGTTCCACATGGCAGACTGTGACCACAGATTACTATAGGAATTTCCTAATGAGACAGGTACACTGTGGGATTAGGGAGTAACGTCCTGATCTTCTGGTCAGTTCTATCTTTCTCCATGATAACGCAAGACGAAAGTGTGTAGGGCAGCTATTGCGGCGCTGGGGACGGGAAGAATTCGAGCACCTACCATCCTCGCAGGTAAAGGACCTATTATGTGGTAGACAGATTGGGAAGCTAATGGACATTGCAAATACTGTGCACCAGGAGATGGCCAGTTTCACTTAATGGTGCAGGAAATAACGAAGCAGATGGTATTCGGCGCCTCCCACATCATTAGCAGGGAACCATTTGCGGCCCTCTAGAACAGATATGTGTGCTGTAATGATTCAAATACATGAAACCTGTAATATTATGTCAACTTGTTAACATGAGGAGCAAAATTAGTATGTAAATCTCCTTTTAATAACGATATAAATAATTAAATAAATAAAACAAAATAAAAGTACCAAAGTAAATCCTGATGAGTATGAAGATTAATATTAATATCTGAGATTCTTCAAATTAGTCAATTTTTCATATTTATCAAGACTTAATTTGGTGAGTTTTATTTTGTTTTATTTATTTAATTATGTATGTCATTATTAAAAAGAGATTTACGTAGTAATTCAGTGATTACAAATTATTCCTTCTCTCATATAATAAGGAGCAAAATGTTGGCGTGTTGTCAAATGTCCGTATATTTCGTCCATTCCTTGTCTTTTCATCTGTATATTTCGCTCACGCTCGAATTCTCATAAAAAATAGTTGCCATGACTTATGCCCCAACCCTCGTACCAGTTGGTGCATAAAGTTCTGTCGTTTTTTCGACGTTATTTCAGGAGTCAATGACCATAAGTATGCAAATATTATTGCATATCATTTAAAACTACAGAAAGTTTAAAAAGCATTTGGTAATGGTATTTTAATGGTAATGTCAGATCGCAAGGGCCAGTTTTGGTTTACCAAGTTCCATAGTGGAGATGAGACACTTGAAGCTGACTCCCGTTCTGGGAGATCACGGATGGTCAATAACCAGGACTTGGGCCCTTATTAGGAGCAGGCAAGTAGCTCGGTATTTCCAAATCTGCAGTGCGAAATCATCTCTATATTATTGGGAAGGTTAGGAGATTCGATAGATGTGCGCCACACAAACTCTCTGTTGCCAACAAAACGCAGCATTTGACCATTAGCTTATCACTGATCGAACATCATCGGAATCAGCCATTGCTGGACAGGATTATTACTTGCGACGAGAACTGGATATTTTATAATAAATCAGACGTTCTTATCAGTGGTTATCAAAAAATTAGCCAACGAAAAATAGTTAGTGAACCACCCCAAAAAAGTTAGTGGTCACAGTTTTCTAGACCATTGCGGGCAGGATCTATAATCAGCTCCTAAATCGGGCGATACCATCACTAAACATGTATACTGTGAGATGCTGCACGTGCCCACAATAAGTTGCATGTAATGCAGCCATCACTGCTTAACAGGAGAGGTGCTTTGTTGCCTAGGAAAAAGCTCGTCCGGACGTCACAAAAATGAGCCCGGACATGCAGTTGGCAAACCTACCCTTCTCCCCTGACATCTCTCCAACAGACTACCATATTTTTCGAATACTTGACAATCACATACAGAAGAAATACATGTACATCAATACCAAAAAGGCTCTCGAAGAGGAGTTGAATCTGTTCTTTAAGTCTAAAGACCGGGAGTTATACAGTGAGGGTATCAAAAAGATGGTAGAACGTTAGCAGAAAATCGTTGAATCAGATATAGATTACTTTGCTGAATAAATATATTATGTAACGAAAGCTGTTAATATTTGTTTTATGTTATCTCAAAACGACAGAACTTTCTATGCCACCTGATACAAGCTTTAATGCGAATTTGTGTATATTGTCATTTAAGTTTTCTCTTTTTAAATATTCTCAGATTATGATAACCTCACCATACGAGGACAGTCCTGATTATACCCACGTGATAGATGGACAACCAAATAGAACGAATCTTATCACTTTTGAGGAAACTCAAGTAAGCTTTTTAATTTTAATATGCTCCTTGCGATTTACCTTCACACTTAAATTTTGTACTGACCTTCTTGTTAGAATCACATAGCCGTTTGAAAAATGTATTAATCACGTCAATATTTGAGATATCCACTCAAGAACAGAATATGTTCATTCTTTATATGAAAGACAAATGTTGACGTTACAGAGTCAGCGCGGAATCAATTGAAAAATTACACTTATTTCAGCTGTTTGCAAACATAGATCTCGGAGAAACATAAAGATCATAATATACGATAATAAATGTAAAAAAAGGTACTGTGGAATGTTATAGCAAAAATTATCCAGACACTTAATCGTTCACAGCCTCCCCTGTAACAGGAGTAGAGTTAGTAAAAGATTTTCTCTAATCATTTTTCTCTGCTATTAGTTTTCTTTTATTCTGGAAAAGACTTTCTACTAAGTTAAATGTGTGAATAAAAGGTAATCAGATGAAAAGTTATATATTTTATCAAAAGCAGTAAGACCCGTGGTACATCGGAATTGGAATGTGGAGGAGGTGCTTTTTTTACATCTGGCCACACACAAAACTTCAAAAATACTCCCTCCAAATTCCAGTTCAGGTAGACTTTGCTGGGACTGCTCACGTGACTGTTGATGCTCTGTTTTTTGGCTCACGTGATGACTGAACTCTTGGTACAACGGGACTGTTCTTGTTTTAATTTCCATTTTTAGGGGTGAAGTTCTTTAAACAATGGCTTGTAATTTATTAATGACCTTTAATTACCTTTTTTGGAGTCTCCATCTTGGGTGGGACTGGGTGTGATGTTTTTCGATCGGGATTCCATCCTTTAATTCCTCACCTGGCTGATGACGTCTTGTTTAATCACATGATTGCTGCCATCAACCGGGTCCCACATAACTTTTTGCTAGGGGTGCATGGCCCAAACCGTAGCTGCATGTCCCGTATTTTGCATCACTCTGCAAAGTGCAGTTTGGTGTGTGTCCGAATAGCAGCGTTTTGTGGATCGGATTCGAGCAAATGCATATCGCGAGGCTATGGAAGCGGGTGCAGCGTTCATTAATCACAAGTGTATCGCGCAGAAGCTAATGCGCTCTGAAAGGTGGGTGACAGATAATTGGAAGAAAGGTTATGACAGATGCCATTGGAATTTGGAGGTGGGAGGCCGGAAATTTTGTCGCAGGAAAGCAAGAACGTCATTGTGGAAAATAGCGGCAATAGACATTGCAGCAATGCTTGCGTTGTGCGTGACATTGAGATTCAGCATGGGAAAATTCGTTTCTTCTGAAACTGTTCGCAGAAACTGGGATCATGCAGGCCTAAAACCATTTCATGTCATTCTTAAACCCATGAAAACCGCCCGAACATCGAAGACAGAATGTGGTTTTGTGAATACCTAAGGGATTGGGATGAAGATGATTTCATGCACCTTGCTCCCAGCGATGAGTTTTTTGTGTGGACTATTAGATGGCCAAATTATCAGAACGACAGGGTTTGGAGCTTCTCAGCTGACTCCATTACTGATGATGAACATTACTAAGAGCTCTCTTAAAAACACGACTGCAGTGGAATCTTTGTTTGCTTCACTGCTAAATGACTGTTGTGGAGGTTCAAGGAGCAAGGGGAATCATAGGATGGGAAATATTTCCGAAAGCTCCTAACTGCAGATGTCTTACCTTTACTGCGAAAGCCTAATGACACACACGATCCTCACAGGTCTGCTTTCTCCACGATAAAGCTCCCTGCTTTAAGGCGAACGCCACACAAAATTTGCTGCGCACAAATGGTACTGATTTCTTTTCATCCAATGGCCAGTGCGTCCTCAGACTTGAATGCTGCAGAACATTTTGGAGCCATTCTAAAAGATGCTGTGGAAACTTTGATGATCCAAGAACATGGACCGGACCGGTATTCTCGAGATCTGCTCATGGGGCAACTGACAACAGTACTTGAGGATATGGAGTATGACACGGCTCTTTTTGAGACTCTACTGGACTCATACCCAGATCGAGTGCGTGCTGTTCGAGTGCGGGATGTATACAAGATAGAAAAGTGAGCTCTGATAAGGGACTCCCACTTATGGAAGCTACACCCTTTATAATAAGAGGAGTGGCTCCCAGCACAATTTGCACATAAAAATGAGGTAGAGGTACATTTTTCTCGAACGTGGCTGGGCGATAGGCACTTTGAACAGATGAGTTCACTTCTGCACCTGACTTTGGTGTGACCAAGCTTGTGGCACTGGGCACACTGCATTGGCCTGGGCACACTTCCATGTTCAAACTTGAGCTCTGCAGGCAGGACTGGGAGATTAAGGTACAATAATACCTTCCCGAAACGAGCTCCGACATATGGAGGGGGGAACTTTCTGATATCGGTAATATGAACACCCTGGCCAGAGTGTTCTTGTAACTCTTTCAGCGTCACCGACTGCCGGATACCATATATGTACCCGACCGACAAGGTTAAAAATTTAGGGATCTCGTACGCAAGAGTGTAAATCCCTGTATGGTAAAGCATGGGGCCGCATGCGATAGATTGAGTATATTACCAGAAATTTGCCGGAGCTAAGTTTTTGGAGACATTGGGAGACTTCCCGGTGAATGAAGCAATCATTGATCTTAAGAGACCTGGAGAGGTCCTCTCATCTAGGGTCTTGATGCTGGCATCTGTACGCTCAGATGAGCCATTTACTTGAGGCCTTTCATCCGTTCGAAAAACCGAGACAAGCAGCCAGGGACAGGCCGCTGAGCACAGTTGATCAACAATGGGATCAGCGCGGTTGATATTGGAGTTGAACTTGGGGGACAAAGGTGTCGTATTAGTGTCAATAGAGTTTGGCCTGGTGATCGGGGCAGAGCCAGAAGCCGGAAGAGCTGCGTTACTTTGACTGGGATTCTTTTCTTCTCCTTCAAATTTTGTTGCCCTTTTTCTTTTTCTCGCTCTTGGAGTTAGGTTTCGCAAAGAGGATGTCCAAAGAAGACACTTTGGAGCACAGGGATTTACGCTGCGCATTCCGTTGTTTCTTCCCCGGAGGAGAGTGGCACACACTTTTCCAGCCGTCTACATCTAATGCAAAGTCCATTTCCGCTCGCCCCGCGGAAGAAGAACGTCAGACGCGCGTAAGGGAGGGGGGGGGGGTCCCTCATCGCGTCTTCCAAGAGAAAGATTAAGAGAGTAGCGTTGCAATATTCGGAAAGGAGTCTGAAAAACTTTATTTTTTAATTTGAATGGACGATCTGAAGGAAGGAGGCTCCTTTGACAGACAAGTATTGAGGCAGGCAATGCACGAGAGAGAGCAGAAGACCAGGAATAACTTCGATGTTAGAGTATTCTATAAGGGTCGTAGAAATGAAAACGAAAATTATATATTTTATCCAAAGTGTATACAAGGAATTAAAAAATGCTCTCCAAATGCATTAAGGCATTTATTCCATTGTGTAACAAGGCGTGTAATTCCTTTATGGAAGAAGTCTTTCGGTTGCGTGGAACCATTCCAAACCCTCTTCCTGCACTTCATCGTCCGACTGAAACCTGCGGCCTTTCAGATGTTTCTTGAGATCCCCAAACACGTGAAAATCACATGGGGATAAGTCAGGGCTGTAAGGTGAATGCTGCATTGCTTCCCAGTTGAACTTTTTGATGAGGTTGAGGACGTGCGTTGCTTTCGAGGTGTGAGGACGCGCGTTGTCGTGGAGAAGAACTCCTTCTGTAAGAAGTCCAGGACGCTTGTATTTGATGGCTGCGCGCAGTGCCTTCAATGTTTCCCCATATCGTGCTGCGTTAACTGTGGTGCCTTTTTCAAGAAAGTCCAGTAAAATCGGGCCTTTGCGATTAAAAAACACGGTCAACATCACCTTCCTCTTGGTGTTTGCGATTGCTTTGATTTTTTCGGGGGTGGTGACCCATAATGCTTCCATTGACGACTTTGACGTTTGCTTTCGGGCTGAACGAAGCGATCACGCGCAGAGCTACGAAGCGCGAGCTATTGTTCTTTCTCACGTGATAACACTTGCAACCTATTGTTCAATTTGCACGTGGGGTTTCGCAATTGTTGAAAATAAAAACTTACGATCCTACGCGTCGTCTTTTTTTTCCCACACAAATTTTCGTTTTCATTTGTATGACCCTTACAATTTATTTACTCAGGAGCAACCACAGATATATAGTAACTAAAGGGACTGAAGGGACCGCCATCTTGGATCCGGGCCGCAATGTTATCTATGGGCGAGGTCACAAATACACCAACCGAATTGGGTTGGTGAAACAATAATCATTGCTCGATTGTTAACATATCGCGAGTTGTTAAATTCAACAGTTGCTCAGCGCTGCAGCAATGGCGTGGTTAAAAGCATTGTGGTTAAAAGCACTGGTTCGAGATTACAATTTGCAGCTTTTTTGTTGCTTGTTCTTTTGCATGAGCTTTCTTACAAATGGCGGCGTTCATGAGTGAAGACGATTTTGTGTAAGAAAATTTACAATTTTCGCTACAATTAGATACTGACACGGCTAAGAAGGTTGTAAAAGGTGTATTAATGATTTTGAAAAGATTTCTTATCAAGATGTTTAATAATAGGCAAAGGTATTGATTAAATAAAACGGCGACTTAACGTGGGATCGTTTTCCTGTACGGACGAGGCGATCGTGGCAGGCAGCTTGCACAAACGGCTTGTTTGCAGCAGAGAGCCAACAAAACCGTGGTTTTAATACCAAGTTTAACTGGTTACGCCTACTCCAACTTTCGTTGGATAGAGTATAGTCGCTGTCACTTCCACGGTAACAATTGCTGTGCACCTGGCCATGATGAACAACAAAGGACACGCGTAGCATACTTATACAATGTTGAAAGTTTAAAAAACAACATTGGCACGACAAATCTATACTCTGTTCAACGAAAGAAAAACTGGGCGTGTCTAATTAAATTTCCGATTTCAATTGTTACTAGGTTTAACAATTGAAATTGGAAATTTAACTAGACACGCCCAGCTTTTCTTTCATTGGACAGAGTATAATCAAATTAATATATTAAAAAAATAAAATAAGCACGATATAAAATAGAACTATCCTTGTGTGGAAGGATTAGCTCACAATTCTTTCATATCACAGGTTTACAAGGCACTGTATTGTATTGGTCCCAATTTGATGCGCTTAATATGTTAATAAAAGAAAGCTCTAAATGATTATTGAAATTCTTCGTTTCCTTCAGATTCACCTTGTTTCTCGTCCCCAGAAGCCATGTATTGATCCAGGAAAATTTTTGGATTGCAAGAAAAAATGTTTGGAAGAGAAATTATTATCAAAAATATCATGCAGGTTATTGCTTTTTTGTTGTTGTTTTTTGTTTAGTTTTTTTGCATTTTTATTTTATTTCGTTTTAGGCATGCATTATTTTTTCGCTAAATTTTTTTCTTAATATCCAGTAAATTTCTTGAATAGACTATTTAATCAAATGTTTATTTACTATATTTTTAAATGCACGGGGGAGCCATTAATCAAATTTTTAAAATTTTTTAATTCATCTGTTCTTTAGGAGCATTGTTTACAAAAAGAAGGCTAAATGTAGAAATGTACGAAGGTTGTTCAAGAATTTTTGCCTCCCGGTCCGTAACTTTTTTTTAATTGTTAACCGATTTTCAAAATTCTTTTTGCATCCGATACTTAAATTTGTCCTCTGTATAATCTATTCACTTTTCGACATAGTCTTCATCCCTTTCCACGCATTGCGCTATTGCATGAACCTGTCGGAGAGGAATTCCGGGGTTGTTGTCGACACGAGGATTGAATGGCATCTTACACCTCCTCGTCAGACGCAACTCGTATCCCATAAGGTGCTCTTTCTTCTTTGGGAAAGTGTCGCAAGGTGCAAAGTCTTTCATTTTTGAACTGCAGTTTTTCATCTTTGAATGTAACCGCTGCAATGCATCTTGTGTATGACGATCGTGTGCTGCAGAAGAGGGTCCTAAGCTGCCATTCAATCCTCGTGTCGACAACAAACACGGAATTCCTCTCCGACGGGTTCACCTGACTATCACGCATTGGCGGAATACGTAGAAAGGGGTGGGGACTGTGTTGAAAAGTGAATAGTGCATTACATACAGGACAAATGTAAGTATCAGACACAAAAAGAATTTTGAAAATCGGTTAACAAATAAAGTTACAGACCAGGAGGCAAAAATCCTTGAACAACTCTCGTAAATATAAAACGTAAGTATTGCAAATATACGTTAAAAAGTGTAAATAAATATTTAAAAATAGCGAACGTTTAGAACTATATATATAAACCGCTTCATTGACTCTGGCCACTGATGTGCTAAACATAGGTCTCGCGTGAGTATTTAATAATGTCACTCACGCAAATTTTGCAAGATGTCTATATGAGCACATCTTCTTAAGGAATTTATCGTTCGCCGTGTCCCAGGAGTCTAGGGAACCAACGATAATAGCGTCGATGGCAACCTTCGTAAGCTTAAATGCCACAGAGTCTTTGAGAGAAGAACATTTTACAATTTTTTCCCTATCTGGCAACTTGGAAGGCCGTGCACCAGTTATCAAATGGAAGAGTGACATCCACCAATGACATTAAAATACGGGAGGTAGAATTAGTGTATAATTCTTTTTTGTGGTTTACAAGTTGGTCATCGACTCCGCAGGATGTTAGTGAAGCACCGAACCAAAGGCATTGGTGAGATCAATAAAGGCCACAAATTATCCTTTTCCCGGCAAGCATTGTTCATCCACTGTTGCAGGGCAAAGTTCTGCTCAAACACTCCGTCAAAATGGAGAAATCCCTTCTGTGATGGTGTAATTACGGAGTGCTTGATCAACCCGTCAGTTAGGCGCTTCGCAAGGCAACCAGTAAATAAATATCTTCAAAACACAAGAAGCCAACCGCTTTTCCACAACAAGGTTTTATTTATCATGAATACGTATTTCGAGTGCTACGCACTCATTTTCAGCATGACTGAGGCATACAATCGACAATCGACAATCGATCAGTGTAATGAAAAAAGTAGTACGAGTGGTCCAGGAGACTTTAGCTCACTTTATACGCTCGCCCAAAAAGTAAACCAAATGAGGTACACTGAAGTAGGAAAGAAGCCTGATGAACCTCTTTAAGTCATCCAGAAAAGAGTGCCTTCATGGTAAGGACGAGAATCAGATTGCGGATTGACGAATAGCGAGTCCGAAAAACTAGAATCTAGCAGATCCAGTAGTTGGGGAACTCGGCCTTGTTAATGTTCTCGAAATTGACATCCAAGATATGACGGGGTCTTCGAAACCTGAGGGAACCCCTGATAGTGAGTGAATGGTCCAGGATACCAGCAACCAGGGTATTTTCATGATGTTCCATCTTGGGCAGCATGTTCCTGAGAAGTGTTTGAACATAGGAACCAATGTGGGTCATCCCCAGATCTTCATAGATAGAGAGATTGTTGGCAACTCTTCTGTCTAGTTGAGCAATGGACCGGAGGGTAACATTTTGGAAGGTCTGAAGATCTTTACTGAGGCATACAAAAAGCTTTACTGAGGCATACAATCGACAATCAAACAGTGAAGTGTGCATTTGTTAGGATGGGACGAAAGCAGCGCTTTCACAAAGCTCATCTAACCAGAATAAACTCCAAATGAAATACACTGAGGTAGTCAAGAAGCCTAACCAACCCAAGCGGTCTTCCATATTATACAAAAAAGAAAATAAGATTGACGATTGTCAGAAACAAAAAACAAACAAAATAAAAAATACAATGAGAAAGAAGATTGTCACATCTTCCAGTAGTCTGGGAAAGAGACGTTGCTAATATCTTCAAAATTGATGTCAAGAACGTGCCTCGGTTTACGATACTTCGTATGCCAGTTCATATTCATTGAGTTCTTCAGTATCCCTTTCACAAGCTTCTTGTCATGAGTCTTCATCTTCTGTATCATAATCAAAAGGAGATCCTGTATAAACTTTCCGATATGGGCCATGTTTAAATCCAAGTGGATGGATTGGTTTTTCACCGTCCTTCTGTCCAGCTGGGCAATGGTCCTCAGGGTAACATTCTGGAATGACTGTAGTTCACTCCATCTGGTTTTACAGATAGTCGCCCACGCAGGCATGCTATAGAGGAGTATGGTCCGGATAATCGATTTGTACAGAAGTAGCTTGTTGTCAATGCTGAGGGCGCTGTTGCGACCCATGAGAGCTATGATACTGTACTTAGCCCTCTTCGCTTTGTTCAGAGCATAGGACATATGCTGGTTCCATGAGAGTCTTGAGTCAATGATAACTCCCAGATACTTGTAGTTGTCCACCCAGTCCAGTTTCTTATTGAACAGAACAAGAGAATCTGGGGGATGCTTGAGCTTCCTATTGAGGTACAAAGCCTTGCACTTTCCGACGTTAAGGTTCAACTTCCAGCAGTTAAACCAGTCTTCGAACTGCTTCAAGGCGCACTGCAGCCGAGTGATAACGTGAGCCGGCTGGTGTGCCCATGTCATAATGGCTGTGTCATCCGCATAAAAATACAGATTACAATTATCGGGTTTCGGGAAATCATGTACAAAGTAATTAAATAGCACAGGCCCGAGGACAGAACCCTGAGGGACACCGGCCTTTACAACACGGGGTGTGGAAAGATCTTCTCCAACTTTGGCTTGATAGGATCTGTCGTCAAGAAAGGATTTCACCATCAAAATCAAATCACAGAATCAAAGCACAGAACACCTTTGGGCAAGAGAGGGGAGACAGAGGCTGTTACGTCAGCCAGGACCACACCCAAAATTATGAAACTCTTTGGTATAATCAATGCAAGAAGCACCCCCACCACATCAAAAATATTAAAAATCATATTTCATACATAATTAATGAGGGAGGAGGTGTTTTTAATTAAATGTGGGTGTGGGCAGGTGTAAAAACAAGGGGACACCCCCTCCATATTTCATTCGCCCTATAGTTCGATATATACTGCTCGCGCATGTCGACGGTTTCGATCTCGCATTGAAGCAGTTATAGAAGCTGAAGGCAGATTCATTGAATAGCCATATAACAAGAAGGTTTCTTGTGTATGCTCATGATATGTTTCGATAATAAAATTATCTCGACTTTATCTCTGTTTTCTGTCTTGACGTGACTCTGTCCTCAAATACCTTACGTACCCTTTAAATTAATGGCATCTGAAGAACCATTTGTGAGAGATTGGGATTTCATTTTTAAAAAAGTTTGCTTATATCAAATGAATAACAGAACTCGGAGCTAAAACTCTTTTAAAATTTAATCGGCATTTAATTTTATGTCATAAATGCTTGTGCAAATGTACCATTCCATCTTTTTAAGAAAGTTATGACAAAAAGTATCTCTAAGTAATGGCAATGTGGACTATTTTGCACATTTAAAAAAAAGCAAAATTGAAATTCATTGAATGGTTTTAATGTGGATGTCATTCTTCTGAACATAAAAGTATATTACTGGAAATTGCGCCCACATTCATGAAACTTTTAGTTGTTAACTTTACACAAAATGAATACATGTAATAAGTAGTAAATCTCGAAGTAAGACAAAATCTAGAAATTCATGATGCTTTGATGATATTTCTCAAGAAAAATATGTACAATGGTAAAGAACAATGTTTTGATTTAATAAATTCTCTCAAATTGTAATTTTATTGTCTTTAATACTATTTTTATAATTTCTTAACTGATGAAAATTTATTTTTCATGTTCAATCTAAACAATAGTGCACATAAACACAGCAAGATAATTAAATATCAATAAAATATCCTTATCTAACCATACAAATGTGTGTTAAAGAAGGGGTGTAAGTAGCACCACAGTGGCAGAAAGAGAAACTTAGGCTGTGCCACAGAGAACAATAGGATAGCATCGCTAAAAACAGGTCTGTAATAATAGAGTAGGTCATGGATTAACCAATGATGTCAACAACAATAAAGACTGGATCGAGCCTTCTATGAGCGCGATAACACAGGCACATGTCTAAAGAATTGCCTGGAAAAGTCCACATTTATCATCGTGCACCTATGTCTGGTAGCCATTCAGTAAAGTATAAGAAAATAATTTTGAACATTAAAAAAAGCTGAAAATAATTTTTTTAGCTCTCATGGAATTATATGGACTTTCTTTGGCAGTAGAATTTCAGCAGAAAGTTATTAAAATAAATATCTTAAATGTATATTTAATGCAATGATGTCAGCAACAATAAAGACTTCATTATTCTTTATTGTTTTTGACATCATTAGTTTGAACTACGGTCTATAGATATTCATGGTCATCGAGCTTCGGCCATTTTCCATTGTTTCGAGTAGCTAAGGAAAACAGATCGCGCCAGGTGCCGCATAGATAGCACTATTCCCGACCGCAACATGCGATAGAGATTTTCATTCAAACTGAATACGAAAGTAAAGTTTCTGTCTGCCGATAGGGTGGCGCTGCAGGCGCAGTTAGGCAGATTGTACATGCAGCGCCATTTTTTCAATAGAGTATTCAATACATGCAGGCCATTTTTTTTCTAGCCCTACCGGGAGCTAGAAACTTTAGCTTCATTTTAACAATGGAGCTCGATGACCATGAATATCTATAGACCGTGGTTTGAACGTGACTCCACAGTATTCATAGAGAACTATGCCTGGGGCTTATCATTTTCTTAGACACGTTTGAATAGCGCGCTCATAGATGGGTCAATCCAGTCTTTATTGTTGTTAACATCATTGGGATTAACTAACCATACTTCAGAAACCCGGTTAGAGACTTCATATCCTGGTTAGCATCAACGAACAGGAAAATAAACTATGGCGTTCAAGTGAAAGCACACCAACGACTGATCTTATTAGAAAACCAAAGCTCTTATATATGTTTGGAGAGAAAAAAATTTTCAGGCTTGAGAAATGGTAAACGTAAATGCCACGTGTACGAGCACATTCTGCTCCATTCATCGTAATGTATTTATTATTATTGGGGGAAGGCCGTGGCCTGGTGGGCTTTCACTGAACACACAACTTCAGGAAGTTAAGCCAGGGAAAAGGGATGAGTCTACTTCTTCTTCCATGGTTAAGCAACATCAGGCACAGCTATCTTTGGATGGTCTACCATCAGTGAGACACCATCTTCACCCCTCCGGCTGCTGCGACCATCGTACAGCAGTCGTTAATCCAGGTCCATCTAGGGACCCAACTCGTCAACCTCGAGCCATACAGGCCCTAGATGGATGTATTGGATTACAATATATATAAATAAAAAAAATATTTAGCGGCAAAATTTGACGACCGCGGAAGCCAGTGCTTATCTCACCGCCATCTATTGACGCAACTGTGAAAAATGAACCAGAGAAAACAGTGTAACAAAACAAAAATCAAACCACCATTTCGCTTGGTAACCGTCACTTCCCTTGAATGCAGTATGAACGGAAAGCCCTTGATTAGCTAACCACGCTTTAGTAACCGTGGTTATTTAACCGTAGTCAAGGCATAGTGCGAACATAGTATTATGTATCGTTTTAAAACACGCAGCTCTACATCAATAATGTGCTTTTGTTTTGACTAAACGCGCTGCACCATTGTGACGTTGTACAGTACTAATTATTAACAAAGCACTACATTGTTCATTTAAACTTCCTCGCCCCTTTGAATTTAACGAACTGCTGGTGTGGAAAGTTCATAAATGACATAACGCTGCGAATTTTTTACACTCCCAATTTTGAGTTTTTGATATTTTCGATAAGGAACTTTTCGCATGAAATCGTGCTATGTATTTATTGTCCTTCCATTTAGAAACTTCCTGTATAAGAGCTTTGATTTCCTCATCAGACCATTCACGGTTGCGCTTTCGCTTGACCGCCATGTTTTATTTTCCGGTTTGTTGGTGCTAAAAAATTCGAGTCACTGACCGAGTTTTGAAACACGGTTAGTTAACCGACTCTTAACCCCTCTTATCATAACGGAAACGTCATACATTGTTACATCATCATTAGTCGACCAAATTTATTGGTAGAAATGGGATTAACAATGGTCGACTAATGAAAATGTAACAATCTATGTCTTTTCCGTTATCAAGCCTTATGTCTTATTATGCCTTATATCTCTTAACCGAGCTGTAATCGTGGTTAGTTAACCGAAGCAGGCTGCACAGTTCTGCCTGATCGTGCTCAAGAGTTAACCGTGGTTATTTAACCGTACTCAATAATTAGCCTTTTCTGACGTCTTCGCAAAAGTCTTCGAGGTTATATGTTATAGCAAAATTTCGGACAACATATTTCAGCTTTTTTTCAGACTTCACTTGATGATGCTGGATTTTTAGACATCGTTGTTTTTGACTCCAGACACCGGAATTTTAACTATTTCCTCATCGTGACACTTGATCTTAATGGCGTCCCTTTGACTTGTGTGAGCGGTGAATTTTTCTAGAGATCCGTGCTTTGTAATCTTCTCCAGAATTCCTTGATTGGTTTGCCACGGTGACAATAATTTTTTATTAAATATCTTTATTTTAGTTGTTGCTGACTTCTTTTCTTAGATTATCAAACTTATATTCTAATAAATAAAGATTTTTCCAATTAACTTTCTATTTTAATAGGTTGCCTTTCATCCAATTCGATTTTCTACCAGAATGTACAACCCCAATTGATGCAAAACACACGAGAGATGAGTACTTGAGAATCTACACAGAATCGAATGTTCTTAATGAATGTTCTTGCATAAGAAGCTGTCACTTTACCAAGTACAGATCTTTGTCTTATTTAACAGGTGTAGAAGCGCAAAGTACTGCGATAATGGTGATAGGTTTCCATACGAGTCTCGTGAGAAACTTACAGGAAGTGGAAAGTTATGACATCATCAAATTGTTATGCGACACCGGCGGCATTCTGGGCATTGCTACGGGGCTATCCGTACTTAGCTTGTGTGATGTGGTTCAAGCACTTTCCCTATATCTTTGTTGCCGAAATAAACGTCGCAGATAGACATACTTTTCCTTAATCTCAAGCCTAGTATTCTTTTTATAGAATCTGTATTAGTTTTTATGCCTTAATCCTATGCGTTTATAATAATTAATGCTTTAAATATGTAAATTTGTTAAATTATAAAAGTTAAATTTGTTAAAATCACACTGTATAAACAAGATTTTCTCTTGGCTGAATTTAAAGCTGAGCTTTAGTTATGTTCCGTTAATTATGTTCATTAATCTATTTATTGCCATTCTTAATTCCCTTACTCTGTATGTTACGTTTTAATATTATTTCTTAAACAACTCTAACCTGCAACGAAAATCAACCACCGAAGATCTAGGGGTCATCTTCAAATCATACCTCTCATTTGCGGACCATATAAATTTCATTACCTCTAAAACTACCTACTTCATCATTAGAAATTCCCTAAGTTTTCAACTTTTCAATTTTTCTTTCAAATAGTTTAGTAAGACCTATATTAGAATATTCCTCATTTGGTCTTCGTTTCATTCTACATTGCAAATCTGCATAGAAAAGATTCAAACAAGTTTCCTGCTGAACCTTTTTAAAATAAATATTATATTTTTTTATTATATCCTGTCTATTATAGAATAAATATAATATAATTTTATATAAATTATATCCTGTCTATTATAGAACAAATAAATATAATATTATATCCTGTCTGTTATATAATAAATATACGTATATACTACAGTATTCCTAATTCCTATTTTTAAAGTACTTTAAATGTGAGAAACTATCTAAGAGACGTACTGTTTTTGATCTTGACTATCTATTCATGCTCCATAATATTGTTTATTGGTTTCACAATGTCCGTCTATACGTTCGCCCCCTTCATAATTTCCGCATTTTTTGAGATAGAAGGTTGAAATTCGGAATGTACTGTAGCTTACTGTGAGCATGTGGACCTCGCTATTTAGTTTGGTTTAGATTAGCCCACTGGGGTCGTACTCAATAAAATCAATTTTTCGCTTTAAAAATTGGGGAGGGGGGTTTTAAAAGTGAGATAAAAGGGCTTCCGCTACTTTCTTATACTTTCCTCGGGAGGATTAATTTCTTGTTAATTATGTCAATTTACGTATACCCAAATTCAATTCCAGAAAAAATGAAATCTTTTATTTACCTTTATTAAAAAACAAACAATCATATGTAATTTCTTATTCTATAGAATGTTTAAACAATGTAATACTATTTCCAACTATGAATTATAAAACCACTGTCTTTGGTAATACAGGGTGAGTTTGAGAATTTAGATGAAAGTATTAGCTTAGTTGAAATGTTGGCTTTTATTTTTAGCAGACAAACTTTACGGTGTTACAATAAATGTTCGAAATGACGTCCTCTTTCGCGAATAACAAAAAGAAGAAATCGGGGGTGATAAATCTGGCGAGCGAGGGGTTATATGAAAAATGGGGTTTATGTGAATAGTCCACACTCGATTGCTGAGCTGAAAACTGACATCACAACAGCCATTTCTAACATCAATACTGCCATGCATCGCAGAGTCTCACGAAATCTGGTAAAACGAACACGCTTTTGTATTCGCGAAAAAGGACGTCATTTCCAACATTTATTGTGAAACCTAAGTTTGATGCTAAAAATAAAAGCCAACATTTCAACTAATCCCTGTGATATTTTACTTTCATTTAAATTCTCAAGCTGGTAATTTTACGGGCAGCTAAACTTTGATGTGCGCGACTTTAAACTCACTCTGTATATTGCTTCTTCTGTAGTTGATTAATTATGTTTCTTTTTTATGTTTACTTTTTTATGTGTATATCCTTTTGTATTGAGTAGAAGCCAGTAAATAAGTTACAAATAGATATAGAAATGAAACAAATAAGAGCATTGACTTGAAAACTACTTTTATTTCTCCACACAATCTCCCTGTACAATGAGACACTTATCACGTCGTTTCACAAGCCCCCCTCAAAATCAGCAGCATAAAGTTCTTTGGGCTCCTGTCTGATTCAGGCGGTGAATTCCCTTTGTACAGCTTGGAGGCGAACAAATGGAAGTGGCTTGGAGTAAGGTAAGGGCTTTCCGGATGATGTTCCCAATGGAACTTTCGCAGCATCTCTGTTAACTTGTTGGCAATGTGAGGACGCGTGTTATCATGCAAAAACAGCACGCCTTTGATGAGTTCTGGTCGCTTCAGTCGAATGACATTTTATGATAATGTTACAATAGTTGGCATTTACAGTTTACTCTCGCTGCCGGAATGTGTTAAGCAGTATCTCCTAGTGGTGTATCACTTTCCCCGCGATGAAGCTGTACAAAGGGAAATCAGACAGCAGCCCGAAGAATTTTTATGCTGTTGGTTTTGAGGGGCTTGTGAAGCGATGGGACAAGTGCCTCATTGTTCAGGGAGACTATGTGGAGAAATAGAAGTAGTTTTCAAGTCAGAACAGTTATTTGTTTCATTTCTATATCCATTTGTAACTTACTTGCTGACTTCTTCCTCGTATTTATATTTTGTTGTATCCTTACTTTTTGTAATTCTTTTGTACTTGTAAGCTATTACTGGGATTTTAGCCTGTTGCTTGCAACCTTTAATAAATAAATAAATTGCCTAATTAAAAACACTGAAAAAGCATTCCAGTAAAGAGATTCCTTTCCTGTATGGGTATATTCATGATTTGTGCCAGCGAGGAGCAGTATTTGATTTATAGACTTTTTCTCATATAAACAATCAGTTTGGGTCTAGCACTCAGATGATTCCTTACTCACGTGCAGGTATATTAAATATTCACTATCCAAACCACTAGCGCCATCTGACGGTGTTTATAGACATGAAAATTACTTCATCCCGAAATAATAAACCTGATTAGCCCAATCGGTACTCTACTGGCCATATTATCTGAAGACTAAGGCTGTGTCTATAAAGTGACTGTGTAGCGATCACTCGTGCCCCAACCTGTCTCAAAAGTGACAGGAGGACTACTGCAGAATCGTAATGGAATAGTGCCAAACGTTTCCTGCTTTCGACATCATGACGCACAGGAGACCATATAATCGATTGATAGCTCGTAGTTTTTTGGAAAGGGTCTTGACATATCAGCTGAGATGCTCCGTGCACGGTGTCTTACTTTATAGATGCTTTCCTCTTTCTCGCATTGAACGTTTTTAAGCAATTAAGCAATTCTTCGGCCGCACTCCTAAAGTGGGCCATCTTTATCTTGGTTGCCGTTCCAAGCAATTTTTTGACGCCTTTATCGGCATTGTCATAGACTAATGATGGAAATTAGCCTATGGTATATGGTATATTGACGCCTTTATCTTTAATTTCTTCATACTACGTATTTTATATTGAATAATTCGAAAAATATTACTTTAAATTTAAGTTTTGATACAAACACCTATTTTAAGAAAAAGTAAATAAAATAAAACTTCATTCCACACCAGTAGACACATACGTACACGCTATTCCAAAAGCGTTTTCACTTAGGTGAATGATGTTCGGCTTCCATGCAATATTAAACCAGCAAGATTAATCGGTTCAGGCAAGAAGTCGAGTTCGTATCACGTTGAACGACGCCATTTATTGTTTCTTAGCAACAGGGATAGGTAGGCAAAATGAGTGACGTTAAACTGTTTTGATAGAAATCTGATTTTGAGTATTTATTAGGAAAGTTTTTCTTTATTGTTAATAAATCAATGTATGTTATTATTATCTTTGAACAAATGCAGTACAATAACGTGAAAACTACATGAGGAAGTATAAGGAGCGTTCAAAAAGAAACGAGCCGGAGGCCTAGGAACAGAAACCAGTGCCTGTATGTCAGGAGTATTGGCCCTGACTGTAGAGGCAATTGACCCACTGCGACACAAGACGATGAATGGCTGTCTCGTAAATGTCCGGGGCTGCGTTGTGAATCAGTTCCGCACGTACTACTTGACGTCCTCGTCCGAAGTGAATCGTTTGCCCCTCAGAGCCTTTTTAGAGGACCAAAAAGTGCGTAATCTTAGGGAAAGTGGTGTGGACTGTATGGAGGGTGACCGAGAACCTCCCACTTGAATTTCTACAAGAGTGCCGTGATTGTGAGGTCTTGCATTGTCGTGGAGTAGAATGACCCCACGGGTGAGCTTGCCTGGTCGTTTCGATTTGATTGCTTGGCGAAGGGTGGTCAAGGTTTGCGAGTAACGCTGGGCATTCAGTGTTGTCCCGTGCTGCAGGCAGTCTATCAAAAGGGGGCCGTCTTGATCAAAGAAGAACGTCAGCATAACCTTTCCTGCACCGTTGGACGATTGACGCTCGCTTCTGTTACTTTGTATAGTCACGTGACTTCCACCGTCACCCTCTAGCGGCGGCCTGTGAACTTCCGCGCTCTTGTCGGAAACACGCAACGATATCACCATTCTGTTACCGGTTTGCACATTCCAGACTACGGCTCGTTTCTTTTTGAACGTTCCTTATAACTGATAAGTGGCAAAGCCAACACCACCTCTACTCAAACCCTGAGCGCGAAAATTTCATACATTGTTACATCATCATATCTAGTCATAATTTAAGAGTTATTATTGGTAGATATGCGACTAAAGATGACTACTTATGACGTTTTAACAATGAATGATGTTTTCGCGCTCAGGCTTTCTCTTTAGGTGGTGTTGGCAAAGCACGTTCAACAATATAACGGGGAATACACGAATTAAATCATTCCATGTTTTCATGAAATAACCAGTAGTAGAATATTAACTTTAAGTTTGTTTCAGATTTAATACAATAATAGTTTTCTAAATATATAAGGTATAAATCTATTTTGGTATTTCATAGGGAATAGCTACCAATCTTTCGAAATAAAATACAGGGTGATTACAAAAGAACTTCACACTTTTAAAAATTTATTACATCAAAGCTATTCAGAATATAGACACACCACATACGGCTTCTTAAAGAAAAACTCTTGAAGTTTATTGTGACACAGTTAAAGATGTTCAATATGCCCCCCTGTAGTCGAATTCGTCCCAAACCCGCATTAACATGTCTCCATCAATCCCAGGTATCGCTACCGTAATGCGTTCTTTCAGCTCGTCTAGGTCACGGGGAAGGGGTAGGGTGAAGACCTTGTCCTTTACACACCCCCATAAAAAGAAATCACAAGGTGTGAGGTCGGGGCTCCGCGGTGGCCACTTTGCAAGTTCCAGGTGATTGTTTGCTCGACCAATCCACCGCTGTGTTTTCTTTTTATGGGGGTGTGTAAAGGCACAGCCTACTATATAGATAACAGCCTGTTCAATCGACAGTTTTCAAGTTTCACCGCAGTAAAGGAGGAGGGCGCTTTTAGGTAGGGCGAAGTAGAGTCACTTTATAGGAAGAGTACCGCATTTGAGTGAACTGTGCCGCAAGGCTTCTGATTGGCTTTTTGGTATCACGTGGCATAATCGCAGCCAGTTTGAGTTTTCCCGGGTGAATGCTTGCTAATCGTTTCTGTGTACTTCAGTGAGCTTTGAAACTTACTTGGGAGCACTTGAGACTTTAATCAACAAATAGTAAGTTTCAATCGATAAACAGAAACTATTTTATCGATAGCAGTTGCATGTATTAATAATAAACAAAGTTTTCCTAAGGTTTAGAGATGAATAATTTCGCCAATTAGCTTTTACTTTATCCGGGCCATTATGCCAAATTATTGCGCGGTAAACTGCACTAAATCCAGTAGAAAAGGGGAAATTAATGTTTTCCATTCCAACTGGGAAGAACAAATATCCATGCCCACGGCGGGATTCGAACCACGCCCCAGCCCTCTCGGCCACCGAGCCGGCCCTGTCCACTCTAAATGAAATATATCATTGAGATTTAATTTAAGCAGTCCAAAAACGATGTGAAAATGAAAAAGAAAAAAAATAAAATAAATAAATATTAACTTGTCTATTTTTCTTAAATTTCAAATTCATAAATGACATGTAAAACCTAAAATTCTTTCTACATTCATTTGAATTAAATATTAAATTTATGAAATTTTATAAGTTAACGAAATACAAATTATATTTTGTTATTGATGACCTAAAAAAAAAAGAAGTGGTGTAACAATTTAATATGAGCAGTAGAGTTATCTTTTATTTTTACCACGTTAAATATATTAAAAAACCTATTTATCATGTATTAAGTGAATTTACAAATCGTAAAATATTACATCATAACATTTTACCGAAATGCGGCGTGAATATCTCCCTCAAGGTGGCTATTAGCTCAAATTAAGAACTTACATCCGGGTCCTGATAAACAAATCAGAGTATTAACACTTAAATGTAAAAAGGGTATTTTCAAACGACCATGTACCAAACTAATTCCATTGCCACTAGACACCCAATGCAACCCCGAAATATCCATGGTGGGCGGTCATCAATCGGATACAACGACTTGCGTAGGCGATCGGATACAACGGCGGTATGTTTAAGTGCATTTTGCAAAGAGCTCGCAACGATGGATCATGTGCGCCTGACGATGACAGATGTTGCCAAGGCAACTTATATATTGTTTTTTTCCAATAAGTAAGATGTAAATTATTCCCCAGTTTTATGTCCCCCCCCCCCCCCCCCATCTTCTTATCAAATAAAGTGTTGTTAACAGTTTTCTTCTGCTGTAAAATTGATTTCGTTCCTGGAGCTATCGCTTGGAAGAAGTGTATGATAATTACGAACACATATCCTTAATTTATTATTTCATTTTATTAATTCATTCGGTAATCTTCGTAAATTTTCCGAAGGTAAATTCATGAGACTCAGGGCTGGCGTCATGTGAAACGTCGAGTGATACGTTGCGTTGGTGAGGGGGTATGTATCGCAGTGCTTTATAATTTTAAATAAAAATAGTAATCATGGAGCCGGCTCGGTGGCCGAGAGCGTTAAGGCTCAGGTCTCGCTGCTCTCGAAACCAGCGAGTCGGGGTCGAATCCCTCCGCCGAGGGCATGGATGTTTGTGTTTGTCTCTTTCATTATCATCCTTTCATCATCATTCCATACTGTGGAACTAACAATTCCAGTTTCAATTTGAATCTAGTATTTACCGATTCCCCCTTCAAACTTTATTTAACAAAAAAATATGATAGGAAATCATGAATGTTAAGTCACGCGATCCAAAGATGGCCAAAATCGAATAAAGAAGAAGTATTCATGGATGCATACCTCATCTTATAAATTATTTCGAGACTAATAATTGTACTGCAAAATTAAGGTTTTGTGCTTAATAACAGTGCTCTAACTGCAATACTTTGGCGACCGCTGCTAACGATTATGCTTCCCCTTTTACCGCCATGTTTTTTAGAGTTTTCACTTCTGGAGCGCTACCGCCGCCGCACAACGTCATCGCTTCCAAGGTATGCTTACGCGCAAAAACATTTACGGTCGAACAACTTCGTGTACTTCCCTTGCAGTGCTAAAAAAATCACATTGAACGAATAAACGAATGCGCCTATAGTCTAAAGGCGGAAGGATACGATGTTGTGCACTATGTCCGCCGAGGCCTATGAGATACCAAGGCCTGGAAGTGGAAAAGTCACCTGACCATCGGGGTGCTAGCAACAATCCAACCTTCGTTGTCTCCATCTTGGCCGAGAGGGCTAGGGCGTAGGCTTTCGAGTCTGCTTGATCGTGGGTTCGAATCCCGCCATGGGCATGGATGCTTGTGTTTGTCCCGGGCTGCGTACAGATATAACTTGTGTAAAAGGCGCAAAATGACCTTAGTAGTCGACGCCAAAAATTCTAATAAACCAAACTAAACCACTTTGGATGTTAACAATCAGTGTTTTTCCGTTTATTGGAAACAGTGAAGATTGGACTGTTGCTAGCACCCCGATGGTCAGTTGACTTTTCCGCTTCCAGGCCTTGTTATCTCGTTGGCCTCGTATGTCCTTGATATCACGGTCGTATTTTAGATTTTTTTTTACTACTTTTCCGGTCATTTATTGAATGAGCCTTATACCGGATGTTTCAAAAATAACCGGTATATTTGAAAAATCAATAAAAACTAAACGGGCAGCGATAGAAATACACCGTGTGTTGCAATATGCTTGGGACAACAGTAAATTTTCAGGCAGACAAACTTTCAAAATTACAAACGGTGTATTTCTATCTCTGCCCGTTTAGTTTTTATTGATTTTTCAAATATACCGGTTATTTTTGAAACACCCGGTACATTGATTATTTAGTATATCTTTTAGAAATAAACATAACTTCCCTACTATACTAGTGCAATAAAATGTCTAAATTGTTAGCTTTTATAGATTTCCCATACGGAGAAAAATAAAACAATATATGAAAGTAATTAGATTCAATTTTAAAAGAATTTTTTTATGGAATATTATACACTTTAAATCAACCGAGCGATGAGAAGAAACCACAAATCCACAATAATCAATTTTAATGCCTCAGATGTACATTTCGAAAGCTACGCTTTCTTCATCAGTGAATAATATTTTTGACTCACTGATGAAAAAGCGTAGTGTTCGAAATGTACAGCCGAGTGCAAAAAGGTTTAGACTTAAGTCATAGTTGAGCACGTGAATAGCGTATACCTGCTACCCTATTTTCATCCCAAGCGTATACCTGCTACCCTATTTTCATTCAGAAGGCACAGGTCCAGTCTAATCTGGCTTGACTTTCAGTAAAAGTACCTGATTTTGCAACCGATCAACATCCGGTAAGCTCAGTTCCTACGGAGCAAGTAAAAACCTTTTTGCACCCGACTGTACATCTGAGGCATTAAAAATGATTATTGTGGATATGTGGTTTCTTCTTATCGCTCGATTGATCGTTGTGTCCACAGTTTCTTGACGGATTCTACTTCTAATACTCTTTAAAATTGAATCTAATTATTTCATATATTGTTTTTTTCTCCATAAAAACTAATAATCTAGACATTATATCTGATTTCCATTCAAACACTTAAGTATAATAAAATATGAACAATTTCTTACTCTATCCAAAAGCCGTAAATTGTAGCTCGTCATTTTAAATATTTACTTAGAATTCGTTATTATTAAGGCATTATTAAAGCTAAGCTCGGAACAACCACGATTAAGAGAACCGGAATTCAAATTTTCATTTTGTTAAATCAGACAAAACAGCTTGATAAGTTATTATAAAATTAGATTTCATCCCGTAAATTTTATCATCAAAATTAAATGTTTATGTAACATGTATTTAGAAGATATTTACATGTCACTTATAAATTCTGTTGCTGAGGTCATTCTTATCTTTGTACGCCATTAAATATTCAATCAATCCTACTCCTTTGTTTAAAATTCAGTTTATTAGCATGGGAAACTGTCTTCATAAATTCTTATCTTAGGCTTCTGAAATCATTTTTTTCTTTGTACCGTTTTTTCCTCTTTCCTGAGAAAGCAGGAAATCGGAAGAACTGTAGAAAGGAAATTAAGAGACGCAAACGCCACGCAGTCTGATCGAAAACTCAATGCAAAACCAGAGAAGATAATGGAATACTATATTGCCGTACTGTTCACCCTTCTCGCCCCATCTTCATCTCGTTATGATTCAAGTAACAAATTCTTCCTTTATCTTTTAGATTCAATTTGATTCAATTTGTTTAACAATTATAGATCATATTGTATTGCTTCAGCGTATATTACGAAGCACACATTCATGCAGAAAAGCCGATGTAAAAGCTGTTTTTATTTTGTTTTTTTTTACTCGTCTGTAATAGAAAAACATTAGTTTATGTACAACAAACTCTGTTGTCTATTCTACATTCTTTTGTCTACAAAAGAAAATATTCGACTTTTGTAATCGGCCAGATAATAAATATTCCTAAACTAATGTACTAATTTATGCTGTACATGCAAAACATAACGAAATTTCCAATTATGATACGCTACATATCTTTTAGGTTTTCAATTTATGTGTTTTCTTTGTATTTTTATGTTCTCTTTGGTTTGCGAGTTAGTCGATAATCATCAGTTCTTTGGTTAGTTCTCGCACAGTAGTGCATACACAATCCTAAATTAGACAAATAAAGAATTTTTTTGGTTAACAATTGAGTAGGGAAAGCTATATAAAGGCATCCTACCCTTTTCCGCTAATAATTTTAATTACGATGATGGAGATTAAGTGCACAACTGACTCGAAATTAACTACCACAGGGAATGTTGTCCGCTCTCAACACTGCCTAGAAACTGATGGTCCAAAGACATCCAACAATTTTCAGCTTCGGTCGTTCCACTATGATTCTTCGATCTTCGAAGCCCAGGGCCTCCACTTACTGCATGATTTGCGGTTTCTGGCCGCCTTTTATCAATAACTTTACATACAGGAATTACTTTATAAATTTGGCCAATTTTGGGACGACTACATGCTATTTTTAATGTGTGGACATAAAATGTAGATATTTTCATCAATGTTGTAATGAATTGTATCGGATCAAAGTATCGTTCGATAAGGATTTCCGCTGTCGCAGTGCTCTCTTGAATTCGTGTCTCATATTGTCTTTGACTAGACATTGACCTGTGATTAACAAGTTTAGCCGTATTGTTAATCGGAATTGTTCATCGAAATTTTCCTTTTGATTATCGGGGATGAGCTCTACGTCGGTGGAATTTGAAAAGCATTCCATGTGTTTCATCTGGCGTGGAACTCTCTTTATCAATTAAAGTGTGTATTTGTTATTTACTTTAATTATTCCTGGATTAGTTTGTCTGGTGAAATACATGAATAATTTTTCAGAAAAATTCTTTCTTAAGAGGTATATTTTTAAAACGTAGTCTTCCCAAGATTAAAATTATTATTATTATTAGTTAAGAAGTCTGTTTTTCCCCATATGATTTTGTTGTAAATAAATATATTTACTGGTTGTTTGCAGTACTGTTTCAAGTTACGTTATTCGGTACTTGAGAAGTGGATCTGTTTAGGTCCTATCGTTTATATTCTATGCGCCAATTTTTTGATGTCTCTTTTCAGATGCGCTCGCTATACGTACGAGCACACAACTCTTGTACTACTGTTAAACAAGTAGGCCCAATGCGCCACCTTTTCTCGTTTCCACCTTTCTATTTATTATTCTGTGAAAGTTTGCGTCATCAAAACTAACTTTCTGTCCATCAGGCTATTAAGATTCTATTTTATTTTTTTAAACATCTATTAAAATGTTTTCAACTTATGCTGAGATTTAAATTTATTTTACAAGGAAATTTTTAGATTTCCATTCATTTTTAAGATTAGAAACAACTTCCCTATTCGCAACCGCAAAATAGTTACATGATATAATGTACCTCAAAAACATGATTTGCTTTATAGGGAAATCCGCTATTACATTTTTGTCGCGTGTTTGTAGGAGAGGTGACTGCTCTGAGTCAGTATAAAATAACAAACGATGTTTATTGCAAAATCTTATAATCACACAAAAACTAAATAATACTTGTACTATGCACATATTAATTAAATAAATTGCACCATAATGGCATATATTGTTCATTAATGATTGAGGAAAGTACAACCATCATTAACTTTTTAACTAACACGTTTGCGACAAATTACAATTTCTTATTTTCTAGAAGCAGAATTTGTTAGGAATGAAATTACCCAGTGAGCACAAGGCGTTGGATATTTGTTGGTTTTTTTGTTGGGGAGTGTTGGCCACTTTGGGGAAATGTTGGCAATTCGCGCACTAGTGGCGCCCCTAGTTTGGGGGATGGAGGCAGTGTTACCAACTGAAAAAAAAAATTCCCGCTAAAACAGAGCTGAAAATCCGCTAAAATCTATTGAATTCAGCGGATTTTTGCATAAGTTTTGTGTAAAATTTGCTAAGTTGGCAATATGCTCGTCCGGATCAGGAACGATTATCAAATATCATTACTCATTCAAGACTTATTCATGTTCAGGATTTGGCCTTCTTTTTCAATAAATTCTTCAATTAGGTTACAAGTTAAATCTAATCTAATTGTCAGAATCATAATACAGTAAAATCCCGATTGAGAAAAATACAAAATTCTGTAAACCCGTATAATGTGAGAAAACGTAAAATCGAGGTCAAGAAAAAATCAAAGTACTGCAAATACGGAATAAATATAAAGCATTTCAAAAGTGAAAGGAGAAAAACTATTTTTACCACATTATTTTTCTGCTATAAAACACTGCAGTATTTAGGAATGCAGCTTGCATAAATAGTCCGGGAGCCAGAGACACTGTTTTTTGAAACATTTGCTCAACAATAATTTTTTTTCGTATCATATTAACGCTTTATTAATATAAAATCAACTCCTGCCGGCGCACCAGCAGGACAACGCTTATAAGCAGATTGTTAATTATGTTTAAAAATATCGGTAAATATTATAAATGTTCAAAGCTGAAATTTTACCGAATGTTTATTGATATTCCATTAAGAAATAAAAAACACTCTCTGCTCCCTCTATTGTAGAACGGTGTACTTCTGCCGTCGACGTAATGATGTGAGAAAAACAATCAATTGACTTAAATTTTCAGAGCTGAAATTTTTTTTATCCTTAATTTAATCACTAAAATAGTGAAAAAAAACTTATGCTGCCAGCCATTTGATAGTATCTAGCTTTGGCGGAGCAAAATAGTCGCGCACGAACATACAATACAGGGTGTTTCAAAATTATGTACAATAAATTTAGTGACATATTCTTCAGGTCAAAAGAAGACGAAAATGTTCTATAGCACTTTGTCTGGACACGATTTGTTTGCGAGTAATCCAATATGATAGAGTAGGGAAGCACGGTAGTTAGCGGACGATATTTTAGCAGTTCCAGCGTTTCGACCCAACACTAGGTTGAGTGGTTTGTTCCATTTAAACCTACTTTAGGGTTGTTCCATTAGTTGTGTACGGTTGTTTCCATTACTGTAGTTTCACTACTGTACATCCACTAGGAATATCAATTTCAGAACGTTTGCGTGCTTTGACATACGCATTACGATTTACGTAAAAAAAAAGTCATGTACACGTATTCCAGTGCAGAATACACTGACGTGCACCTAATGTATGGTCTTGCGGACGGAAATGCTGTGGAAGCAAGAAGACTCTACCAAGAACGCTTTCCGAATAGACGTTTACCAAATAACCGAACATTTGTATCTGTCGACAGACATTTGAGGGAGCGTGGTTCCTTTGGCCGTCAAACAGGACAAGGGCGGCCTGTAGAACATTCTCCGGATGAGGAGGATGTGATAATTGACATCATACATGATGAACCACAGACAAGCACCCGTCGTATTTCTTCCATGGTACACATTCCGCACTCATCTGTTTGGCGCATTCTTCACCGTCAGCTTTTGCATCCATACCACCTGCAACTGGTTCAGGCACTGAACCCAACGGACTATCCACACCGACAACGATTTTGCCAATGGATACAACGTCGTCATGCTGCAGACCCTAGTTGTCTCAGCCAGATACTTTTCACGGACGAAGCAACCTTCACCCGGACAGGAATCGTAAATTCTCACAACCAGCACCATTGGGCAGATGCTAACCCGCATGTTACCAGAGCTCGAGCGCATCAAGAGCGTTTCTCCGTGAACATTTGGTGTGGAATTGTCGGAAATAACTTAATTGGGCCTTATGTGTTGCCGCCACGATTGACTGGGCGAACGTATCTTTTGTTTCTGCAGAATGCATTGCCAGAATTACTGGAAGATGTTCCTCTTTTGATAAGATCTAACATGTGGTTCATGCATGATGGCGCTCCAGCACATTTCAGCCATGTTGTGCGAGCACACCTTAATGCTGCATACACGAATCGGTGGATAGGTCGAGGTGGACCGGTAGCCTGGCCTGCAAGATCACCCGACCTTAATCCCTTGAACTTTTTTCTGTGGGGTCATGTGAAAACGATCGTCTACAGCACAGAAGTTCCATAATGCTGGCGACGAACTCTTCCATGACATCAGACGGTCGCTCATGCAACGAGCCGAAGCGTGCGTGCGAGCTGGTGGCGGGCACTTTGAACAATTCCTGTAATTTGGAGCCACGGGTTTAGTTGGCTGTATAGCGTAAATAAATCGTTTCCAGACAAAGTGCTATAGAACATTTTCGTCTTCTTTTGACCTGAAGAATATGTCACTAAATTTATTATACATAATTTTGAAACACCCTGTATATCTGGTGTCAAACTTGTGTTCCCAGAGCAAATAACGGGGAATGAGCTTCCCCCACCTCAGCGCCTTTTTTCACACACCGACGGTTTCCATTTAAACGTTTATTTCTATGTTTATAATATAAATATCTGTAATTAGGACCGATAGATACTTATGTTTGCACAATATGCGTCCGTCCGTCCGCCTGTCTGGTGGTGCTCTAGCGGTCGAGCGCTTCCGAATTTTCGACTTCCGTTTTCGCCATTCGACAACTTAGGCAAAACGAAAAAAATCGGTGAAATACTTCCGATTCAAAAGGACCCAAATAACAGAGGGGACTACGTTTTTCACTATACATTCCACGTATAAATGGCCTGTGCACTTATCAATGCTGTTCTCTCTTTGGCATTTCATAGCAAAGGCAGAGAAAAGGCTTGTGAATTAAGTGAAGACAGGTGATGGTCTTCCTTTATAGTCAAAATCATTCAAAACTGGTTCAATGGTACTTGATTTAGTGTTACCATTCTGGTGCATTGGAAACTTTCAATGCAAAGATATGGCATGCATTATATCAAACAGCTTGGAATAACATGTCATGGTTGAATATAACGAAAAATTAATGATAGACAAAACTAGTTCAAAGGTACGTGGTTTAGGGGTATCATTATGGTCCACTGGAAACTTTCAGTGCTAAGATATAGCATGTAATGCACTGGCTGACAAAAAAAGTGAAGCACCCAGAAGGAATGGTTGAAAGTGAACGAAACGATATATGATGAAAGAACATGTGACTTATTGTACTGATTACAATATGGGATGAGACAGACAACGCCATTGACAGTACAGGTGGAATGTTGGCGCCAGGTCAGTAGAGTGTGGCACCCTCTCCGGCCCCAATGTATGCCCTTGTGCGGTTCGGAATGGTATCAAACAGCCTTTGGATCCTCTCCTGAGGCAAGTCAGTCCACAGTTGTTGCAGCTGTTCCTCCAGATTCCGCAGGTTGGTACTGGGACGGAGTTGCCTGCCAATGTCATCCCACACTGTTCAATGATAGAAGGTCCGGGGATCTTGCTGGCCACGAGAGGACCTCAACATGCTGTAGGCAGGCCACGCTGTGTGTGGGCGTGCGTATTTTATTGGTACAATGTCCCAGGGTGCTGTGCCAAAAGGGAGAGAACATGTGGATGCAGAATGTCTGTGACGTATCGCTGTGTCGTCAAAGTCTGCCGAAGCACTATTAGAGGTGACCCGAACGCATATCCGATGGCTCCCCACACCATCTTGCCAGGGGCTACGTCTGTGTGTCTCTCTTTCCACAGTATGGCGGTGTCGGTTGTGCCCTCTGCCCTCGACACCGCCATACGCGAACACGATGGTCATCGGAGGTCATGGAGAAGCGGGACTCATCACTAAACACGACGCGACGCCATTCGTCCTCTGTCCATGCCTCCTGGGCAAGGCACCACTCTAAAGGCAGGTGTTGTTTACGGCAACCGACGCATGGGGCGGGAACTCACTGGGTGTAGTATAGTCTCCAGTACATGTTCGCGGATAGCGGGTGCCGATGCCAGGGGATTCTTTAATGCTTGGAGCACCATACGACGGTCCTCCCTTGGGGTGGTGTTTGTTCGTCGACCCGAACCTGCATGACGTGCATGGGTGCCCTCATGTAGCCGTTGATTCCAACATCGGGCCACCGTGACATCTGAATGGCAAACATGCTTGGCAATTGCACGATACGACCAACCAGCTTCATGCAATCTCACAATGCGGCCTCTGTCAAATGCTGTCAATTGGTGGATAGGATTCTAACGCGTCTGCAAGGCATCGCGGGTGCTTTGTACAATACAGTAATCCTCTCAGAACGTCTTGCGTAACTGTCGGACTCACAGCAGTTCACTGGTAACAACTTATCAACAACATGGCGGTGACATCACGAATGCACTCTGGTGAGCGTTCTAGACATTACAGATCCTTGTGAATCTAATCGTTTGCTCACACATCAATGGTATGCATGTGTACCGAAATAGGATAATATGGGACCACTCCTTCTGGTCGCTTCACTTTTTTTGTCAGCCAGTGTATATCAAACATCTTGGAATGATGTGTCATGAATGAATATAACGTAAAATTAATGTTAATCAAAATTGGTTTAATGGTACATGTTTTAGTGGAACCATTATGGTTCATTGAATACATTCAATGCTAAGACGTGGCTTGTAATATATCAAACAACCTTGAATGACGTTACATGAATGAATATAACGTAAAATTAATGACAGTCCAAATTGGTTCAAAGATACATGGTTTAATGGTAACATTGTGTTACATTGGAACCTTCAATGCTAGGTTATGGCATGTAATACACTGAGTGGCCAGTTTTTTAGGAACACCCATGACTATGCAAATCCGTTAGTCACATGACAGTCGGTACCAACATAAAGCAAGAACACACCTGTCAATAGCAAGTGGTTTGACCGTCACCATGGGGAAAACGAAGGATCTGAGCGCCTTCGAGTGCAGGATGATAGTTGGTGTCACGTGTAATAACTATGAAAATGAGAGTACGCAGTGGAAAAAGAAGGAAACACGTGAACAGAGACGTAAAAGACAAATTGAGATATTTATTCGAACAAAAACATTCTTAATTAATAAGACCGTCTAACCTTATATATATAAAACTAGTATCTGCTCAAAACCAAAATATTACTAAGTGACTAATTGAATAACTAAACTTGCATAAAATCGCAATTGAACCAACTTAAACTCTAAGCTTGGCTAATATTAAGTAGAAAATTTCATAAACAACAACAGATGTCGCTAAACTATGAGATCCTATAATTATCACATTGACTATCCATGCTAAGTCAATAACAAACGTAACTAAACGTAACTCCTAAGTTTGCACACGGATAATTAGTCAAATCTAAATCTCAGTGGCTGAGATATTGTACAACACAATTTTAACTGTAAGTTGTAATAACAAGATATACACAAATGACTGGATCAATCCCAAAACTCTTAAAGAATAACTAGAGAACCAGATTCTTCCACGTTAACGAACTAACGAATCCGCTAGTTCCAAAACACAAAACACCATTGAATCAACGCCTCAAAATTAACGCATTACTGTTTTAGGCGTGAGCAGTCACCAATTCCTTATAGGATACAAATCAGCAAGTAACCATGAAAACATGAAAATAATCAGTCCAAACATGAAAACGGCAGTCACTGTCCTGTGTATACATGAAAACAACACCTGAAGTACACATACAACGCCGAATACATAAAAGTCAAGTTTCGGATATATGTTCAGTTCAGTGTCCAAGTCCTTAAGCAAATTATAGCCTAATGATATTTTTTCAAAACGCAAGCACAAATTACTTTTGGCGTATAATCGATCACACACCGCTATAACGCATATTAACCGCTATAATTCTCATTATCGTAAACTAGATATCATCAACAACTATTATTAGACATTTGTTAAAGAGACACAGAAAAGACACGGCACATTCCATAACATATAAATAACTAACTAATAACGAGCTAATAACAAAAATGTTTCTGGATATTTGCGAAAATTACAACTCGCATCGATGGCTGTGCGAAAGGGCCATTTTAGTTCCAAAAATGACATCGTTAAATATGTTAACGATCTTATTCAGGAAATGCTTCCCGGCAACTCTGCCACCTTGCCGTCTATTGATACAGTAATGGATATGCATTATCCTACACAGTTTTTAAATTCCCTTGAACCCCCAGGAATGTCGCCACACAAGCTGCTCACTTAAAAAAAAGGATCCCCTAATAGGCTATCATGCTATTACGTAACATCGACCCGCCAAGGCTGTGCAATGGACAAGACTCACGGTGAAGAATCTAATGCCAAACTTAATAGAAGGCACGATCATCACGGGGAATGCCGCAGGTGAAGACGTATTCATTCCTAGCATCCGGGAAATCGCTTTGTGTGGCAGGCATTAACTTGGAAACGCCATGTTTTTCGCACGGGCAATTATATGTAGCCTTCTCAAGAGTCGGCACTCCGGATAATTTTATTTATTTATTTACAAGTTTACATCCAAAACTGGGCAAGTACTATAGTAAATTACCTAGATTAAAAAATAGCTTGTTTTATCATATTAAAAACATGTAATTTATGATTTAAACATGAATTCACAGTACAATTTAGAACCTCATTCCTAGTATTAAAGAGTAAGTTATTCCAACAATCACAAACACTATAGGGGAAAAAGGATTCTAAATATTTTGAGACCATAGTCTTAGGCCTAAGTTTATACCCTTGCATAGTTCGAGTATTAGACGAATCAGTAAGCCATAGTTTAACATAATGCAGCAGGTGATTACTATCAGTAATCGCTCGATATAGTTCCTTAAGAGGAGCCATTTTAATTATAGAATGTAAAGATGGTATTTTATTCATACAAAAAATATCGGACATAGATGCGTACTTAGAAAGAGATAAGACTACCCGCAATACATTATTGTAAGCTACTGAAATTCGAGAAATTTCAAGTTTTGAGGCAGCTACTGTTTTCACGCCTGTTAGCTACTTACATAATAACGGCCAGCTGCTTGCGCCACAGATACGGAATTCGCTTACGTCATCTATAAAGCCTGCTGACGTTGCCGTTAAGGTAGCCATCATAGTAATAGAAAAGCCATCTTTTCTATTACTATGGTAGCCATTCACCTACAGGAAATTCTCAAAGAAAAAAAACACCTGGATTTCCTTAAGGATTTCCTCTACCGAACTCTCGCTCACACACGGGAGATGATTTCTTTAAGGCCGACTGTCGTCAACATTACACACGCCGCATCCGATGCGTAGTTCCGGCCTCAAGGAGGGAAAAGAATTGTTTTTTGTTCGGGATTTTGGGGACTGTACAGTTCATAAGTGACCTCAAGGCCGCCTCCACGGACTGCGCAGTTGGGGAATTCCTCCAGATCTGGACTGCGCAGTCCAAACCTCAAGGACTTCCAGTAGGTGAATGGCTGCCTTTACAGTACGTTTATGCAGCCGGTCGGCCGCCGTTTGTACGATAACTTGAAAACGGGTTAACTTTTCAGGCTTTTTCGTGAATCTTTTCAAGTTGATTACACGTGTTAAAACAGTGACTGCTTTTTTTTTACCAAAATAATGGCATGTCATATAACGATCGATTAGTCGAGAATGAATACACTATTACTTTCTGTTTCTTTTAAGCATTGTTGACATGGACACGCGCACGTGACGACTGCTTTGTCGTAGCTAATGCTCCTTATTCGAATGTTTGCAAGATTTTTTCTACTTATGACGCGTTTATTTTCAGATTTTTCTGCTTGTGGTTATCCTGGTCATCCAGCTTTCGGTTTCACTTATCCATTTAAAGGGTCTTATCAAACGAACGAAACTGTTCATTTCGAATGCCTGAAAAAGTACTATCTGATAGGGCATACGAATCGCACGTGCAAACACGAAGGCCACTGGGACAACGAAGTTCCGCAGTGCTGTAGGCATTTTCTTTCTTACATTTTAAAGATTATCCTATTTATTGCGTTTTTATTTGTATTTACGTTATTATGTTTTCTCTCTGTTTTCTCCTTGCAGTACAAAGTATAACGAATCAGTTCTTTTCAGGAAACGTTGACCCTCGCATTTACGACGGCGATGACGATACCTGCTCTGAATACATCTCTAATAGCAACAACGCCAATTGGAGCATTGAATGGGCAGGGGATTTTTCGCTATATCACGTCAAAGTGAAATTGAAATTACTTGGTTAACTATAATGTTTTATTTCTTAATGCATCATCCAAATTCAGGGTAATGCAATAGATCTTAATCCAAATAATTTACGTTGAATAATACGAGTATGCGGCATATCACTTTTCAACATTCATCGGGTAAATTAAAAAGTTCTTGCGTATATGCGCACCCTGGTCTTTGACAATGAGTAGCACCTGACGCCCTTAACAGAAATAGTTCTGTCCTACAAGATTTGCATCCTAACGCCTATTCCTTTGAGAAGAGTCTTAAATAAATTATTTTATCGCAATAACAAGCAGTAAATGAAAGACTAGTACAAGGATGACTATTGAAGTCAAAATTCAAGCAGCATTGCTTTTTTAATTCAAACTGGGTCACAATGCAACTAAGGAATACCGAAATATACGTCAAGCGTATGGACAGGATCCCTTGTTACAAGAAAAACTCAATTTTGGTTTTCGAAATTCCCCGGGATGGAGATGAATCCTGTAAGATAAATCTCTGCACTGGATGGCCACCTACTGTTGATGAAGATGCGCTGAATACACTCATTCATGCCAAATCTGTCATGAATTAACTAGACAACTGCCTGCGACAGAGTCAAAAATTGGATAAATGGATCTCCCATGCTGTCAATAGCGAATAAAGTGCAACGTATGACCAATTGCTCTTCCTTGCTCCCATGTCATCACAGAGAGTCATTGCTGGGCCGAATCATTGTGTGTGATAAAAATTAGGTCCTCTGCAATAATATTCATAGCTTCTATTAATGGTTATCAGCAGCGGAATCTCCTAGAAAGGTCTCAAAGCAGGACCTTCACCTAAAAGAAAGTGTTGCTTTCGGTTTTCTGGACAACATTTGGAGCAGTGTACTTTGAGGTCTTGGAGCAAGGTCAAACCATCATTATGCGTATACCATGATATGCTCCAATGGGTTCATCAGAAACTCCTCCAACAAGAATCTGCTTTGGTAAATCGCAAAGGCCCCGCTGCTACAGAACAAAGATTATGCAGCTTGGCTGGGAAACTTTGCCTCATCCTCCGTACTCATCTGACATCTCTCCCACATGCTTTTCACCTGTTTAGATCATAGGATAATCATCTCTGCACAGGACAGCTTATTGCACAACGTTGCATATCCATTTCGCATCCATTTATATGGATGTTGATTTTAATTCGTAGAGAATTTAATTCTTGGTTTAAATTTTTAAAATTAACTAATTAATTGAATTAATTTTTGGTCTTTATACTGAATATTCAATAAAACCTCCCGAATATGCAATAAAATGAATATGGCCCACACTCTAAATTTTTGGTAGAACTAAAAAAGTTTTTTTGTTAAATTCATTTAAATTGATAAAATAAAAAGATATATAAAAAATAATTCAAAATAATTATTATAGACCTCGGATCTCAGGAGGGTGTAAGTTATAGATATCACTGAAACTACGCCAGAACTTTTTAAATGACCTGTTCTTCTAAAGCACACCATTTTCTTGCGAACACTTGAGACGAATCTCTTATTTCTACATTAAAACTATATTGAAGCATTCTATATTTGGAGGTTACGTGTCAATTCGTCGAGGGTCAATTCGTCGAGGGTCAATTCGTCGAGCGTCAGTTCGTCGGCGTT
>JAHWFO010068719.1:119138-144074 GCA_023313115.1 Rhysida immarginata
AACTGACGCTCGACGAATTGACCCTCGACGAACTGACCTGATACCATATTTGGATTAACTAATGAATTAACCTGAATGATATTTTGCCATACTATTCAAATTTTCTAAAATTAAAGTTAAGGCATAGCGAATAGAATAAATAAGAGTGATTACTCTCGTATTAAGCAATGCTAAAAACCAGGCGAGCGGCGGATGTGCGAAATAACAGCGCTGCTGTCGATTTCGACCAACTTCGTAGCGTTTTTTTGCTGGCTGCAAATGGAAAGTTCGCGTTTCGTGTTCATTTCTGTCGTATATTTTATTATTTCACTATTTATACGTGATGAGCTTATTATAATGTGTTAATAGTGTAATTTGCATATCGTTTGTTACGTTGAAAACAGTATTTTTAATGGTATTTTAAAAAATTTACTCGTTATATTTACTCGTGCGCGTACCTTATGACAGCAGATAAGCCTACTGCGGTTAGCAAATGTTAGCGGTCGTTGTTCTTGAAGATCACCAGAATTAGGCCCTTTTGCAGTTGGAACAGATTCGAGTTTCAATGAATTTCGTTTTAATTTTCAATGAATTTAAAACTGCAGGATTACAGAAAAAGCAAAACGCTTCGATATGAAATTATCACACGTGTCACCAAGTTTGGTGACAAATTCTTGGGCCAAAACTCCCGATCACTTAAGTCAATCGGGGAGCAAGTTTGTCCACAAAAATGTCCATAGATTGAGTTCCATTTCTCTTCAGAGCGCAGAGCAAAAGCGCTCTAACATGGAAAGGCGGAAGCAGCGCGCAAGAGGGCGGAAGCGTAGGAGAATCGAGCGGGAAAACGAAAAGAGAGGAGAGAGCTTGAGAAACCGAGCGAGATGGACGCATAGGAATCGCTCCCGTTCTAGGAGAAAAAGAGAGCGTTCTCTCAGTCGCCAGCGAAGCAATTTCGTAGCTTTTCGAACTCCGCATGGGGACATTTTTGAGCTGAACTCGACTGGAGATGAACGCTATCGAGCAGACTCGCTTCCGCAACAAGTAGCGAGCATTTACGTGTTTGTGGCCAGATTAACTGTGTCTATTCGCCCCATGCTTTTAGCGGCCGACTGCGTTGGAAAAGAACAGCCCACGAATTCATTGGATGAAGGATTTGTGCCAAGCCCTACGGTAGGTGAAAGAAAAAGGAGCGCTGAAACAGCGGTTTGTCCCGTCAGCGAAGTGTCTATGTTTTTGCCTATCGTCGCAGCACCAGCGGCCGTTCTCTTCACACGAACGTTGGTCGTCGCAGCAGGAGTCGAGGCCCACGAGTGGCTTCAGCTACGGACTCTTGATAAGCAGCTCGTTCCAGCAGGATTGAGTGCCTGGATCACGCCTTGGACCCAGGAAGCCTTCTGGCAACGAGGATTGGGTGCCTTCGTACCCTATACAAGGTGGGTGCCTTTTCCTAGTCCGCTAAAAAAAAAAAAAAAAACTCGCTCTAAGGTTTAAAAAGCTCTCCCATAGATTTTCAGATTAGTTCCGCGTTGTTTTTAAGGTTTGGTAATGAAGAGTGCGAGAGGGGACGGGGAAATATGTGGTTTTTTTTGCGTTCGTCTTTCGAACTTAAAATTATTCGTTCCTCGCATACAATGCCTTCTAGCATCGCGCTCGAACCTTCATTTTCTGTGAAAGCGTTTTGCGCGCAATGCAGGCTTTAATTAGTTCTCTCTTTGTCTCTCCTTAGCTATTTAACCAAAACTAGAAACGCTTAGTCGTCGCCGTTTTCCTACGGTGCAGCGGAGACAGTGTTCGCTAATTGCTTTCAACAGGAGAACCTTGGCCCCATTTCGAGCGACCGGAATTTCTTCCTAGCCACGTGACTGTTTCTCCCGTTGTAGACTCAGGGTTCCTACGCTCAGCTGTCTGAAAACATATTCATTAGTTTAAGTCCATTATTGTCCTGTATGGACTTTTCTAGTGAATCTTCGGATCCGGCCGTTGACGGTCGCTCCAGTTGAAAAAAAAAAATTAAGAAAGTCGCAATTACGCTTTCTTATTCCGGGCGCACTTTCAGCTTCCTCTGGTGGGGGCGAGCGCCTTATCCACTGTTGTTATACATATGTGCGCCTCTACAAATACGTGCCTATATGTTTATCTTTTTGTAAATCTGGGGTTTATCCCACAGATGGGCTTTGACCTTTTTATGGTCGTTTCGGTCGAAGCAGTTTCCTGCTCGATCTGTAGCCCTAATATCAGTGTGTATGTTATCATTGTTTGTTTCTTGTTTGGTTGTAAAACGGAGCATTAAGCTGCCGTTTGGGCAGGGCAATATTCCCGTTGCGTTTCTTGTGCGTAAGCAAGATCGTCGCCCAGTATTATTATTGTCTTTCATCACTGTAAAGACAGTTTTATGGTTATTTATATGCTCTATGGACTTCTTTCAGCACATACCTACTTCCACTGCGCATCACTCTGAAATACGTGACAACACGATGCTGTTCGCATTTGGCTACCAAGTCTTCGCTGGCTAAAGGTAATCCGCTGCTTCTTAATCGATTCCGATTGTATAAATATATGAAACGTGAAGTTTCTATCGAATTTCTTATTTACACATCCAAAGAGAGAACAAGTTAAAGGCATTCTGATAGTAAAAAGGCAAGCAAACTCTTGCGTTATGTAGAATCGAAACTAAGCTAGAAATGACTTGTTCCGCTGGTTCTCCTGAGGGAACGAGAGGGACAATTTTTGAATTGTTCAATCTATCGAGGCGTTTTTCTTAATAAAATATAAGGATAAATCGAAAAGTTTTGAATGATATATTACCCTGGATGCAAAAAAAAAATAAATTCTCGAATTTTTTTCCTTAGAGTTTACCTTTAAGAAACAGTAAATAAACAGTAAGAATAAAAAAAAGAACTCGTATTTGAAAATTAATTTTTAAAACTACTGTTAACCTTTCATCCTTTTCCTTGTAAGCGAATACTAAAAACCTGCGACTCGCTGGTCGAAAACGCACGCAATGACATCTTGCGGATGCGCCAGAAAACTACGTAAGCAATCACACTTACTTTTCTGTTCGTTATGGTTAAGGGTTAACGAATAATTATCAACCTTTATTTTAAATTCATATTTTATTAAGCAATTTAATTTCATCTCCATTTCTTGTAATCTAATATCTAGATGACGAAACGGATGAAAAAAATATAAACCTAACTGACGAATGGGTAAATTCGCCCGAATTTCATTTGAGTAAATAAGCTTAATTAATGCAAACTGTTTTGCTTTTATTGCATAGTTTATTAAACATTAATTCTAAGTTTCGTTACAATTCAGATAAAACATGTAAGAAGGCTTCCTATAAAAAATCAACGATGCTTTCATTTTTCCCAAACACCACTTCCAGATACATAGCACTGAAAATACGGGATACGATGAAATTGTGTATATGCGAATTGTTTATTTTTAAGGGTATTAGCTTCTTTTTTACTTTTCCTTTAGAGAAAATGGGAAGCAGTTTTTAGCCTAATATTTATCGGATTTTCTATCCTATGACAGAAGATAAACATTGTGGACACCCTGGAGTTCCTTTGCATGGATTCATCAACAAACGAACACTACAGTTTTGCCATTATTCTTGTGACGAAGGTTATGTTTTAAAAGGGGAAAACCGACGCGAATGTATAAACGGCAGCTGGATGAATCATGCTCCGAAATGTGTGGCTTCCATAATAAAAAGAGAGGGTACATAAGTAGTGCGAGAGGGTTTCTTAAAATTCCAGGAATCATACCCAAGAAAGATAACCAGAAACACGAGTTTTTATGGAAAATTTAATCCTTTTCTACATATTCACCAGATAAATTCATGCATTTTTCCAAGCCATGGATAAGATGATGGAGGCTATCTTTGTTGAAGGCCTTATTTTGGCTGTTTAAGAAGCTCTCCATCTCAGAAATAATCTCGTCGTCATCTTGAAAACCACGCAGTGATTTCTTCATTCGAGGAACGAGGAAATAGAAACTGGGCGCCAGGTCAGTTGATTAGGGGGGGGGGGGGAACAGTAAAATTTCAAATCCTAGGTCGACTTCAAGTTTTACAGTGTCATGTGCTGAATGAGGTGGGCATATTGTCGTGGAGAAGGAGCACGCCCTTGCTCAACTTTCCGCGACGTTTATTTTTAATGGCATCCCGCAACTTCTTCAGGAGGTTACGCTAATAGTTCCCCGTTATTGTTGTGCCTTTTCTACCATAGTCTGTAAGGATAACCCCTCTGGAGTCCCTAAAAACAATCAGCATCACTTTTCCAGACTAGCTACTATATGATGGGGCAGACTAGCATTCACTAGCCTACTATATTTATTTATTTATTTTATTTTATTTTATTTGTTAAGGTGTTAGAAATACAGTGGCACCCAATCAAAACCTCTATAGTCAGGGACCGACGAGTTGGGTCTTTGGTGGGCGTCATAGGTGCAAAATATACATAGAGTAAATACAATATACGAGAGTAGTCCGATAATTAAGGTACAGGTCAAATAATCCAGGACATATACAAAGAAACAAATGTCGACACAAATGTCATGTATACTACAAAGGTTTGTTTATTTTTCAACAAAGTCGCCGTGAACATTTAAGCATTTGTCCCAGCGCTTCACCAGTTTAAACATTCCTTCACGGTACGTTTCTTGTCCCAAATTAATGAGATATTGTCGAACTTCAGCTTGCAATGCTTCTTGGTTAGGGAATCGTTTGCCCGATAAAAAATTCTTTTGAGGACCGAAAAGGTGGAAATCGGACGGGGGGCGAGGGGTGGGTGCTCTAGGATTTTCCACTTTTTCGCTTTCAGCCAGGCTTTCGTCTTGTTCGAAGTGTGAGGTCGTGCGCCATCATGCAAAAATCTCACTCCAGCAGGTAATCGTCCTGGTCGCTTTCGACGAATGGCTTCTCGCAATTTTTCCAGTGTTTCGCAGTATCTGTCGCTGTTAATGGTTGTTTTTGGGGGGAGAAAATCACAAAGCAAGACTTTGACATATTTGTCGATAACACAGGTCATTTTACTTTACGCCAGGTATTGACTCAACGAACGAACCAGTTCAGTTGTAACTACTACTGACATCTCCTCGTTATGTATGCATGTGACGTCCTAGCTGCGCGCGCAGGTCTCGTATGCCCGTGAACTGTACCTATATTATAGGACCGCCCTCGTATATCGGTTATATTATGAAATGGAGAGTTCTCTGTACTGTCTTTCTTGATTAAGTTCATGGAGCCTTGCAGTACATGTTGGGAAAGAAAACCCACAGAATTCCGACCGGTTTCGCCTTTTATTCCTGGCTTTTATATCAAGGATACAAAAGCTTGTATGTACTGCATAGCCTCCATCAACTTCATACATCGGTTAGTAAATAACTTGTTACTTAAAAAGGATATGATAGGGCATTTTCGCCATATACGCCTACCAGCTCAGAGATGGATTTCTTTGGCGTTTTTTCCTTTTAAAAACAATAATCTGCTTACTCCACGTACGTCAATTTTGTCAACACTTGCCGCCATTTTGATTATGTCCCTCTAGCGGCAAAACGCGGTACTGTGCCGGAATAGAAATATATTTGTTAACTCGTCGAGAATGCGCGGATTTTTAAACATGTAGTTTTCCCGATATTCATATTTCTAGGATATGATTCCTGGAATTTATGAAGGCCCCTCGTATATTGTTTCATTTTTTAATTTGAAAAACAACGAAAATTAAATTGTAGTAAAATTTCGAATATATTGGTAAATCATTGTATGTCACACAAAGAAAAATACAATTCATAAAAATATACGGTAAATATTTGCTGATAATTTTCTTCAATTGTGCTTATTTACTTATTTTTTTCAGAGATTTCGTTTCACACTTTCCAAGTTCTTCTTGGTGAGTAATAGATTGTAAGTCAAAAATGCGTTGAATTATCTGTTACGTGTTTTGAACGGAAATTTACTATGTAAATTCAATTTCAGCTGGTTCAATGAGTGGATTCTTATTGATGTTATTATGCATATTAATTATATATTTGTCCAGAAGGAAGAAAAAAACGAAAACGGATAAGTCAGAATCTTTATAGCTTATCGTAATTTTTAATTTTTAATTAAAACATCCCTTTTCCCATGTGTAATTTTAACTCCATCCACAATCTTTAAGCAAGACTCAATTTTTCATTCAAGCTTACAAAACCATACATGCTTAAGCAATACTTCTGCGTTTCCTTCACCGCCTATTCGATGTTTCCCATACATCTTTCTTCTATAAATTGTACAGTCAACCATTCATTATTCATTCATTTCCACATGTACAAACATTGTCAAAATACGAAGTATAGCTATTAATTACCACTGTATTCATATAATTATGTTTGTTTCCTATACATAATTGTGGTTTCTGTGCTTATTTTGTTTATTATTACCGTTTGTCCACAGTTTTTGGCACGATACCATTAGTACTAATATAATTATTAATTATAAAATACATCCGCCACATTTCTGTTTACTCTGTGTTTTCGATAGGACCACATGGCCTCATATACCCAAAGACAATTAACCTCCGACAGGGCCCGAGACAAAAATTTGCTTGGGCCCTATTTGTTGTATGTTTAGAACTAAATAAAGACAGAAATCTTAAAGAAATTCATCGACGGGCAATAATCCGTCACCGTCTATACCTCTTAAATACATTGCTGGCAAAAAAAAATGCAATACCTAGAAGGAATGGGTCAATTTATTTGAAATTTTGCACACATGTCACACATATAGCATTGGTGGCATACAAGAAATGAATCAAATGGCAAGACAATACGTCCAGAAGAACGTTATACAGGGGGCTCCCATGCCCCAATAGGCAACATTAGTAAGTCGTATAACCGCCGCGAGCTTGAATGCAGGCCTCGACTCTTGCAAGTATGTGGTCATAAAGATGATGGATGTCGTCTTGGCACAGATTATTCCAAGCTTCCTGAATATACTGGCGCAATTGTGGAATTGTTGTAGCTTGTGTGCAGCGACGATGAACGTTACGTCCCATCATGTCCCACACATGCTCAATTAACACCAAGTCTGGAGATCGTGCTGGCCAGGGAAGTAGTGCCACATGCTGTAAGACCTGCAAGCTAACCCGGGCAGTGTGTGGACGAGCGGTATCCTGCTGGGAAAACAAGTTTCCTTCTGTTGCAATAAGGGCAGAAGAATAGGTTCTACAATCTGCTGGACGTACCGAATCCTGTTCAATGTTCCATCCACAAACACTAAGGGTGATCGCGAGTGTAACTGATCGCACCCCACACCATTACGCCAGGGGTTGTACCTGTGTGCCGTAGACGGATGCACTGTGGAAGATGGTGCTCTGTTGCTCTTCGCTGCACACGTACACGTCCATCACTAGTATACGGACAGAACATGCTCATCACTAAAGACCACAAACCTTTATTCGGCTCTCCAGTCGGCTCTTTCGCGGCAACAATGCACCGCGCAGCACGTTGTTCTTGCAGAAGTGGGAGTCTGGCTAGAGGGATCAGTGCCTGCAGTCCTGCAGCTAGCAAACTGTTACCAATGGACCGTCTTGACAAAGCTGGTGCCATTCTGGACCTTATCTCTGCTGTAGATGCCGTACTGTTGCTCAAAGTTTCTCGTATGAATCGACGGTCTTTGCGTGAGTCAGTAGCGCGTGGGCGTCCAGAACCAGATCTGTGTGAGTGCGTTCTTCTGTAAACCACTGTTGACAACATCGAGCCACCACAGAAACATTACGACCGATCTGCACTGCGATACGCCTATGAGACCACCCAGCCTATCGAAGTCCCACAATCCGACCTCTGTCAAACTCCGTGAGTTGTTGCAGAGGAGCACGGATGCGTGTGCGAGGCATTGTACCATATTTCTGTATATAAGGGCGAGAAGCCTCTAGTGTAGTTTATATCCTTGATAAAGCTGGGAATAAATGGCGAAACTAGTCGGAAACTCTGTTCTCCCTTTATTGTATTGTAAAGTCTCTATCAATTTCATTGCAGTTGTTGCCACCATGCCTATAGCATGCAAACCTGGTTGGAACCATTCTTCTTCAGGAGGGGCATGGGCACCCTGTACAACGTTCTTCTGGACGTATTGTCTTGCAATTTGATTCATTACTTGTATGCCATCAATGCTACATGTGTGCGAAATTGCAAATAAATTGACCCATTTACCTGTTCTTTTTGTAACATGGTCATCAATGCTACCTCCTTTCCTGGGGCGTCTTAGCATGGATGAGAGGCTGTACGGCTTCCGGTCGGCAGCGTCTATGGGTTGGAGCTAGGCCTTTTTTTACGTAATTATTTTATTTAAAACATGCCAGAGGACAAAAAGTTTTGAAGTCAACCTCCCTTAACTACCTAACCCACAACCTAGAGGGGGGCGGGCATGAGAATTTGCGAGTAGGATTCTTGACGGCTCTTTGAATGGACCACAAATCGAGGAGATTACAGGAAACGTAGTGGAAATGGCCGAATTGTATTTATCTGCTGAGATGCGATTGTATAGGGAAAAAAATAAAATAAAGCTGTATCAAAAGAAATCCGATTGCGAACACTCGTTTGCGCTGATTCTTGGTGCTTTCGGACTGGTGGATGTCGGGCCGAGGTTTAGGGGGTTCATTGAATGTAATTTAAAAGGCAATTTCAGACTTGAAGATAAGGAAAATGTATTTTTCAGCATCCTCACTTCATGAAATTTCATCTTTACTCCATGAAAAAATTAAGCTAGAGATGTCCCTGTTCCTTTCTAAAAACATGCCATTCAAATACACACCTTCATTCAATTCTATCGTGTCCCACTCGATAATTTTATTTTGAAACTCGTTGACTCAGTTATGCAATCAAACACAAGCACTTCCATCAATCTTATCTATTTTAATTTGCAATTGTCCTTAATATAATTCATCCTAACTTGTAAAAATGCTCAAAAGTGGTAGGTGGGGGACAACCACTTTTCATCATCAAGTTCGCTCACTGTATCCTCTTTCATATATGCATCTACCCCTCCCTCTGATTTTGCTTCACTTAATCTGATAAAAATGGACACAACTATTGTAACAGGCCTACAGTCTGGCACATATCCTGGAGCACCCTCTACATAGTGCTTTTTCCCAAATTTGAAAATACATGAAGCGTTTTTTTATACGGAAAAACTACTCCAAATCGTATGCAGATATAAAACTGGTCTTTTCTTTTTTTAATACCCTGATGCTACTCTCCAACTTCCTATACATTACTATCTCTTTCAATCAGAATTTTTCCTAGCCTTCCCCGTCTATGCTTCTTTACTCTTTGCACTTACTTCTCTCATCTTTTCTTTCTTTTCTTCATTCTTAAAAATAAATATAACCATGAAGCAGTTTACAACATATCACATAAACATATAATTATTTTGTTAGGTTTTGTTTTCAAAATCTTTAAATCAAAATTAGTAACTCTAACGTAAATACATAATAAAAATTTTAAAAGAAATATTGATTTCCTCTATAAATTTAAACAAATAAATGAACGTTATAAATGCTTTATTTTTGTTTCTTGTAAATGTTTCCCAAGCTCGAGGAATAACAAAGAAGAAACAGTCGAAATGGCGAACATTTTGTATAGCGAGAGTCCAACCACCGATTGCCTTCCAACTGAACACTACTATGAAGTTGTCCATAGATCGATCAGTTATGAAGCAAAGATGGAAAACGGTATTTTAAATGTACTTTTAAGTGTGTTTTAATAGCTTTAGCAGTATCCAATTTATTTCATTTGAACACAAGCAGTGGACCCGGCGTTGCCCGGAATAATTACACTTGTACGTAAACAGAACAATCTCAAGTAGTTAAATAATAACTACATATTGGTTAAATAATAACTCAATCTGTACAAAATCCATTCTAAGGGACTACCCATTCTAAGAAAAATCCGAAAAACAGGAATTCTAGGTGATAAAACGGAACTTTATTTAACTTCTTTTTGACTTGCCTCAGATTAAAATGATATCCATCTTCACCACTGGGGAACATCACTTGACGTAGAAGCTCTTATACCTTCTTGCTCTATTCCAAACTACCGTTGTCCAGATGTCTCCAATGGCTGTATGACCTTTTCTGTTTTAGCTGCAGAGTTTCTCTGACAAATACTCGTTCTTTCTCTTTCCTGTCCCGACATATAAATTGTTGCCAGTGCTGGACATTTGATAGGGAGCTTAAGGGAGACACATTTGACACCTCAATAGACGCTTGTCCTTTATGCGCAAGCGTTACCAAAATGCTTTTTGCAAATTTATTAGCCAAATGTAGAAAGCTACTCTTATAAAAAGCCTAAGCAAATATCGTGGAAATTCAGAAAGATATCGCAGATAGAATGAGTTGAATTTCAGTTGCAAAAATAAAGAAAAGATAAGGGAGTTTCTCCAAATTTTTATTTTTGGACCGGACACCAGTATTAACTTCTCTCCTTAAGCTGATATGAAATCAATATGAGGTCAATATACCTTTCCACATTCTTCCTGGTTAACCTATTCCCAGGCATCTCTGTCAAGTCAGCCGATACCTCTCCAATGGATTTTTGTGGATTCGGTCTCCTTAAGAGCACTTCATGGAATTATTCGTCATTCGAGAAAACTTTCTGGATTATTAAAAGCCTATCAGGAGGAGGGGAAGAGACTCGACCTCACTGTTCTCCGTAGAAGGCTCTTACAGTAGAAATAAGATATCGAGCGATTACTAGAAGAAAGGGCCATCACATAGAACACAATAGGTGGTGGAGAAATCGGTTCCAGTAGACCTACAATAAGTGTATTCTCGTCATCATAAACATGAAACAAACCTCCGTAATTAAAACTTAATATTGTCACAGTATTATTGTACAGTTTCATAAAAGATCAGCAATTGAATTAAAACCTATTTTAGTCATTAATCCTTTTTGTTGAGGATATTATTAATTTTTAGATAAGATTTAGTTTCCCTCTGCGCTGAATTATTAAAGTCTAGATCAGTTGATGGAATGCTCTGAATGCGTCTCATGTCTCGCATTCGACGCTCTAATTTATCTGAAAAACTTCTTTAATGGTTGAGATCTAGTACTTGTACATTCATGTCTTCATACAAAACGACTCTTCAACAAACAGCTGCCACGCTTCGTATAATTGTTCAGGATATTCAGATAGCATTTGATATACAGTACATAGCTCCGTCAAATACAAACAGTGGACCAAGACTAAACCATGAGAAACAAGATCAGGCCTTCACACTACCATCGCCAAATACATTCTGGTAGACGTCATTCTCTATCTTACGCACACATGCTATACTCTCATTTGATTGGAAAAGGGTATAGCGTGACACGTCGCTCCACTCCACATTACCATATTTCGGCGTTGCATTGCTTAGTGGTGATCTTTCTTTCCTTGTATGAGGCAAGACGACATTTCAGATTCCATGGTGATCTTTGACTTATGAGCCTTTAAAATTTATAGCATGGGGTTATGATCTGATAGAGAATCCTGCCGTTTGCGCTGCTGTGGTTCGCAGTTTTTGAAGGACCAACGTGATTAAGACTTGCCAGTCTTTGTCAACCAAATTAAGACATTCTATGACACCATGCGTTGCTCCTGTGGCTTTCAACTTTCAACTTTCGGGATATCATATACTATCGATCTGGGTAAGTTCAAATTAAACTTTATGGTATGTATTCTCAGCCTGCTGCTACAGCTATTTAGAAGACTATAATTTGTGTGGGAATTTTGTATTAATGCTCTCAAAATAGTTTTTATGTAAATCATGGAGCAGCACACTTTTAGGAATGTCTAATTTCAATGTGTTTTGTTTTTTTTATCAACGAAGCAATTTAATTTTTAGTTAATTATGAACTCGGCATAATTTCCAAGGCAATGTCTTAAACAGTAAGACAAAAAATCAACTATCTATACATCTGGATTATTATTTACATTAAATCCAAAAGAATATTGGTAATAAAGCTGAATGCACTCGAAATTTCTATCAAAACTGAATCGTTTTCTTTCAGATGAGGCCGAGAAGTTACAAGTAGTTTCTTATTCTTCCCCTACTGACAATGTATACGAATCATGTGGCGATTACAGTGCCATCAACAGAAAGTTCGTATGAAGATAAACTTTATTTTCCAAAGTTATAATTGAAAAGTTTTAAATAAACCACTATACTAATGATACGTTTTCTTTAAGGACGAACTCAATGGAATGCGTTGTTCCTGAAGATAATAGGTCCTCGCTTGGAAAGAGTGAAATGTTGTCCACCTTATATGCAAAACCCCAAAAACTTCTACGGGATAAAGAACTAGCCGACAAAACTCTAACACTGTAAATACCAATGAATTAAGAGATAATTAAGAAAAAAGTTTTTAAAAACCTGCTGTCTATTTTGAAACGGTTTTCCCTACAATAAAGATACGATTTTGTGAACAATATTTTTGTAGCTATGCAACTTGAAATTCATAGAAAACATGAAAATATTCACTAACATCATTAAAAGGTCTATAATGCCCTTCTTTCTTCTAAAGTTAATATAAACATAATGCTCCAGATAAAAGATACAAATTACAGAGAAATTATAACACAAATAAATAAGAAGCATCTTTTCTTTTATTTAACGCTCAAAATAATAGCTATCAAAATTGAATTTTTACTAGTCTGTTGTTTTTCTAAGGTTTACAGAAAGATCAATAACTCTTTCACTGGTCAAAGTTCAATAAAGGAAGAATGTTTTGCATGCTAAAGTTCAGTCTCTATAAGTATTTTCTATATCAAGTTACAAACGAACAATACGCGTTCCAAAACAGAAAAAAACATTCAATAATAAATAGTAACGATTAGATTTACATTTAGACATTAAATCGATTCTTCCAACAAAAACAAGACTCCGACATTATAAGATTTATTGGATTTATGTTGCTTCTTTTGCATTCCTTAAATGTCTGTTAAATTTTTTGTCGGCTTATTTTAAAGAATCTCTAAAATCGATCATTAAAAGATCATCCATTAAGCCAAGACATCCTTGGAAGTCAACTTGCATCACTGTCCACATATTTCAGCGGTACGTTCAAAAAAACCTGTAATCTTAGCGACAAGTGTAGTACATGCTCTTTGGCATAACCAAACATGAGATTTTGTTTTTCTATTTTTTTCACGCTAATATTTTATCTCAGTAATATTTTATCTTACTAGTAATTGTATCTTTTTATCTTTATTAGTAAGATAAAAAGACTATCTCAGTAAAACAAAAGCTCAAAGGTTATTAGTAAAATGCTGTTACTATCTTATTTCAATTAACAAAAGTCATTTGTAAGTTGAATTATAAAGTTCATAAAAAATTTAAGGTTGAATCATTTCAAAAAGTCAGAATAAGTAAAGCAAATAAATTGTAATTGCACAAAATATTCCTTAGGAAGACTTACTAATCTCATGTTTTTAATAATTGTTTCATCCCCTATAAATAATCTAAAAAGGGAAAATATCCGAGAGCTACGGGAAAGAGCATTTTGCCTTTCTTCTCCCACTCGGAAAATAAGCATCGCACCCATGCAGGTAAATATACCCAACCAATTCAAGGCAAGCTATTCGTAGGGCTGATTCAGAATGCGTTTCGTATGCTCAGTCATCACCGTCTCTCTCTACTTGCTGACTCAGCTCCTGATTCAACCGAACTTGTTAGATAATTTAGATCGAGAGCCAGCGGGTATCACAATTGTTCTAAAGGACGAACTCAAGCGACAGGTAAGGCAGGAATGATGCAACATTGTAGGCGTATTCTGTGGAAAGGTGATATTCACTTGTTTTTTTATATTTTGCGTCAGTTTCTTTGTTGTTTCTAGTCGAGATGGAATTGTAGTTTGTTTAGAAATTTGTGGATAATATTTAATGTTACTTTTAGTTATGAATTATTGATCTAAGGAGTTTAAATGATTAATTTAAATTTAAATGAGTTCAGTCTCCTTTTAATGGGGAAAATCGTAAAATTAATAAAAACAAAAATTAATAATAAATAAAGTCACCAATCTTGAAAAACGATGAAGGAACTTGTGAGATGGAAGAAAACTCAAAGGATGTAGTCTATTGCAGATGTTGTTGATAGTAGAAATAAACCCAGTCTATTGAGGATGTAGATGAAGTCTTCTGAAGATAATGTTGATAGGGGAAAACGATAATCTTGAAGGAAGTGTTAGTTTTGAAATACAGATGAAATTTTGAAGAGGGTGATCCAAATATTTGGGATAAAATTTATATAAAAAAAACGTTTTCGAGAATATTTCTCATCTTCAGTTGGATTAAACATTTTTGAATGGTGAAAACAGTTGAAATAAGAATTTAACAATTGATATAAAGGTGATGAAGCTAAGTTGGTTGTAATTGTTGGTTATGATTGTTGGCTATTGTATACTAGGGTGATTGTTGTTTAAAAGTAGTGTCCATTTATTGTTTATCTCTATTGATGGCTTGGCTAAATTTTTGTTATTTGTAATGATATTTATTGTTTCTTTAATTAATAGACTGGGTTTATTTCTACTATCAACAACATCTGCAATAGACTACATCCTTTGAGTTTTCTTCCATCTCACAAGTTCCTTCATCGTTTTTCAAGATTGGTGACTTTATTTATTATTAATTTTTGTTTTTATTAATTTTACGATTTTCCCCATAAAAAGGAGACTGAACTCATTTAAATTTAAATTACTTTTAGTTAGTTTTTACGCTGCATTCGATATTTAGTTTCTTTAATTAAACGGTTCGTTTTATCAAAAAAGAAATAGTTACCATTGTATTTTATCAAAAAAGAGTTTGAATTAAAAAATGACGTTACCATTTTTTTTTATTATCTAAAGCCATTTAGCCACAAGTAAGCGGAAAGTTTCTAAATATATTAACTGTTCATTTTGAACTCAATTTCTGTTTCAATTATATTTTACCTTGAACTAAGTCAACTTTTAATCTATTTATTCATTATGGAACTCCTCCATAAAGTAGTATTTTTTTGTTTACCAAACTATCAATTGAAAAAGATGCATCCATGACAAGCAACCAAGTGTGACCATCATGAACAGGAATGCATTCTTGAACTAATAAATACTAATGTTGATTGAGCAAATCTATCAACTATAGCTGGTTCTATCAAGCTAAAGTTGGCGAAAATCTTTCCACGCCTCTTAAGATAAAGGCGGGTGTTCCACAAGGTCCTGTCCTTGGGCCCGTTCTGTTTAATTATTTTGTGCACGATTTCCCAAAACCCGTAAAGTGTAATTTATATTTCTATGCCGATAATACTGCCATCATGACATGGGCGCACCAGCCGTCCCACGTTATCACTTTTATGCGGAAAGCTTTGAAGAAATTTGAAGAGTAGTTTAATTGCGAGGCTGAACCTTAGCGTCAGAAAATGCAAAGCCATGTACTTCAAGAAAAAGCTGAAGCGTTCCCCAGATTCTCTTGTTCTATTCAAAAAGAAACTCTAATGCGTTGATAACTAAGAGTACCTTGCCGTTATCATCGATTCAAGACTCTCCTGGAACCATACGCGCTGAACAAAGCGAAGAGGGCTAGGTACAGTCTCATAGCTCTCCCGGGTCGAAACAGTGCCCTCAGCATCGACAATAAGCTACTTCTGTACAAGATGATGATTCGCATCATCATCCTCTATGGCAAATAGTGCCTGCTTGGGCGACTATATGTAAAAGCAGACGGAGTGAGCTCCAGTCGTTCCAGAATATTACCCTGAAGATCATTGCCCAGCTTGAAAAAAGACCGTAAAACATCATTCCCGGATTATTGGAAGATATGATACCCCCTCACCTGTTCCCCATCCCCAATCTTCTGACAATCGTCAATCTTATTATTTTTCATAATGTGGAAGACCTCTTGGATTAGTCAGGCTTCTTGCCTAGCTCTGTGTATTTCATTTGGTATTTAGTCTGAAAGGGCGAGCCTAGTGAAAGAACTGCTTCTGTCCCACCTGAACAAATGTACACTTCACTGTTCGATTATCGATTGTCGATAGTGTGTATCCGGGAATAAATGGCGAAACTAGTCGAAAACTCTGTTCTCCCGTTATTGTATGTGTACGCTGTGTAAGTTGACCGATGACAGGAAACAGGATGTCTTCAACGTAGCGGTGAGCATTTATGGTGCTGTTGAAGAATATGGGACCCCCAATCCGCCTCCGGGAAATGGCGATCCACACGCCAACTTTGGCGGGTTGCAACGACTCCTGGTGAAAAGCGTGGGGGTTTTGCGATGACCACAGTCGTGTGTTCTGGGAATCTATCATGTCATGTCGGTTGGAACCACTCCTCATCTGTGTAAAAGACTTCGTCCAGAATATCCTCGCCCACGAAGTTCTGGAACCATTGCCAGTAAAGACGCTGCTTGTCTTGGTCCGCCTCTTTCAGTTCTTGCACCGCCATAATCTTGTAAGGGAAGAGCTTCAGCTTCGTTCTGCACTGTACTCTTGCTGATTGCAGTTTCTTGACTCCTCGGAGAGTACACTCGGCTCTTTGGTTGCGAGGAACTTCCGTTCAAATCCCTGTTGCACATCGACTGTGTACTTGTCTCCACATTTAAAACTTCTTCAATCAAAAATATTCATTCTTCAATCGACAACATTATATACAACAATCCTTGTTTTTCTGTTTTAAATTGTCTTTGTGGGCAGTGAACACTGCGCGAATGCATACCAACAGAGGGAAAGGAGTAAGATCCGTCTGACGCGACGTGCCAAGTGTATGCCAGTTGTTGCATTCAAACGTTTTTGCGGTTTCCATCTCAGACTGACCTTCGATGGGAATCGTCATTTTCCACTGCGGAGAGAGTTTACGGACACATGATTTAAGGAGTTAATTGATTAATGTAGAAAAATGATTGTTTTTTAGTCACGACTGATTGGAAGATGCTGATCAGAAACATATACAGGGTGTTTTTGAATTGAGTACAGATTTTTTGGGAGATGATAGAAGAGGTCCTTAGAAGTATTTTTTGTCATATGAACATGGGGTCCCCGCAGCTCCGTTTACTTACAATACTGCATTGAACAATCAAATGACACCGGGACGCAGTGTGCGTTGTAAGGCCTAGATTATTTTATTTTTAACAATTAACACAAGCAATCTACTGTATGACTTTTACAGTAATTGTTCGAAATGACCGCCATTTGCTTCATAGCACAATTCGCAACGCCTTATGATGGATTGATGTACGCGTAGAAACAGTTGATTTGCACAGTCGCGATAACATGAGCCGCCAATTCTTCTTCGGTACCTACGGGTTCGGAGTACACCATTGATTTTATGCTTCCCCATAAAAAAAAATCCATCGGTGTGAGATCTGGCAATCTCGGTGGCCAAGCAACTGGTCCGCCACGACCAATCCAACGACCAGGATATGTCTCATTTAGGTAATCTCTAATTGCTCTTGTGTAATGCGAAGGTGCGCCGTCCTGTTGAAACCACATCAAATGTCTGATCATTAGTGGAACATCTTTAAGAAGAACAGGGAGCTCCTCCTTCAGGAAACCAAGGTATGTTTGCCCGTTAAGACGGCATGTTAGGAGATATGGCCCAATCAGGACATTGTGAATCATGCCAGCCCAAATATTCAACGAAAAACGATGCTAAAAACTGTTAACATGTGTTGCACATGGGTTGACATGAGACCACAGATGACTATTGTAGCTATTGAACATTCCCTCTCGCGTCCCGGTGTCATTTGATTGTTCAATGCAGTGTTGTAAGTAAACGGAGCTGCGGGGACCCCATGTTCATATGACAAAAAATACTTCTAAGCACCTCTTCTATCATCTCCCAAAAAATCTGTACTCAATTCAAAAACACCCTGTATAATGTTAGCAATAGAATTGCTGTATGCTGTCTACAAATAAAAAAAGAATGCATTATTTTATTAAGTGGTATACAGGTCTATAATTTTATTTGATGGGCGATCATTAAAAATAATTAGCTGAAGTACCCGGCGTCGCTCGGAGAAAAATACAGGGTGATCCAAAATGATCTTTACAACTTTGATCACGTGTACTTCAGAAATGGGGAGAGGTAGAAAGGTGCGGTTTGCGACATAATGTTAAGTTTTAGTAGCCGTTTAAGAGTTCAATGTGTGCGCCATGTGTATTTGGTGATAGAAGAGAAAGGTAGCCATTTCCAGCAAGTTATCCAATGAAAAATATAAATTCCTGTATTTGTATGTTTTATGATTAAAAACATTTCCGCATTATGCCAATATGAACGTGTTAAAATATTATAATCTGTTCATTAATAAAACTTATCAGTTTCAAAGTGAGTAAGTTTTTTTTGGGCCACCCGCCGGCAAACGATAAATTTCTCAAAAAACAACGATTCAACACAGATGAGGAGGTGCAAGAAGCAGTTACGGACTGGTTCAAACAACAACCTTGATTTCTTCTTACAACACCTACTTGACTCATTTTATATTATACCTGAATACTGCTGTTTTAAATTAACTTTGTACAAATAAACAGAGCATATGGAGTTCTGGCTGGAAACTGCTCCCCTCAAAATCACTTTGTATTTTATTAATATTATTCCTTTTTATTACGCTATATAACAAAATTTACTTTTTCTTTGTTCCCGAGTTAAAACTGTTATTTCTGTATTTATTTAGCCTAAGTAATAATTAGAGTAATGGTTATTTCTCTGAAACTTTGGTTTTGCGGTCAGGAGATTGATATACCTGATAAAGGGCGGTTCACACTAAACGACTAGGAGCCGTTTTACATTCAGCGGGAACGAAACGGGGAGCTAGGCGAACTTCCTTCGCTGCTTTCGCGCTCGCAGCGATCCATTTCTTGTCGGTTTTTCCGACGAACTCAAAGGGGCTCACCCTCACTAGTTAGGACGGGTTTGTAGCAGAATCGCTGAAAAACCCAATAAATTTTCTAGTTCTGGCGGGAAACTCAAGAGACGAATGACCACCCGTCGAGCAACCGCCTCAACAATGTGCGTGCTAGATAAAAAAAATAAAGTCCACGACAAAATTATATGGAATAAGTTCCTTCATTGGCTTAATTTTCAAATAACAAATTAATTAAATAATGGAATTTTAGAATTATGAAAAAAAAAAAGATTGCAAAAGATTTATTTGCAAACTAAATCTAATTTTCCTTGACAAACAGGGGCCACAATTATGTATAGAAGGAAATAAACCCTTTTTGGTAATGTCTTCAAAATAGTGTGATTTTTGCATCGGAATTATATAAAGGAATAATTTTATACACTGTAATTTTTTCTCTCATCTCACAAGAGACGGTTTATTCTCCAATCAGTGCTCCTAACTCATCTTATGTTGTCCAGCATCTTTATGGTATATTTCAAACTTGCTTTTTTCGTTTTATCTCTTTTTCTCTCTGCTGTCAAATCGTTTCAACAACGACCGAGAGAAACGATCAGACAACAACGGCTTCGCAAGTCAAGGCACGGGGAGCGAGGCCAAGAAAAAGATGGGAAAAATCGCCTAACACCTGCCCTCCTCCTAGGCAGCTATTTAGACCGGACCGAAGGTTCGAGAGGCAAGCTGTTCGTCTCCCATTCGCCCTGCACAATCGAATACCTAATGATCTCATTAGCAGGGCGAATAAAAAGGGCAGACGAACAACACGCAGACAGCGAGTGCCGAGACCGATCCGATGAGAAGGAGGCTTCCGAGATCGAGTAGTTAATCAATTAGTGCCCTCGATAAAGGATATTTGGACAACACAGCAACCAACCAACAAACGTGTGGGTGAGTAACTTTTGTGTTTGTGAGTGACCCTCGGCATATTTATGAAACAACTTTATGACCGTCTGGTGATGCTGCTGTTTCTGTCGTGCAGAGAATTTCCCCGAACGAATAAAGGATGCTCTGTCGACAGCGAAATATAGCAAACCGTGTTGTGTCTGGTGATTATGTCAAGGTCGGGCAAACCACCGTCCGCCTGTGTTATGCTGAGCCCGGATTTCTGCCAATCTTCATCCGGGGCGCCTCACCGCTGATGGCGGAAGGATCCGACTACGGGCAGGTTAAGAAAGTCGCCTATCCAGTTCATCCGGATTCTCCCCTGCAGATGACTGGTGACATCGTGGTCGACATGAATCGTCAGAAGAACATTCAAGACTACCTTGTAATGCACGGGAACCGTGTCCGCGTGTCTTACAAGGGTCAAAGGCAGTGCTGCTGGTACTGCAAAAAAACGTCTCATGTCAGAAAAGACTACACTCACCTCAAGAAATGCGATGCATGCAACCGCATCATAAGCAAATACCATCAGTGTCTGGAGAAAATGTTTGCAGCACGAGCAGATATTCCATCAAAGCCCAAGAGAATGTCACCCCAGCAGCAAACCAAGATGTCATCGCCGGCCAAGTCGCCAATGCCGAGCAGAGCTTCGCCACTTTCGTCACCACCTCGGAGAACTCATGCTACACCAACTCCTCTGCCTCTTTCCCGGGAACAGAGGGAGGTGATGCCCCCACCATGTCTACCACCTCCGCTTTCAACTCTACCTTTGGAGTCTAGGAGGGAGCTGCCTCCGTCCCCTCCCTCCCGGTTCCCGGAGATTCGAGAGATCACACCTCTCCTTCAGCCATCAGACGATATTTCGATGGGTGAATACGAAGCTTCTGCAGATGACGACGTGGGGAATACTTCGTCTTTCGTGTTCTTCCAGCAGACCGACATCTTTCGATTGTTTCCGGATTACCCGTGGGCTGCAGTCATGAAGCTTTTAAAATCGTTTGCCTTCGAAAGAACATTGTTTAATTATCAGTGGCGGCTGCTGCATCACGGGTTCTCTCCTCTGCAACGGATTCATCAGTGGAAATTGGTCGTGTCTGCTGGATGTTCTGTGTGCGGCGTAGCCGAGACCGTCAGCCAAATATTTTACGAGTGCCCGTTTGCGAAATCAATCTGGGATCGTTTAAGGCAGCACTAAGGACTGGTACATTTTTCATATCAGTTTGTGCGCTGCCTCTTAAAGGATTCTACCAGTAGTGAGTAATTAAAGCGAACTTAGCGATTGCGATCGCCTATATTAATCAAGAGTCGTGGCTGGCCCGATGGCACCGATCGCAAGGAAATCCTCCAACCCTTTCGGTCGTGTGGAGGAAAGTGGCCGTTCAGCTTCGTTCCTTTCTACTTCGTGAATGGCCATAGCTAGGTCCGCATACGTTCAAAAAGCGCTATGCAACATCCAAGAGACTATGTGAGGTCATCGGAGGACCTAAAGAGCTACATGTCCGACTACGGGCAGGTTAAGAAGGTCGCCTATCTAGTTCATCCGGATTCTCCCCTGCATATGACTGGTGACATCGTAGTCGACATGAACCTTCAGAAGGACATTCCAGACTACCTTGTAATGCACGGAAACCGTGTTCGCGTGTCTTACAAGGGTCAAAGGCAGTGCTGCTGGTACTGCAATAAAACGTCTCATGTCAGAAAAGACTGCCCTGTCCTCAAGAAATGCGATGCATGCAACCGCATCGTAAACAAATACCATCAGTGCCCGGAGAGGGTTTTTTCAGCACCAGCAGATATTACATCAACGCCCATAGATAATGCCACCCCACCGGCAACGCAAGATGCCATCGCTGGCCAATTCACCGTACCGAGCAGAGATTCGCCACTTTCGTCACCACCTCGGAGGACTCATGCTACACAAACTCCTCTGCCTCTTCCCCGGTAACAGAGGGAAATGATGCCTCCACCACCTCTACCACCTTCACTTCCAACTCTATCTTTGGAGCCTAGGAGGGAGCTGCCATCACACGATATTTTGATGGGTGAAGACGAAGCTTCTGCAGATAACGACGTAGATGTTTCAGTAGGAGCAGATTCCGTGTTTTCAATGGAGGACTTTCCAGCGTTTCCTCCACCAGCGCAGTCAACGACATCACAGCCAGCACGGATCATCGGTACGTCGTAACCATCCAGGATGTAATCTTCTGCTGGGTTTTCACAACCATCAGCGCCAAAACAGCAGGATCATCTTGCGAAGTTAAAGGCTCCTCTCAAGAAAAAATCCAGACGGAGCCGTGGCAAAAAGGACGAGAGTGGTTCTACTTCTTCCGAGCGAGATAGTCGCGCGAGCCACAAGCGCAGCCCTTCTTCCTCATCAGGTCGCTTGCGATCTCCGAGAAGAAGAACGACGGATCCTCCTGAAACATCTGGGAAGCCCAAGTCTCAACCAGACACAGGTCAGAAGTCGCCTCATTAAACATCCTCAATGAAGGTCATCTCCCTGAACGTACGTTCTTTTGGTTCCTCTTTTAAACAATCGGTATTGTCATCGTTCATTGCCCTGTACAGGCCGGATATCCTGTTACTTCAAGAAGTAAAACTTGCTGTTACACAGCAGTGTTACGATCTACTGGGCCTTCCTAGTCAATACCCTAATAGTCAATTCTTTATTAACTCTTCGTCACCAAATGGGAAAAGGGGTTGCTACCATCATTTTCATTCCCTCCATTTTGGTTTCGAAATGTGCGTATGACTGCGAGTGCAGGGTAATTTCATTGGACATTTCAACATCTGGTGTCAAGTTTCGATTGCTTAATATCTATTTAACCATGTAGAACAGTAGACGTTTTTTAGTGACTTAAACTACTTTTTTGTGTACAACTTTGCCTGTAGTGATTGCTGGTGATTCGAACTGCCATCTGGATGACGACAACATCTTTTCGTCGGGTCATGTGCATCATTTGTGGCAGCAAAATGCATCGATCGACTTATGGACACACTCTCCACGTAGGAACCAACTTCGGTCTAACTTCCACCAAGGGCGCATTATATCATCAAGATTGGACCTTTTTCTCGTTGACAATGTATTTGCTGGCTCGCTAGGAAAAATGGAGGTAATTCCATGTTCATTCTCCGACCACAGTGCTGTCATGGGATCACGGAATCCTCCATTTCCAGCATCAGCTACAGGTTCTGCAGTCCATCGCAATTGGTTTTGAATGTTTCTCTGCTTGACGAAGAGGAATACAAAGGAATGTTCGCTCAGTTCGTTGAAAAACATCTCTACAATGTGGCTCCTACGCTTGCTTCTTGGCTAGAACTGAAAAATAAAATCAACCGTTCCTTCCATAAGATTGTGCTAGATGCGGCTAGACATCAGCGTCGTCATCTTCTTATGTTACAAGAAATTTTGCGACTCCTCCAAGTTTCCACTCCAAAGCAGGAGTTTGAAGCCCATAAGCTAAATTTTCGAAATCCGTAAGTGTCAAACGGGTAAAATTTTTATATTGGGCGCTGATGTACTGCATCTTTAAAGCCGTTAAGAGTTCGGAACCCGCCCGTTTTTTATACAATGCAGTACGCCACTATCATCGAGGCTTCCGTTCTTTTTTTTCATTAAACTGGCCTGGACTATTAGAATTGCGGAACTGCAAATCAATGCTGTTAAGTCAGCGTTTCTAAGACTAGAACTGATGCAAAGCAAAAAAAAATTTCCCTGGAATGACGGAGATATTTCCCTCTTGTTCAGTAAACAAAGTTCCCCCTCCTCATTCTTGGGTCACTCCTTTTCCATGATGATAACAGCTCGAAGTCCACTCGTCTCCTCTCACGGATCGCAGTTCACTAGCTGTGAGCTCGCTGTCCACAGAATCTTGCCTGAGGCAAGAATTGGACTCGGCTCGCGCTCTACTTGCCAGATGTATACACTAGTGTATATCACTCTACTCTCCAGATGTTTACCAGATATAGTGATGTATAGGCACCTTTGCAGGCTATGGTTGGAACTCTCGAAAACCTGCGCCGCTGTCGCTTCTAACCCGCTTTCGGCCGCGAATTCGCTGAATATGAAACGGCTCCTGCAACCAAAATCGCTGTATGTGAACCGCCCTTAATAAAGTTTTAGCAGTTTGTAAGGAGAGACTTCATATAAAATTAAGCTACTTGTTACTCTGAAAAGTTAAATAATAAACAAGATTAACAGAGTATAAAAAAAACGACTTTGATGAAACTTTCACTATCGCCTAGCTATATCAGTCCATATTTTGAAAACTACTGAACCGATTTTGATGAAACTTAAACTGTTGCCTAAGTTGAAAGATACTTAATCCAATAAAAAAGAATTATTGCATTTTGATTTCTAGTTTCTGAGAAATACGTGGACAAACATACATACACACACTTATGAAATTTGGCACACCTGTTTAGAAACCCATATAGACTAACATATACGAATATTGTGCAATTTCAACAATATTACATACATACGAGTCGAATTGATAACCTCCTTTTTTGAAGTCGGTTAAAAAACTCTTGAAAACAAATTCCCTCATGTAACTAGAGAAAGAAATGCATAGAAAAGATGAAATTTCTGATTATAATAAGATTCCAAGTCTAGAAATGAAAACTTTTCGTCATTTACGTTTATATTCCAGATCACTCTCACGTATCTACCCCTAAATGTAGTCACCCATCTTGTTTCCGTTGTACTGTCCTTAATAATGATGCTCAAAATCAAGGATATCTTGGTGGAAGTGTTCGCCTTGCTCTTCCAAGTAAGCACTCTCTTGCCCATAAAAGCAAAGTTGCACAGTTTAGTTATTATTTTCCATCGTTTTTTAGTTATATCCTAACGGAAAAAATTATTACAACGCAGATTAAAATTTGGGTTCCATGGTATTATTTTTAATACTAGGATCCCCCAATGATCGAAATTCGATCACATTTCTGAGGAAAAAAAAATATGTGCAGTTGTTCTAGCCTCAATCTTGCTTATTAATAAACTTTGAAGAATCAAAAATAGATAACACAATAAATATCCAAAATGCATTGCATGACGTTTCTGACACTCCCGATTCATTTCACCGCAATGATAACTTTGAAAATCTAAATGTATCTTTTAACGTATCTATCGAATTATTATCTAAATATAATATTTATATTTAAGCTAAATTGTCCCCCCCCCC
>JAHWFO010068719.1:151433-162501 GCA_023313115.1 Rhysida immarginata
GTTTGGTTTCCGAAAACCCACGCGTATACTCAATTCGTGGCTAACGAAACCAAAGCCTTATGAAAAACGGGGGTTAGGGGAAGTCAGGTTATCAGTCGACTCAGAGGCGATTTCTACTCTTGTTATCATGATAGCCTCTTCGTTTTTCTTTATTGTGCGAACAGTGTATTTGTTTACTCCAAATATTGGCCAGCATCAAAGTACTGCTCTCTCCCTCGGTCAACATGTCTAGAACTTTCAAATTATCTTCAAGCAATAGAATTATTTCTTGCTTGTTTTGGATAGTCACCGTTTATCTTTTCGAAATCATGATAAATAGAAGGTTCGTGAAATACCCCTGATACTTAATTAAATATAAACTGGAGATGACCTACAAACAAGATGTAATAATTTTTCTATCGAAAAATGGAAGGAAAAATTCTGCGACCTGGATTCGAACCAGGAACCTCGACTATCATGGTCGACGCCTCTACCAGTTGGGCTAACGCAGACACCCGAATAGCCATGCTGTCACAAGTTGTCTAAAGACAACCAAGTTGTTTAGGCTGAAAGCCCAATGGGTGGCGGGCACCTGGCTCACAGATCGATAGAAAAATTATTATCCCTGATACTGTGTATTTGCATGGAATATATTTTCCCACTGTAGAGAGGAGAATTCCCTGAAAGACAAAGTGAAAAGGGGAACCCCCATAAAAACAGACCAGGACAAACCGCGGATACGCGAATTTTCCATCGCGTATGAAGGGAGAGGAGGTATGCAAAAATGTGAAGCGGATGGTGAGACCATGGATACCGAGGAATTACGGTACTCCGGATTTGTAAATGGTAAAAATACGTGTAAAAACTGATACAAAGGAATAAACTTATCTGGCTGAAATCAGCAATAGAACAGGCACCTTGAAATCAAAAGACAAGAGAGAGAACGGAGACTGGACAATTTTTACTTCTCCCATACGAAAATCTGTAACCGTTTTTTTCGGTGCTCCCTCTGGATTCTCTGGCTCAAGCATAAGGACCTGTTATTATCTGTCGTGTATCAGTTATTAAATGATGTGTGCCTGTTGGTTGAGCCCTTAAAAATTCCCTCTTCCAGTTGCTTCCAAATACATACAGTTTATATATTTCATTTATTTATTGGCACTTATACATAAAAAGTAATAAATTATAAAATAAACCATATATTACAACAAATAATTCAGAGGAAGCAGCGGCAAAAACTGTTACAAAAATTTAGAACACACACAAAACCGCACACAAACAACCGAACAACTCTAAATGGTTCGTAATTTTTGTGTAGCCAAATACTGTAAGAATCGTGATGTAATACGTGTAAAATGAGTGCTGTAAAATTATAGACAGAACACATTTTACACGTATTACATAATGATTCTTACAGTATTTGGATTCACAAAGCTTACGAGCCATTTAGGATTATTTGTCTGTTCTAAATTTTTGGAAAAACCCTAAATACAACTAAATTTTAAAACAATGTAAGTAAAGGAGGCCGTCCTCTAAGCGCGTAGCAAAAAGCAAATTACAACAACACATGTCCCATCTTTGTGCAACATTCACGATCATCTTTTATCTTCATGCAATGTAAAGGTCATCTCTTATCGTCATGTAGCGTTTAAGCAACACGTTAAATCGAAACAAAAACGGCAAACATCGAAATTGCAAATGCCCCAGATACCCTGTTGGGATTGTCGCACATTGATATAATAAATAAATTCAATAAATAAGGTGCGTCACATAAGTATAGGACCACCCATATTTTCCCTTGTCTACAAGAAACAAAATAAAATAATTAAAACATTGTCACTGTATCAGATTCTCACAACTATTATTTATTGTTTCCAAAGAAAATAATGAAAAACAAACAAACAACAAGAATGAGAATTTATAAAAATAGAAATTAAGCTGTCCCATAAGTATAGGACCAGCATCACTTAATGCCCAATAAATCATCCCTTCTTTTCAATATTTTTGAAAATTCGGTTTGGCACAGTTGTGACCAGGTTTTCCAGATAATCTGAATTAATTTCTTCCTAGGCATTCAACACAGCATACTTTAATTCTTCTATATTGCGGTACTGTTTACCACCTGCGTAAACAGATCTGGCTAAAGCGCCCCATACATTTTCCACTGGATTGATATCTGGAGATAGGGCAGGCCAGTCCATAATTTGCACCCAATTTGCTAAAAACCACTCATATGTGCTGTTTGCACGGTGAACTGGGGCATTATCTTGTTGGAAAATCCATCTGGTCTCTCCAATCTTCTCCCCAAACGGTAAAAGATGAATATCAAGCAGATCTTGATAATCTGAAGTCTTCATTCTTCGACTAACAATAGCTAAATTGATTCTACCATTCCATCCTAAGCCAATCCAGACCATAAGTGATCCTCCTCCCTGTTGCCATATGAAATGCATTTCTTCTGACCTCCTGATGTCATGCCAGTAATATTGCCAACCGCCTCCCCTCTCTTCCAATCTTCTGTCCAGAACATCATTGACTGGGCAAACCGTTTCTGCTTGTGGTGCAGTTGGAGTGCAGGTTGCTGTTTTCTTTTCGTGTACACAAGAGATGATGCCTGCTTCACAATCCGTTGCACAGTTGATTTTGATACTGGAACATCTTCAGAATTGGCCACCGCACGCAAAGATGTTGTGGGGTCTTTCATTTTTTTAATAATCGCCCTTTTTTGTCGATTAGTCGTCTTCTGAGGTCTCCCAGGTCTCTTTTTCTGGCCATACTGAGCACCAACTTTCAAATACAATACTCATTTCCAAAAAAAGTTGGGACAGTGCAAAATATATAGAAAAAACAAAAAGGGATGATGTAACAAAACTTTCTCGCGAATACAAAGTAGCAGATACGTTTATGAAATGACATAAATATACTGTGTGCACCAAAACATTTTGTATTGTGGCCGGGACGTTCATTTTGAATGGGGGTGTTGCAACACGTTCCAAAATAGTAGGGACATACGTTGTAGAAAGCGCCGTTAGTAGTGGAACCTTCCGAATTATTCGGGAATAATCTAGAATGATGACGTCGTACTATATTCCTTATAAATAACAGTTGCCATCCGTCGTTCAGGTAACTTATTCTGAACGATGGGTCGAGGCAAGCCAGTTAGCGAAGATCTTCGTGTTCGAATCATTCAAGAATTCACAAACAACGTTTCTCAGCGTGCAATAGCCAGAAGATTTAACCTGTCATCATCTACAGTACATAATATTATCAAGCGCTACCGGGATAGTGGTGAGATCACAGTTCGGAAAGGCCAAGGTAGAAAACCTATTCTGAATGCTCGAGCTCTTCGGATCCTCCGACGTCACTGCGTCACGCATAGGAATGCTGCGATTACGGACATAGCCACGTGGGCCCGCGATTTCTTCGGGAAGCCATTATCGTTGATTACTGTACGCCGGTGCATCCACAAATGCAACCTTAAGTTATACTGTGCACAACGGAAGCCATACATCAACAAACGACAGCAACGTCGCCGTTTGATATGGGCTCGAGCCCATCGCAATTGGTCCCAAGCACGCTGGAAGAACATATTGTGGTCCGATGAATCAACCTTTATGATTGTTTACGGAAATAATGGACGCCATACACTCCGGACCAAAGACGAAAAGGATATTCCCGCGTGCTACAGGCGTTCGGTACAGAAACCACCGTCTGTCATGGTCTGGGGCTGTATTAGTGGTCATGGAATGGGAGACTTGCACATCTGCAATGGCACCGTCAATGCTGAAGCGTATATACAGATCCTGGAACAAGCTATGGTGCCATCTAAGAGGCGCCTGTTTGGACGACGTCAGTGTATATTTCAACAAGACAACGCCAGACCGCATGCAGCGCGCATAACTTCTGCATGGCTACGTCGGCAGCGCATTCGTATGTTGGATTGGCCCCCTTGCAGCCCGGATCTGTCGCCTATACAAAACGTTTGGCGTATTATTAAATGAAAACTACGACAGCGACGACCCCGGACAGTTGAACAGCTGAAAACCTATATCCAACAGAAATAGGACAGAATTCCGGTTACGGTGTTAGAAAGATTGGTGTCATCGATGCCCAGATTACCGTGTGTCATCAAGAGGAGAGGTGACGCCACACCGTGGTAAACGCCGTGCTGTCCCAACTTTTTTGGGAGTGTGTTGCACGTGCCAAACAGGAAAACCACCTGTATCTTTCTTTAAGCATATAAGATATGTGATCCCATGCCTAATTTATCGTTTATGTATTGTAATGCGTTGAAATAAACGGCAATACAATAATCCAAACAAATGTGTTGGAGTTCTTCTTTTATGTTGCACTGTCCCAACTTTTTTGGAAATGAGTATTGTAATTAAGTACAGCTTTATGTGACAGACTTATAGCCTTTCCTATACCTCGTGCATTCACTCCAGAAGCTTTCAAAGCATCAATTTGACCCCATTCATAGTCAATGCCTTGTTTACAGCCACTTGAAAGTTTTTGTGGAGGCAACCCTATTAGGTAATCACCAGTGTCATCTATTGACTGATTAATCACTGCTTTGTTAATTTTTCTGCTCGAAAAACGGCATTCTTGTGGGACAGCTTAATTTCTATTTTTATAAATTATTATTCTTGTTGCTGTTTGTTTTCCATTATTTTCTTTGGAGACAATAAATAATATTTGTGAGAATATGATACAGTGACAATGTTTTAATTATTTTATTTTGTTTCTTGCAGACAAGGGAAAATATGGGTGGTCCTATACTTATGTGTCGCACCTTATTTAATTAATTGATACCGTATAATGGCAACAGAAAGCACATAGTATTCATTAATTATATATTGTTGTACTTAAATTAATCGTCGATTTCCTAATTAGGCTGGCCAACTCTCAGACTGGCAATTCCGGGAGACGTATTCCAGTCGCGCTTATTCCGTTCGTGATTGTTCCAGTTAAATGTTGTCAGCTACAGACATCAGTTTATGTAAATTTTCAACTATCGGCTTACAAATGTTCAATGTGCCGTCCTTCCGAAGTAGCGTTTGCAGCGAGTGCTGCTCTTTTAATAGTCTGAAAATTTGCATAAACTGATGGTCAAATACCGAACAATTCTAGCATGAACTTTTTTTCCCTGGAAAAAAGTCCACGTCATTTCAATCGTTTCTCTCCAAACAGAATATTTTTATCTATATTGTGTGCGAATTATTAAGTTTTAAAGTTTTTCTGACCTTTGGATCACCCTATATTTGTACAAAGTCAAGAAATCTGCATCCAGAATTAATGTTTAATCACCAAATTGACTATAAACAAGATTATTGTAGGCAGGGCTGATTGTGCTTATACGAGTAATATGATGCTATTTTAAAATATCATTAAACTTCTTTTATAAATAAACAAAATGTAATTTGAGCTTTATGTCATTTTGAACAACTTCAGGAAAATGATTGATTAGATATATAAAAATGTTAATAAGTGATTGATTTTAACATATATGAATATAATTTCATATTTCAGCCAGGCAAAAAAAAATTAGTTCAACTTCAGTATGCAATGGGTTGAACCTATTTCCAGCACAGGTAAGACTGCTTTCGCCGAAAATCAAGAATTCAGTTAACAAACTTTTAAAGAACAACTCTACGCAAAAAATCGATTACAATTTTTTTTTACAGAATATCATTCTTTGATATAAATATAATACATTCCCGTTGGTCCATAATTTCAATACAAGAAACTACTTTGAAAAGTTAAAAACGGCGCTTTGCCCCTCCCTTCTGCTGGCCATTTTTTTCCGGAAGTGACGTAGTTTGAGTCAAAGGAGGCCAACGAAAAAGACAGGCCCAGACTTGGGCAAAGTAGATAAAAGGATCCTTTTATTTACTTTGCCCTAGCCCAGACCAACACCACCTCTAATCAAAGCCTGAGCGCGAAAACGTCATACATTGTTACATCACCTACGGTAGGATATTGTTAATCATATTTCAACCAATAATAAGCCCGAAATTGTCCCTGCCTAGGTGATGTAACAATGTATGATTTTTCCGTGAGCAGGCTTTCTCTCTAGGCGGTATTGCCCAGACCGTGACCACCGAGAGAGAAGGCCTCCGCATTGAAATTTAATACATTGTTACATCATCATAGATAGTGCTAAATCAGGGCTTATTATTGGTTGAAATACGAATAACAATGTATTATCACTAACCTCCTTGGATACACTAATCTTCACCAGGGCACTCTCTAAAAATCATTCACGTTTATGCGTTGAAGCCGTCCTCTCCTTAGCAGCATTTTAGTGCCCATTCGTTCCTCGCTATCTTCTTTACCCTTCCAATGACCGTACGCACAAAGTTCTTTCTTTAATCTATCTTTATTTTTCCATGGCGAAGAGAGACCTTCTCTCTCTCCTCTCTTCACCTTAATCGTTGCTGGACTCGAACTCTCTCCTCTTTCTCCTTCCGCTCTCCGATCTTTTATTGGCTAAGGTCAAAAACCCTCACCGGTGAGAGAATGATGACGTAATTTCTCACTGGGCTAACCGTCTTTTTCTCGGTGAGGACGGTGAGACTAACCGGTTAGGCATAGCAGCACTAACTGGCGTTTCTGACCGCGTTAAAATGACGTCACAGTTTTATCACCGGGATTTCTGACCGACCAAACGCTAACTCCTCTCACCGGTGAGAGTTTTTGACCTTAGCCATTATCTCCTTCACAGCGCCCTCACCCGGACTCCTATTCAAGTTTCCATTCCAATATATTTACGACTGAATAGTCTTATGTTTACGACTGAATAACGTATGCAATGTAAACAGTCGAGTCACATTAATGTGACCACCTGTTAATGTACGGAATAATCTCCATTTGCTGCTTGGACAGCGGCTTGACGGGCTGGGAGAGACTCAATGAGGTCCTGGAAAATGTTCATAGGGATATTGAGAAACGATGACTGCAGTTCAGTTGACAGCTGTTGAAGGGTGCGAGATGGAGCATCTGTCTATCCATGGAGTGAGTTAACCGATCGAGGTAATCCCATAGATGCTCGATTCGGTTTAAGCCCGCGAAAATTGGAGGCTAGGGAAGTACGGTAAAGTCTTCCTCGTGATCTTATAACCATTCACGTACAATTCCAGCAGTATGAGATGTCGCATTGTCGCCATCATGCCCAGGAAAAACAATGTTCTTGTATGGGTGTACATGTTCAGCAAGGTTCTATACGTAGTAAATTGATTCATATTGCCATGCGCAATGATGAATGCACAAAAACATTCCCCAGATCATAACGCTGCCTCCGCCAGCTTGTTGCCGTCCACAAACAGATGAAGGGCGTTTGCTGTCTGACATTTCTCGCCATATGCGCCAACGTCCATCCGTCCGAAGGAACAAAAAAGCTTCATCTGAGAAGTCAAGGTTTTGCCAATCAGTGGATTCCAGTTCGGTAATGCCGTGCAAATTCCAGCCTCATTCGCCGATCCATGGTCATTAGCATAGGTGCGTCACCATCCATCTGCTGTGGAGCCCCATACGCAGCAACGTTTGCTGAACTGCCGCTCGGGACACACTTGCAATAGAACCCTGTTCATTTGGGCAGTATGTTGCCACCGCCGCACCTGCCATTCCCCTTTTATTTATGGCTCGTGAAGCACACAATTTCCACGCTGCATATTTTCTATGAAATTTGCTTATTTTCTTTTCTTATTTTCTTTCCATGCGTGGTAGACTTTTACCATAGTAGCAACGTAGACAGTTCACAAACTTCTCAGTTTCTGAAATGCTGCCACCCTTGGCCCGAAAGCCAATAATCATTCTTTTTTTACGTCTAATAATCGCTCCGTTTCTGCAATGCAACAATGGAAATCGTTTTCAAATGCCTACAACACCCGTTTACACACACCTAATCTGCTGATGACAAATCATTTATTGCCTCCTTTATTTACCGCCTAAAGATAAAGACTCGACTGTTTGTTATCCCATGTTATCAAAAGTATTATAAAATCTATAGCAGATGAGGTATATAATTCGGAAAATATCTACATGTATCTAAAATGTACTTCTTAATCACTTAAAACTGTAATATATACTAAAATGGATAAAACATCAATATAAAAAATGATAGAATAATGTACGAGTCTTTTACAGAATAACTATGGGGGTCTATCACATATACAGGGTGCGGCAGGTATTTGAGAAACGTGAGTATGACGTAATAGTCCATACGTCATACTATTTAACAATTCCGAAACGAGGCATATATGTATGGCGGATCTAAAGATAACCCAACAAATGGAGCGACATGCTGTCATCGTCTCCTTGGCTGCAGGACACTCCGACTCCGAGATTGCTGCATTCCTGAGAGTCACCCGTTCGTTCGTGTTCAAAGTTCGGTATTCGGAAGGGAACTGCAGGTTAATGAGGCGACCATTCGACGTGTGGTGCATGAAGACCTCCGTTACAAGTCGTATGTGTCGCGGAGGGTCCAAGTTCATGTACGAGACCACCAAGAAGAATCGACTGGACAGGGCCAAACGCCACCTCAACAAGCTGAAGCATCTTCACGACCATATCCCTCCCAACATGTGGCCTCCCAGCTCCCCTGAACTCAATCCTTTGGACTATTACGTCTGGGGCGTCGTTGAGAGGGAGGCCAACAAGCATCCACACAACACCAATGAAGCTCTAAGGCCAGCTATTGTGAAGACAATGGCAGAAATCCAGAAGCCCCACCTCATTGCTGTCTGCCGGCGAACGGTGGTTTTATTGAATAACAATATGTACTTTGTAGTCCTTTGTATAAAAATGTAAATTGTATTAAAGGCTCTGTGGCATCTTAAGTGTCTGCTCCTTTTACCTGCGGACGTAATTTTGTTCTCAAGTACCTGCCGCACCTTGTACTTAACGCACTCGATTAAACTATAACTATGTAACTATCACAAAGTAAATCGTTTGATAACTTGAATGTCATGACTACTATATATAAACATCTAAATCGTGTATCAAGACAATCATTAAGCAAAAAAAATATTCCAATCAAATTTTATTTTTAATAAAAATCACAATATTATTAACATCATCAAAAGATACAGAAAGCAATAATGTCTTGATGGTGGCAAATGCTGGCAGCATCAGGCTTGTGATATTTCATGAAAATAGGCAGCAAAAACTTTGGTCTAAAATTATACACAAACAATTAAGCATTCTTAATAGATGTAACAGATGAAATAAAGTACAAATATTTATTTATCTAGATTTTCAAATCACTCAGATCATTGTCTAAAGACCTTTATTCCATTTCTTCAAATATCTGGTTGAAATACTACAGAGTGATACTAAGAAGAAGAGAGAAACTAAAAGTTGAAAAAAATATTGCATTGTCATTCCAGTAGGCAAGTAGTAGAGTTAATGTTTTATAATGTTTTATATTTTTTCTGTGTAGTATAGAGTGACTAATTATAAAGCAAACCGGAATATGTCTCTCGACATTTTAATGTAGAAATATGTGGTTTGACTCAGCTGGCATCTTAATCTGCCCGAAAATATCATGCTCTAGAGTAATGCTAATTTATGTTCAATTAATCAACATACATTCTCTCAATGACCTTGTATTAAGTAAAATCAGGTTGGCCTTAGCTAAGTAGAATTCAAAATTTAAGTTATGATGGCAAGGTGGATTGGCGATTTAAAAAACTTATTTTACTGACCCTAATCAAGATTACTATTTTGCTGCTGGTTAATGTTTCTGAATAATTTAACATATTAGAATCTCCTTGTTCTGAAGATGATTTGTGTGCACTCGAAAACGTTCAACATCATGTTGTTTTAGTCATGGTGAGACCTTTTAATTGGGAACTTTTTAGACCAGCTCTAAAAATTCCAAATCATTGTTATTAATTTTGGCCTTCAATTCAAAATTGTTAATTGAATTTTTTTATGAGATGCCGACGTTGTCTTTCATCATAGTTTGCAATGTGTAGCGTTTTTCGCTCCAGTAATGCCAACTTTTGTAAAACGAAACTTTATTTCGCAATTTTCATTCAGCATTTCGTCCACTGTTTCAACTTCATCGTGAACTGAACAGTTTACTCTTCATATGCACCCAGTTAACAACATCGGCATCTTTATTTATTGCTTGGAAACTCAGTTAAGTTCTTGAACTTTTGAGAGGATGAAAATTAAAAAAAATTTAATTTTTTTCAAATTTAAAAAGATTTTAATGTATTTATTAGGAGCTTTAGCATAAAAGCTACTTATAAGAATGCGCCCTTGGTCTGTACGTTTATCCGGCCGGCCGTCCGCCGTTTGCACGATAACTTGAAAACGGATTAACTTTAATAAATTCTGTTTTCAGAAATACGACAAAGTCTTAGCTCGGCCGTATCAACTTTTCAGAATTTTTCGTGGACCCCTTCAAGTCGAATTCACATGCTAAAACAAATACTAAGATAATGGCATGTCATATAACAATCGATTTGTCAAGAAGGAATACATTGTTACTTTCTCTTCATCTTTTAAGCATTACCACGGTCTATAGATATTCATGGTCATCGAGCTTCGGCCATTTTCCATTGTTTCCAGAAGCTAAGGAAAACAGATCGCGCCAGGTGCCGCATAGATCGCACTAAGGCCGACCGTGATCTGCGATAGAGTTTTTCATTGAAACTGAAAATGAAAATAAAATTTCTATCTGGCGATAGGGTGGCGCTGCAGCCGCAATTGGGCCGCTTGTACATGCAGCGCCACTTTTCAATAGAGTTCCCGCCCTACCGGGAGTTAGAAACTTTAGCTTCATTTTAACAATGGAGCTCGATGACCATGAATATCTATAGACCGTGGCATTACTGACATCGGCGCGCGCACGTGAAATCGCTTTGTCGACGCACGATTGCTCAAGTGCTCATAATCTATAAGCTTAAGTAGCGGGAAAATGGAGCTACTTATTGGTTTTATAATATCAGGCCGTCCGCTTCATAATTTCTACAGTTTTTGAGGTAGAAGGTTGAAATTCGGAATGTAGCTTACTATGGGCATGTCCGTCTGCACTATTTAGTTTGGTTTTGATTGGTACACTGGGGTCGGAATTACGGGG
>JAHWFO010068719.1:162901-214988 GCA_023313115.1 Rhysida immarginata
GTTTTACTCTTGTTTTGCTTTATATAAGACATATTCCTTAAAATCTTTGCAAATAATTGTTAAAAATAAGGAAAAGGTAAATTCTTAATTTAAGAATTATTTTTAAAGTTAGAAATATCAATGAACTAAAATTAATTACCCCTTCTATATAATTATAAATATCAATCTTCTCATTTTGTGAATGAGCACCGTCATCTGCAGCTCCCATTGGTAAGAGCATTACATTCTTTCCTGTTATATCCTGCAATGTCAAAGTTACTGGGATGCTGCCACCTTCACGGGTCATATCTGGGGCTACGCCAAAAACTGAATAAAAAAAAGCTATTGAACAATTTCTTAAATTGTGGAAAATGTTAATGTTAATCAATAAAGATATAAAAAATTAATCCAAGGAAAAAGTACAATAATGCAATATAGTTTCCTCTCCAACAAGCATATACTACAAGCCAGAATATCAGAGGCAATGCTTAGTCCAGAAGAACATAAAAATTAACATTGGGATTAAGCTGGTTAGCATATTTCATGCACTGAAATTACTGGGTTTTTTTAAATATTGTACAATTGTAGAATTTAAGAAAGCAAATCAATTTTATTTCCTCTTAACAATTTTGTACTGTGATATTCCAATAAGAATTTTTATTGGAATAAAGTAAAAAGGTCCCAGGAAGATTTGTTAAAGAAAATTAAAGGCGATTTATTTTCAAAATAAATGATGGCTAAATAAGGTTTGGTTTCCAACCTAATAAAATCACTAATATGGTGGTGGGAGGCTTTAAAGAAAAACAACACAGATCAAGAAGTACAGACCAACATTATTGTCAAATTATGAGCATCATAGTTTTAGAGCTAGCATCGGTTCAGTATGCATGTGATTGGGAACTCACGTGGCCGCTGACCAACCTAATGAGATGGTAATCCCTATAAAACAAGAGGAGCTCGAAATTCATATCATCTTTAGATCATCATCTCTTTGATCTATCAATATCGTCATGTGAATCATCATTGATCAGCCTCAATCCAAACACTTGCCAACATGTTTGTTGAGACTTGAGCAAACGCAACGCAAAATAAAAGAACTTTAAGACTCTGAATACGAGAGAAGCGACAACGGAGAATGCAGCAACAAACCAGGAATAAGAGAACATCATTCGGATTTCTTAGGAGCCGAGGCAGATTCATCAAGCATCGCTGGGAGCAAAGCAGGCAAGACAGGCTCACAATCAGCCGTCGAGTGTTAGGGTAGAGAGATCGACACTGTTCTAGACTGTTCTAGGAAACGGACAAAGAACATCGCAATCTAACACTGAGAATACAGCTAAATCTAGCGACAACACAATCTTTTCAAACCATAACCAGTGTTTCACCTAAGAAACCTGCTAGCCTCCTCGGTAAGCCATTGCAATCATCCACTCACTTCAATGAGTCAACGCAATGATCTAGCCACTTGAGTCATTAGCACTACAGTGCATCACTAGTGTGTGCAACAGCTTAAATTTATCACAAACTGTGAGTACTCATAAACTGATTTGCATCTCCCAAATGTGTTCCCCACAACACAGAACATTCAGTTATTGTCACAGCGTGATCAAAACTCCTTCAACTGGTAACCGTGACCAATTACTTTCAACTTTACAGTAGTAACTAAAGATTGTATAGTAACTAAAGCTCTGTATACCATTTTTGTCACTTGAAGCACTGCCACTGCTTTATCTTCAAAATAGCTTCATCACAGAAAAAGACTCAATGTGTTGTTTTGCTTGCAGAAACGAAATCTTCAATTCATATACAGCGTTAAGGACACGTTAAGAAACCACTTGATGTGAAGTTACTTAAGTCATGGAGACTCACTTTTTAGCAACGGGATCACTGCTTAAGGGTAAAAGCACCGGCAGACCATCAGTTTATGAAGAGACTGTTGAGACGATTTAAACCTCGTTCACTGGGTCACCACAGAAATCAAATAAACAAACTTCGCACGAATTACGAACAGAGTGCAAATTGTTCAGGCCTTACAGCCTGATCGTCCAAGATATGACCCAATTTTCTAACAAAATATTAGAGATTGATGAGGATAATGATTTCTTGCAGCGTTCCGTTTTTCTGACGAGGCTGCATTTCATGTAAGCGGAGTAGTTAACAGGCACAAATTCGATAACCTTCGAACAAATTAATAATCGTGGTTACAAGTTGTTTGATATATTACAGGGACGTCCAAGATTTCTGTCCGCGGGCAATCTTCCTTCTCCCCCTATTGCACATTACATTGATCAGTTCCTTAAAGTCTGGCAACACTGCATAGGAAAACTATACCCATTCCCCTCCTGAGTTTTGGACTATCTCCTCGGCTTTGCCCGTGAGCTTTGTCCGCGAGCTTTTTATGTTGCACGCGGGCGACGGGCACGATTTGGACACTCTTGATATATTACATGCCCTATCTTAGCAATGAAAATTTCCAATGGTAACACTGCAGATTGGTATCATTAGCATAGTACCACTGAATCAAATTCGACCATCTTCGAACTTACTAACTACTTAAAGGAAATTATGTATATAAAACACAACGATTACAAAATGTATTCAAAACAGTTATTATTTTAAATACAAAAATTACAATCTGTTGTTACAATATAATTTTGAAAGTACATACCAAGATAATAAAGCCTCTTTTCCCACAAATTTCAATGGAAGTTTGAAAAAATGAAAATAAAATAAAATAAAAATAGAAAAAGTTAATCACTAGATACGTATTTCGGTAACCATCTTTCAGTTTTTCCACCACTGAATAAATTTCGACAACTCCGAACCATATTTATCGATTGGCGAAAACGTAACTAATAACATTTTATTCGTTTGATGTACTACTTGCTATATCGTGACATTGAAATTTTAAAGATGTCATAATGGTACCATTAGACAGCATGCCATTGTATCGATTTCGATCATCTTCAAAATGGTTCGTGCGCGGAACCATATTTATTGATTGGAGAAAACAGTATTTAATAACGTTATATTCGCCCAGAGCTCTTCGTTAAGAGTTGTTTGATGTATTATTTATTAGTCTTGAAATTTCTACGGGGCATCATAATGGTATCATTAGAGCACGTGCCAGTGTACCGATGTCGACCTTCTTCGAACTGGTTTGTGTGATGAACCATATTTATCGATTTGCGAAAAAGATTATGAAAATCTTTCATACGCTTCGAGAAGATCAGTTACAGACGGACACGTTTCCACCCAGTAATAGCATAAAGCACCTTCCGGTACTTAATAAAGTAAATAATAAAATAAATGATAATATTTATACCTGTTTTAATGGCACGTGCTCCAGCTTGATAATGTGGATGATTTGGATCACTCATCCAAGGTTTCCCACTATTAAACATGAAAGCTCTGAAAATAAGTATACATTGTATAAGTTTTAGAAACTTGTTTGCACTCTAAGAATAAATAAAATTCTATCTGGAAAATTTCATTACTGTATACTGTAAATCACTATAAATCACTGCATCTCATGCATTTTCTTGGTTAACACAAAGAGAAGGCCCCTATATAAACTCAGCATATGTGGGGCTCAAATCATTACCTAAACGAGACATTACAGGTGGTGCCAACTATGATGGTACGGAGCTCATTCTCATAGTTTAGATAGAGCCAATTTGTTCCAGTAGCAGGAACGATGATGTTAGGAACTTGACTTGTGGGAGAATTCTGCAATCGTCTTGGGTTGGACCATTCCTGTATAACTTGTCATAAAGCAAGGTGTCTGCAGGAATGGTTTGAGGAGAGAGGATTGAAGCAAATGCATACAGACAAAATGTAAATTCTGCTGAACACCTGTGTGACGATCTGGAGCAACGACTCAGGCTAGGCCACCATGCCTAACATTTGTGCCTGTATGTATCAACACTCTTCAAGAATGGAAGACAATTCCTGAAATTATCCACCAAAATCTGTTGGAAGGTCTTCCTCAGCTAGTAGAGGTCATAATAAAAACACATGGTAGGTTTAACATCATATTAATTTTTGGAGATCATGGTTGCAGTGCAAAAATACAGGTATCCAGACCCCCTTGTCCACAGTGTATACCGTACTAGCATTTTGCTATTACAACCTAAGAAAATACTAACAAGAGACGGGAGTCTTAGAAAATTTGTTACAAGAATGCTGCAGGAATTTAATCATAAGTTGCTAAATCTACCTTTAGAGAAATCCTGAGAGTGTGATTTAAAGGAAGCGGCCGGTGGAAAAAAAATATTTGCCATGTTTTTACTTAAATTTTTATCATTTTTTTAATTGAATATTAAAAAACAAAGATTTTAACACATACCAGCTAAAATTCTGCCTGTAGTTTTCAAGAGAAACAAGATTAAGTCAAAAATATTATCATGTGCAAGAAAAAGAATTTTGTTTCCATTCAAGGAAACCCCGATGTTATGAATCAAGCCTCAGAACAGATTGTTAAAAATAATCTTCTTTCGTTTATTTCAGATAAATACAAGATTATTGAAGTTTTTTATATGAACAAATAAACTTGTTTGTAATAGCATTATTCACACAACTCTACAATTCGAAAATATCTGGTAGAATATCATTGCTATACAGGATATATGACTTCATTTCATCTAAAATAGACAGCATCCGCTTAAAGAGATGGCGTAAATCTTACGGTCTGTTCGTCATCACTCTCTACTTCTTCAGATTCGCCATCTGCAATCACGTCAGTAAAGCCTCTTCCATATCTTCGTGTGCCACATTCTCAATGTTCCAGTTGCTTTCAACTCCCAACAGATTAACTCGGTCAATACTTTTAAATACCTGGGTATCCACTTAAGTCATAACCTCTCCTGGGACGCCCATTTTAATGCTTTAGCTTCTACGCTAAACCAACGCTTAGGCCTTTTCTCCCGTCTTCATTTCTTATCCCCCAAAATCCTCCTTCTATTATACACTACATGATCAAAGGAGTTGGGACATCTGTCGCTCTATCGTAAAGCCGAAAAAAGCTTCAATCAGTTGTGTGTAGGACCACCCCGAGCTGCTATCACTGCCTCTACCCTACATGGCATACTGTCCACAAGTTTACAGTATGTGTCCACAGGTATTGACCTCCATTCCTCGAGGAGTGTCGTGGTCAGTTCCTGGACAGATGTAGGGCGAACCATCCTGGATCTCACACGTCGTTCCAATTCGTCCCAAATATGTTCGATGGGGTTGAGAACAGGACTCTGGGCGGGCCAATCCAGCTCTTCAACCCGCATCTCGTCAAACCAGTCAGATATGGATCTTGCTTTGTGGCAAGGCGCAATGTCGTGCTGGAAGAGGAACGGCCCGTCACCGAAGTGTTCCCACAGCGCTGGAAGTGCCCCGTTATCCAGAATGGTCCTGTAGCCATCAGCATTGAGGTTTCCGTCCACCTTGATGCGCGGGTCCAGTCCAGTCCAGAAGAAACACCCCCAGACCATCACTCCATTTCCCGGTGTTCACAGGGGTGTCCCAACTCCTTTGATCATGTAGTGTATAATCCATTCCTAGCTTTCTTATGCTCTTCAATTTTGGGGTTCAACCACCAAATCTAACTACGTCTACACAGATTACGAAAATGGTATGTACATACCTTATTAAAACTACGTAAATTTACCCCTGTCTTTCGCCTTTTTAATTCTGTGGGCATAACCCCAATACACCAACTCTACCATTATAGCTGTCACGTGTCAAATCCTTTCGTTCGAGGATCGTAACGTGTTCGAACCTCCGTGACGGAACTCTCCATCGGCACGAAATCTCAGACAATCCGAGAAAATCACGTGAAATCCCGGGACTGATGCGAGATGAAAAACGTCATGGACAGAGTGGAAGGAGACGTTCAACGAACAGCGTCGCGGGAAAAATCGGAGCGCCTACTGAAAAAGCCCGACAGGCAAAACTCGAGCGACGGACAGAATCAACGTCGGGTATACGCCGTAGCGAAATTCTCACCCTCGGAAAAGCGAAGGAGCTCTGCCCGCCTCGAGGAGATCGTCTTCAGCAGCGGCTGAAACGAAACAGCGGGAGCTACACGCAGCCAGCGACGGTGCGAGTCGTGAGGTAACGATGAGACGTTTCATTCCTCCAGTGCAAGAATTTCCTCAGTTCGAAAGTTCGTCGGAACCACACACTACTTTACAACAGGCAACGAGAATCAGCCGCTGCTATCACCCACGTCCAGGGTGAGCAAGCCCGCGAGCAGCGATAATTCCCGTAGAAACGATTCAGCTCAAATAGCTAGCCAGGTATGTGTCTCTATATTCAAGCACGTATCCATAATACACTGTCTAACGCAGGCCGATATCAGTTTATTATTTATGGCCGCTTTCCCGGACATTGACTTTAATACGGTCGTTAATTCTCATGGCTGGGAATCTTCCCGTTTTCGCTCGCAGCATTTCAAGAGCAAGGAACAGGTGGAATTTTCCGTCAGCACACGAGACTAACATTTCACCAACCCTTCTCCGTTAATTAACTTTACCACGAATTTTGACTTCTCTCTATTAAGCACAGTTTTTCTCAAAATAACGAACAGCACTGTAGACAGTATTCCTAATTATATTTTCTTACTGACGCAATTCTTAATGACGACTTCTCTCTCAATAATTTTATTAGGAGCCCAGACTCAGTAAGAAGGTAATAATTCTTCATTCCACTGGAGAGCCTACTGCTACTAATTTACGCCTCTATTCCTTTTTAGTATTGTGTGTGTTGTCAGTGCTACGGCATATTACAACGTTATGTTGCGTTATCAGTTTATTGTTCTTTTGAAGTGAGTGCTCCTTATATCTGAATAGTGTTTCATTTATGTGTAACGGATCTGAGTGCATCATATTCGCCTAAATTTAATTTCGGGCTATCAAATTTGCAATGTTTATCCAAGCCCTTCCAATTTGCTTTACTAGTGCTTCGAGATGATAAAGCCAGTCAGCTTTGTTAATCGTCTAGTTCCAAGTTTTAGTGCTAGTGATTACTATCGATAATGTGTGTGCTGTTTACAACATGCAGTCCGACCATTTGTTTTAAGTTTGTTGTGTACAAGATATCGTCAGTGCTTCAGAGAATCTATTCTCGAAATATTTGGCTTCGATTAAGTGCATCGATCTCTTCGGTTTAGTTTATTATTTCGCTTCAAAGTGTTTGTCTTCATCGTCGAATGAGTGCTACCTTCATCGATGTACCTGCAAGAAACTATTGCCCAGCTGGAACTTATCGTTTAAGCATTCCAATTTCTTATTCAGTTTCTACTGTGATTTTTGCTGCAATAAAACTAAGTTTATTTTTAAGTTATACCCGGTCTCTATCGTCCTTTATTTTGACACGTGACAAGAGCCTGGCAGTTTTCATATATAAAGCAATTAAAAACATTATAATTACATCCCTCTCCCAACCTTTATTTACAACCGTTAGAAAACCCCCTACAACATCCGACATAGAAATTCCTTCCCAATCGCCCATATTAGACGTAACTACCAGCTCAAGAGTATCTCTATCGCTGGCAACAGATTTTGATCCACTTTACCCCCAGATTTCCGTTCGTCACCAAGCACCAATATTTTCAAATCCGGTCTAAAGAACTTCCTCTCTGCACCTCCACCTAACTAACTCCTGCCCCTCATCATTCCCCTCCATTTTTTAAAAATTATTTTGTAAATGACCAAAAATTGTATCTTTGTTCCCCATCCACGGACCTACCTCATCAGCCCCCGCCAAACTGGCCCTGGATGGACGATATGTATCTCCCTTTACATTATATAAATAAATCAATCAATCAATCTATTTTTTGTCTTCTTTAATTTTATGATAAAATAGCAGTACCAAATTGGAAAATTGAGATTATGATTACAAAATGGATTATGCACTTCCATACATGTTAAAAAGTTCCATCAGTTTCTTGTGTAGACGGGATTAGGTGAAAAATAAAGATTAAAGATCCTTTCTTTCAAAATGTATCGACTAAATCAAAAATATTAAATTTAACCATTAAAATCATTTAAAAAAAATCCCCCCCCCAAAAAACGTTTATTTCATGAAATACACATGAAAAAAAAAAATGCAAAAATCCAAAAATCGAATTTTTCATCGGCCACTTCACTCAAAATCATATAGCAATTGCAAAAATATATATAAATTCCTACTAATATTAGTATATCGCCAATATGAATAAAATTAATAAGTTATCGTAAAAAAAATACTTGTATTCATTTGGACTATCTCTTTCTTCAAATTTCTTATTTAAATGTGTTATAACTAATTTCTCAATGTGTTCTGGTTCTTGATTTGGTACAATCCGAATGGAAAATTTTCCTACTACTTTTCCTGGTATTACAGTTTTAGCTCCATCTTCTGAAAAGGCTCCTTGGATTCCTATTTAGTTCAAAATACATTAAGAAATGTAGTTTAAAGTTGAAAAATTAAAGTGTTTCATTAAGAAAGTTACAAAATTCATAGTTTCATAAATTTAAAACACCATACACACACTGCTACGTGTTTGTCGAAGCCAGGGAAGGTGGTGTCGTAGAACTCTGAAACCTCCTAATACCATGGCCTCTAACCGTCTGATTATAGAAGGATCTGATCCCACAAAGTACACTACATGATCAAAGGAGTTGGGACACCCCTGAGTAATGACCATTTACTTCCATAGACCCTGAACTGTACAGAGTAATTGATGATTTTCTGCTGGCATTAGCACAAAATCAGGTGCACGTCCCTTGTATATTTATAAATAACGTACAATTAATTTGTACAGTAATTTACATAATAATGAAGCCAATTTGAAGAAATAAGTTTTCATGAATGGTAGGGGCATTCCTTAATCATGGATCATACGTATATATTCAAATCTTGTTGCAAAAATGGATGTTTGTATTTGAAAGTAGCATCAAGTTTTTACATCAAAGTTATTGGTTTTGGCGTACTTGTGTTTACAAAAAAAAATAAAATTGGTGAACCACTGATGTGATAAAAAAATTTAAATATGAAAGCACGCTTTTTATATTTATATTTTTGTTTTCCATATAAAATAAAACCAATTTCGGCCCTTGCACGTCGCGCACACCGTCGGTCCAACAACAGGTTACATACATGTTGAGATATGGGTGATATAGCTTAACCTGATTCTACAGCCGAACCTTCAAGGATGCCGATCCAACTGATTAATCTGAACAAACTTTTATTTCAGACTCCCCCTCTTTAGAGGAGCAGAGACCAAGGTTGTATGTTGTTCCTATATACATGTGTAAATTGGAAATAAATTCCAATAATATTTGACGTTTTCTTAATCTGATCATTTTTGGCCATAAACTACAACAGTTAAAAAATCAAATCAACAACAATTAGATTTGAGATTTACAGGCTGTCAATAATTCATACTACTGCTCCTACGTACAAAGTGGCAATTAAATATCCGGAAAGAGATCGCTGCATAAAATGTAAACAAAAATTTAACATATCAAGATACGTATTAGTCACCTATCGCGTTGCAGCTGCATAGTTTCATGAAACAGGAAGTTAGATTCTTCTTCACGATAATGCCCGCCCGCATACCGCAAAAGTGTGAAACGATTTCTGGCCAAACACAGCATCACAAAGCTCAACCACCGGCCTATTCTCCGGATTTGTCCCCTCCAGATATTTTCCTTATTTCCGACGTCACAAAAACGTGATGTCGGAAATCAAGAGGATTCCGTCAGAGGACTTCAAAAGCTATTTTACAAATTTGTACAAACGCGCTCAAAAGTGTATTGTGTCGGTGGAGATTACTTTGAATTAGATTAAATGGAATTTCATTTGGACTTCCCGTTTGTGAGTTTTTGTATTAGTCCGGGTAAGTAATTGCCCCACCTTGTAATACCAAAAATAATAGAAAATATTTTACCGTGTATAGAGAGAGATGGATTGCGCCAACGGTTCATCAATGTTAACGCTTTGTCATCATAAAGAAGTTTCTTACTTCCAATAGTTTTTCGGTACTCCTCCTTTAAAAACAAAAGCCGCATGAGAAATTATGTAATGAACCTTAAAATATACAAATATCCAATAGATGAAATATATTTTTTGAAAAGATAATTGACCATTACAATATATATATACATACATATGAAGATAATTTTACCCTTTTTAAAATAAAAAAAAAACAAGTCATACAACAAGTCATACAACAAATTAAAATACAACATGTACAGCCATGGACAAAAAAAACGCTCCACCACTCTGTGCTGCTATATTTTTAAATGAGCGTTTACTACTTTTGCCACTAGGGGTCTGATATCGATTAGCATGTCAGTTTTTCTGCTGTATTTTGAGGGATTACAAGTGCACCACACTGCATTCTAATGATAAAATTTTGATTTAATATTTCTTCTCAATTGATTTTTGGATAATGATTGTGAACAATATTTATTGCTTTGTTACTGTTAACTTTAAAATGTTTTACCTCGATTGTTTAGAAAAATAGTCAGTATGGAAGAAAATAGGATGGTATGATTTTATTGGTTAAAAATTTAGATAAATTTCTGACTGAACTAAACGATATAAGACACCTAGTGGCAAAAGTAGTAAACACTCATTTAAAGATAAATTTTTTTGTGTCCATGACTGTACAAAGATATTGAAAAGCATAAGAAAGGTTTTGTTATTAGTTTTTTGAGCATGAAAGACAAACAAAAAATGCATTAAACTTCTGCATTGCTAATAAGTTACTGAAGTTTTTGAGAAAAAGCTCTAAAAAGTTAATTTTCTCAAACATAGTGTTTCGAAAATCGAAAAAATCCTGCCATATTCTTTTGTTTCTTGTCATTTCTGATTAAATGACATGTCAAAAATTTTAATGGTTTCTAAAGGTCATGTGAACATTCAACGAAATCTAAACATGTTAACATCAGTTAAGCTCAGGAAGATTCTCTACTGTTAGCAAAAACAGACTATAAAAAGTTGGCCCGTTTACAAGAAATCATACAATACAGGGCAAGTCAAAATGATGGATCGATTTCAGAAGTTTACTTTGTGAAATCTAATGAACATAAGCTTATACAGGGTGATTCAGAAAGGTAGGTCAAGAATGAAAGACCATGTACAGTTCGTAGCGGGGAACAATATTTTTCCTATAAACATGGGTCCGGAAATGCATCTTTACAGAGATAATACAACTTGTACGAGGTAGGAATGGATGTGCGTTACACAGACGGCAATGGTAGGGTCCATGTAAATTAGGATCTAAATATGTAAATTATTCCTGTTCTCTCCTTTAAAAGAGAGGAAGTGAAACATGTAACTCCATTGTCGTACAATGGATGGCTTGACTAATGCGGAGCTGGCGGACATGCATTTCGTCTACGGCGAGGCACAGCGTAATGCTACTGAAGTGGAAAGGATTTACGAACAGCGTTTTCCAGACGGATTCAGTCAGTGATTCTCCGGACATCTTCACCAGAGTTCGCGAGAGTCTCGTCCGCAGACTAAACGCCTGCATCGAGGCTCAGGGTCAGCATTTTGAACACCTACTGTAATATCATTCCTACTTCGTACAAGTTGCATTATCTCTGTAAGGATGCATTTCCGGATACGTGTTTATAGGAAAAATATTGTTCCCCGCTACAAACTGTACATGGTATTTCATTCTTGACCTACCTTTCTGAATCATCCTGTATAGTATTGTGGAACATGTGTTACAAAAGATGAACAAGGAATTTAAAAACGTAACTTTTTTATTTTATATTTATACTTTACTAGCAGAGACACCCGGCGTTGCCCGAGATAATTACAGTTGTAGATTAAACAGAACAACCTCATGAAGTTAAATAATAAATTTGTTTTCAGTAATTCTACAATTTCCGTCTATAGACGAAGCAGTTGTCCAGGTGTTTCCGATGCCCGGATAACTTTTTATCATCTCTGTCCAATACTCATTCATTTCTTCGCTGGCATTTCAATAGATATGAATTACTGTTATAGTCCTTCGAAATATTATTATAGGACATAACACCATATGGTTTTTGGTTTGAAGAGTTGGGTTCATGAATGCTTTGCAGCTCGAAGAAGGAACTGCATCCTCTGCCATCTTTCACTCTTTCTCAATAGTCTGCTAACTCTCCATTATCTGATCAATACTCGTTCTTTCTTTTTTTTTTGCCAAACACAAATTTTCGCCAGTCGTCTGGACGTTTTTAGGGAGCTCAAGAGAGACCCGTGTGATTCCTTAGCTTCCTCGATAAACATTGCCTTATCTATGTCCTGTCATTGCATAATCATATTTATGCTCGTTGTTAATAATTCGTTACCCCCCTCTCTAAAAGAGGTTAATATGGTTAATTATGTAGTGCCACACCAGTTAATGTGCTAAACTTTCAACCCCCCTTTCCCCCCTTAGGGGTTGAATTTCGAAAAATCCTTCTTAGTGCTCACCTACAATTTGGAAAGAACCTCTGTACAAAATTTCAACTTTCTAGGCCTTATGGTTTGGGCTGTGCGTTGATCACTCACTCAGTCAGTTTCTTCTTTTAACCATTAAATATTATTTAATTTATAATATTGTAAGATTGTAACATTATAATATTGTAACATTTATAAGATTGTATTATTTAAAGAAGAAATAATTAAATGAAAATCATAACAGTGAATGAGAAAGAAGTGAAAAAACAGTGCTTGAGTATCACTTGACTATTGCCCGAGCAGCATCAGTAGCTCTGAAAAGGGGGGCAAAATGGCTGCCTCAGTCGGTTGTCCATACTCTTTTATCTAGTGCTCTAGGTAAAGAGTCGTTTTTAACGCCATCTATAGTGTGTCCTTGACAATAGCCCAACTGAATAGGACCTGTGCATAGAAAGAGCATGGTTTGGCTAGGGTGCTTGTAAGGAGAGTGGCAACAACTCGGGACGTCGGCCATGTTTTTCTCAACGATTGAATTAGCAGAGGTACAATTTACGATACTTTTCAGCTTAAGAAGAAATGTAAAGATGGCGAATGCTGGTTAGCCTACGAAGCTTTTATTTGTATATTAGATAAAGGAGGTTAAAAAAAGAAACACATTAACATTTTAATTTTCATAATAAACGTGATTATTTGATCAGCTGATATCAAGTTCGAGTATTGATGTTTTTCACCTTTTCAACAAAAAGGAAAACAAAAAGATTATATTTAGCAGTCTATACACATTTTACATTTATACAAAAATAAAAAAGATGACTTAGTTTCGAATCTGCAATCCGAAACATTGAATCATGATAATGTTTATAGATGCAACAAATAAATATTTTATACAGTACATAAACCTTTTATTTATTTATCAATGGACGAGTCTACAGAATACGAGTGTACATCATAATACTGAATAAGGGCTTAGAATAACTGAAGTATGAAATATAAGCACGAGCATCGAGTAAGTGTCATGTGGATTTAGCAGAGTTAACTTACAAGAGATAGGAACGAGTAAAGTTATTTTTGTTTTTTTTTGTTTTTTTAAATAAAGATTTTATTGAAACTAGTGATGTCAAGATCCGGATAATTCAAGATCCGGATATCCGGATCTTTTTTTCGGACCTAGGTCCGAGATCCGAGATCCGGATCTTGGTCAGAAATCCGAGATCCGGATCTTGGATCCGAGATCTGAGATCCGGATCTTGGGTCCGAGATCCGAAATTCGGATCCTATATCAGGAAATTGTGTATATGCAAACTTTTTCTGAAAGCAGTTTATAAATGCTTTTATTAAGTGATAGCCTAGTCCTCTTAAGTCCTAATTAGTCTTAATACGCATCCAGCGAAAGGATCCGAAATCCGGATCTGATATCCGAGATCCGAGATCCGGATCCGATATCCAAGATCCGGAACCGAAATCCAAGATCCGGAACCGATATTCAAAAATCAATAGGTGGCGCTGCCACTCAATGGCGCTGATAATTCTGTAAATAAATTAAACTATTATGCAGTGGAAGATTTAACTAAAAGAATAGAATTTAGTCATAGTTCTCCTTCACTTCAAGGAACAGCTTGACTGAGTCCAAGAGGTAATAGCGTGATCGCTAACGAATAACACTTTAGCCAAAGTTCGGCGTCGGGAACAAATTGATAGCTGATCCCGGCGGATAAAAGTTAAATTGTCAAGTCCGGGAAGACACAGTAGAAGATGAAATACTGCCGAATGACGAGGCCGCGGTTAACCAACACCTCCTAGAAAGAAAGCCTGTGCATTGAAAATTCATACATTGTTACATGATCATAAGAAGTCATAATTTAGGGGTTATTATTGGTAGAAATAAGATTAACAATGCCTTTTTATGATGATGTAACAATGTGTGAATTTTCAGTGCACAGGCTTTCTTTTTAGGAGGTGTTGGGTTAACTCGCCGAAACGACAGTAGACTATTGTTGAATCATGAATGTGGAATGTTGAGACCGATGCAGCAAGACTCTGGATGCGATGATGCACAAGGGTTCCAGACGAATGACGAGGCAATGAGTTAATTCGCCGAGACGTCCTGGTGAATGATTGTAGAGTATGGATGCGGGACGAATTACGACGTGAACCGACGACAAGATGCACAAAAGCTTCACGACGAATCGAAGCCACGAGTTAAATGACGTGCAGCTGAGGATTACAAGTATAAGCACACTCCTCGGTCATAACTGAGCATAACTGACGTCACCAATCATTCGCACAGCTTACTAAACGTTAACACTAAAATATCACTGCTCACTTGAAACTTCGGAAGTAAACAACATATATCACCCACTTACGTAGACACCAATTTATACAGACTTTAATAACACCTTCGTCGACATAGGCAAACGACGAACGATGCACAAAATATTATTGCTGCAAAGAAGTAAACCCAGAAGAGACGCAACCTTCGTCGCTCGAAGAGAAATGGCGATGAAGGCATCTGCACACGTGATCACCCCGCTGACACTGAAATCCATCTACAGAAGAAAACAGGGTAATTAACGATAAGCAGCAAAAGAACACTTAAACAGTAGAAATGCCAAGTCGTCGTATCTGATCCACATCTACACCTCTCCAAACTCGTAGTCGTAGAAGCATGTAGCTTGAAATAACGGCGTTCGCACGTGACGAGAAAGCTTCGACGACCTCAGAATCCCGCGACGAAAAAAGTCTAAAGGGAACTGAAGAAACAGTTCGGAATTAAATTAACAGTTCTGAGCTTCGGCTTCTCGTGATGAAACCTCCAGCCTCACCCATGAGGTACACACCGAGTGAAAAGGGGTAGATGCCTATAATCGAAACTCCAACGTTTAGCTCGACGGCATCTTCTTCAAAAATGTTACGGAAAAGTCTTAGTTGAGCCTCCGTAATAGTAGTGCTGAGCACCGTAACGTTAAAGGCTATTCTATGAGCACTACTATTAGCCAACTCAAAACAAGCGAAAGTTCTTTCGTACCTTTGGTATCGAAGAGTTAAGAGACGGGCGTCGTTTTCTCCCGTCGGGGCCGGTTCATTCTCTGACGGCAGGAAGCACGAAGACGACGGCTGATTCTCGCTCCTTTCGCGGGCGACGTCGGGGCTTGCTTCTGGGTACAGCTCCTTCAATATCGCCGCAATGGCTTCTGTAAGGCGACTCTCCCAATCCTCGTCGTCAAATTTTACAGCGAAGACAGTCTCCAACTCGTTTACGAGATGATTACGTAAGTCGCTCTCTCCCTCGCCGGCCGTTGGCAGACGCTCGCCGTCGAAAGCTCCCCCGTGAACGGCTTCCGTCACTGACTCGCTCACCATGCGGGGACGTTCCTCGCTTTCCTTGCGACGTCTCTTTCGTCTCCTTCGCCTAACGCTCGTCGACCAACATCTTTTCAACTTAGGGCGAAAACCAACCCGCCACCTCTCGCGTTGATGCCATTCACTCTCCTTCTCCCCCTTCTCGTTCCACTCTCGCTTCGCTTTCGGAGTGGCTCTCTTCTCCTTACGTAACATCGACGCGTCATCCTCTTCTTTCACTTTCGCCGATGTCTTACTCTGGCGAAATCCACGTGACAGTAAGTATTAGATCTCGATGGTATCGAGTCTCTCGATATGTCGAGTAAACATAGTGTCTATACTGAAAGTTCCTCATTACTCGCGTCTGTGGTCACACGCGAATGCGGGACAAAAGCCATGGCACGTGCAAGCTTTTTGCAATATCTAAAATCTTAAAAAGAGTGTATTTTGTATGATGAAATATTAAAATTATTGCATCACCCGTAACGCTCTTTTTAGCCGGAAAGTTATTCTTAAGAGAGGAAGGAATTTGTAGAAATAAATTAAGCACTTCAAAGCACATAGAAATTCAACCAGGGCGTAATTATAGATAAGTTGAAGACTTCAAAAAACCATCAAAAATCTAAATGTTTCAAAATAATAAATTATGAATTAAATTGTGAAAAATAAAATATATTTATTGTAATGGAAATGAGTTTATTCCAATACACTAGGATTCATTAGTCTTCATTCAAAACGCTGAAAGCAAAACACTAGGCCATTACATGGCTAGGTAAGAGAGCAAAGTATAGTTGCGCTATCTGTTACCACACTTTCAATATATTTCATAATATCTCTGTAGTAAAGATTTAAATAAAAATTGTTGCTCAGACAACGATGGTCACGTGTCTTTTCAGTTCCGGCGTGTGCTTCAAGCCGGCGTCAACAATGATTAAACGTGCAACAACAATGGAAAACTGCCACGACAACGCGCGTCCTCACACCTCGAAAGCAACGGTAGACCTCATCAAAAAGTTCAACTGGGAAGCAATGCAGCATCCACCTCACAGCTCTGACTTATCCCCATGTGACTTTCACGTGTTTGGGGATCTGAAGAAACATCTGAAAGGGCGCAGGCTTCAGTCGGACGATGAAGTGAAGGAAGAGGTTTTGGAATGGTTCCACACGCAACCGAAAGACTTCTTCCATAAAGGAATTACACGCCTTGTTACACAGTCAGATAAATGCCTTAACGCCTTTGGAGAGGATTTTTAAATTCCTTGTATACACTTTGGATAAAATAAATAATTTTCGTTTTCATTTGTACGACCCTTATAGATTTCATAAAAGCAGCATTAGGATATTTTATTTTTACTATGAAAGCATTGCATGATCAATGAAGTAATCACACCGGGCAAAAAGTTTAGTCACCTGCTGTTAATAGTGCGTTGCATCCCTTCGCTTTAATTACAATTTATCCCGCAGGTCGGCGATATTAGTCGGATGGCGATTCTTCCACTTAACACGTTGCTCCAGGTGGTCCCACAAATTCTCTTTTGGGTTCAGATCTGGAGATTTGGCGAGCCAATCGAAGTGCTGGACGGACTGATCATGCTCGTCGAACCACTCCTCTACGGATCCAGTCCTGTGAACCCTGCAGTCTTGATAGTAGACATCGTCCAGATTATAGACATGATTCATTAAAGGAGCTGTCACGATAGTGATGCTGTTTAAGCTTGGCGTTAATTTCAACGAGAAGTCCCTGTTCATCGTACTGAAAACTTGCCCATAGCATCATAGAGCCACCACCTGCCTGCACCATACCTTGGACACAATCAGGATGAAAGGCTTCATTGCTTCTTTTGTGTACAGGATGTAGAGCGTCATTCGAATAAATATAAACTTTAATTCATCCAACCAAATCCTGCATTGAGGACAGAGAAACAGAAAAAAGTCTTGATCGTGCGCCACCATTTATCGCACTTGCTCGGTGTTTTCTGGGGTTTTGTTTGTTGGAAGCAGACCCGAACATAGCGCATCATCAACTGTTTCCTTTCTATCACGAAAGCGCTTGAACAAGTCATAAACACCTAAAGCACACATATGCAGGTGCATCACAAAGCATATCCCAACGCACAACAAGACGGACTTTGCAAAGGATGGGCGTTAGCAGCAGGAGACCATCAAGAGTGCGTTTGGTATCACAGAAACCTTTGGAAAAGGCGCCTGTTGTGGTACCAGGAACGACGTAATTGGTCACTGGGGGAGTGGAATAAAGTAGCCGGGTCCGATTAATCTCGTATCCTGCTCCGTCATGGAGATGGCAGGATCAAATTATGGTGCAAACAGCACGAGTTCTTGGACCCCTCCTGCCAAATCACTTCAAAGCTTAGAAACGCCACCATCCAATCTGACCAGTTAAATAGTTGAATTTGTAGAATTTCGTCCGCCATTTTGATTCCACTTGACCAGCCAGAGTCCGGATTAGGTCGAACTTTATAGAAACATCCAAGTCTAATGAAAGAATCTAATTGGTGAATGTTACACCAATAGTTAAGTGGCAAAAATAAAGCAGCAAATATGTTCGCAGCAAAGATATTTACACTGATAATACCTGAAATCATGGATAAGTCTCAAATGTGCTTGACACAGTTCCATTAAAGATAAAAGTGAAAGCCAATGGTTAGTTTTTTTTAGTTTAATATACATTCTAATAAATTAAGAAGGTTAAACTGTGGTCAGGAAAAACCTCTAATCCACAAAAAAAGAACAAGGTATACAAAGTTCGAAGGCAGAACCTTCGAGATAAGTATCCAATATTTCATATCCTGCTCCTCCACCAAATACCACACACAATCAAGACTTCTAAAGATATTAATGTGAAAAAACAGATACTTACTAAATCAAAGTCTACAGAGTCATAAAGAGCAGCTTCTTCTGATGTTAATTTAAGAACAGAGTCCATAACTCCTGGCACAAGGATATTGCCTTTGTTATCAACCAATGAGTTCAGCAAGTATATTAAATCAGGCATAGCTTCATAGCTGTATTAAAAAAACACCCTATTTTAACATCAAAATATTCAATTTTATCATGTTCTTTTACTTTATACGTTTTCATAAGTTTAAGGTATATCACCAGAGACAATAAATAAACGATTCCATGCTGAGGTATTCCTAATGATATCCTAATAACTGCATGCATGGTCAATATTATTGTAAACATTAAAAATAATAAAAAAGGGTCTAGGATTGCTAGGAAGAATCCAAACGAGGGATCGTCCAGGGGTCTGGCTTGGCTCCGTTATTATTCGCCGCAGCGACTGCAACGATTTTCGACCACAAATTTAATTTGCAGATTGCTAGTTACGTTGATGACAACTTTTTATTTGCGACTTATTCTATTCAAGACCATCAGACAACTATTGACTTACTCCAACAAGACCTGAGCTATTTGACTTACCTTAGCAGAGGCCTCAGACTAAATGAGGACAAGACTAATATCATGATTCTACCTAAACAAGAGAGCTATTCTTCCACCATAAAGATATTAGGTTTGAAGTTTAACGAATATATAGATCAACTAATATCTACTGTACACCGAAAATTCTACCTGGTCAAAAGGCTAAGATCCTTTCTGACCATTCGACAGATGTGTCAGTTCATACTGACTGTGATTGTGCCTCAGCTCGCCTATGGAGCCCTATTTTGGTCTTCTACTTCTTCCGTTAACTTAAAGAGACTTTCTACTGCCTACAATACATTAATTCGGTCTGCCTTTAAACTGGGAAGAACAGAATCTGTAACGTCGACATGCACTAAGTATGGCCTACCCACAGTTTATACAATAATGAAAGTAGCGTTGACTATGGAGGTGGCAGAGGCTCTCTATAATGATAAACATCCTGCCGCGTTTGTCGGGCAGTGGTTTAGGTCTACTACCAAGGTCCGACAGACGCGGAGATATCTTTTTGAGATCCCTAACATAGTGTCAACAGTTAAATCTAAAAGCTTTTCGTTTAACGCTATTTCTTTATGGAACGACTTACCTTTTGACATACGGTCTATGTCAATGGTAACACAAAGAGCCAAAACCGCTTTTCCACAACAAAATATTTATTACGCCTGGATACGTATTTCGGACACTAGGCGTCCATTTTTCAACAAGACTCGGTCCTCGAAATGTACATACGTGCATTAAAATTAATTTGTGGAAAAGTGTTTTCTTTATTTTTATTGTCCGTGTTGGTATTTGGCCTGTTGAGGGACAACCCACGGGTTGTCTAGATTACTTGCAAAGCGTATCCAATGTAATGCTTCTTATCATAATAAACAGAATAGTCGTTTTTTTTCTTGCAAAATAACTTATCCTGGGTTATCTGTTCGTCGTCTCTTTGACTAGATTCAGGAACAACATAAACAATCGGTGCATAGAGCCTAGAAGACTTTTGCCAAAATGGGTGATCTAGAAATTGACAGTCAAGTTCCTATAATTGACAGAATAATTCAATTACTGGAAATTAAGAAGTTAGACTTAAAATCATCATGTTTCCTTTATTATTACCCTACGATCTGTATCATACAGTATAAACCTTCTGTTCATTAAGTAATGAGACTGATATTATACCTTCGATACCCCGATAGAAAAGTGGACGATCCTCGTATCGCAATTATGTACGTGTTCTCTTAGTTCAATGTGCACGTGCGCGGTGATGTCCTTCTAAAAGTAACAGCGGTTGAAACAAGACTAGAGGTGTTTTGCGAGTAAGAGAATGGAGACGATGATGAACTTTTTTTTTTACATTAAAAGGATCATTCATTGAGAATTTCTTTCTCAAGGGACAATAGTCAACAGTCGTCTGGAGTTATACAACGCCTATGTGCTCGCATGAAACGTATCAAACCCGAAGTGTCCAACTGGATCCTTCTCCGTGACAAGGCGCCGTCATATACTATGCTCTGAAGGTCAGCGAGTTTCTGACGAATAAGGGAGTTACATTCATTGTCCACCCGTCTTACTCTAGCGATCTTGCTCCGTCGGACTTTTTCCTCTTTCCTTATGTCAAGACGCCATGAAGGGAGAACGTTTTGACGACGTGGAAGCCATCAAGAAGACCAGTTCCTGAGGGCATTTGAAAACTTACAGAAGCAATGCGATCGATGCATGGATTAAAACAGTTAACACATTGGTCACCTGAAATTGTTACTACTACTAGTAGATGTATTGTCCAATGATCACAAAAAACGCCCCAGGAAAAATTTTTTGAGAAAAGTGATGTTATATTATTAAAAAATCTGTATGGTTGATGTTTTGCTTTACTATGATTGCAGTTTACTTCTGCAATTGTTAATGAAACATACTGGAAATGGATTTCACAAGCAGCAATTATTACATTTTGTAAGAACTTTTTCCTGTGGGTTCTTATTGCCCCGAGCTCTTCAATTAATAACAAGTATTTCATAACATTTTTGAAATAAATTCAAGTAATGAAATTGTCACGGAATCCGCAATCCATCAAGGATTCCGATGACAGCTTCGGCTGCTTTCGCACCCGTATCATCTACTCATGGGCGTGAAAAACTAGCCGACGTAATACTCGTCGTCGTCAACGTAATGGAGAAAGAACGAATGGGAGAAGAGGAGGAAGAGCCCGAGAAGACAACGAGAAAAGACGAGAACCAGAAGAGCAAGTCGGAAAGCCGAGGGCGAAAGAGGTTCACGCTCGTGAGAAGATTTTCCGCCATGACGAACAGTTTAAACCGGCGAACAAGTCTTTTCTGTTAATTGAGAAGAGGAAGGATTCCAGAATGGAGAAACTTCCAGTCGAGCCGGGAAATAAGCACGTCGTTCGTCAAAAGAACTTTCCAGTGAACGTGCACCGTAATTGGCGTCATCAAAGACTCACAGGTTGGAACTCTTGCATAACTGCTATGCACATGGTTTCCTTTAATTTCAACCTGGCAGTAACATTGAAATAGCCAAACGTGTATTCAACGAACTGGCCAAACGTGTTACAGTTCACGAGTTCGAGGACTGTGGCCTTTGGCCTATACGAGCAGCTGGGTGTCATGAAATCGGTACTCTTGTGTTTATCAGCGACTGTCGATTCTTCCCTTTCGTCTAGATATTTTATCCCAGCCGTCTTCTTTGGTTGCTACACTTTGTCGGTTACGTAACGGAGGCAAGAACTTAAAACTCGATTTTTAATTCATTCATTGTTCGCTTCTCCAATGTGCGCCTGTTTTACTCTTACCTAATTGTGACTAATTAATACTGGAATATTGGAACCCACGACATAAGGAGGTCGATTCCTTAGCCATCAGTGTGTATTGCCGTCGTCGTTCGAATCTTCAGATTTCGTCCGTCTATATACAGTGCGTGTGCGAAGTGCTCGACATTTCTGTGAAGTGACGAAGTGTTATTTTCTTCACGTATTTATATTGACGGCGTATCGAAGTGTCTATTTCCGATGCATCTTCTTTTGCATTTGTGTTGAGTGTTATTTGTATTGCAAACCTGCATACGTACCTTCCTTTAATTTTAATAGCAAAGAATAGCTAAGCTAGCTTTAAGTATTTACTTTATTAATTTTACATTTTCTAGCTTTAATCATTTATTTATTTGTTGAAATAAAGAAATATTTATTCATTTATATTAATATCTCCGCCTTCTGTCATTTTCCATTTCACTGCGCATTACCCTGCAAACTTTACACATGACAGAAATATTTGCCTAGTGGTTTGTTAGAAGACTTAGTAAGGCAATGAACAATCAACACGTGGTTGCGCCCATAATAGGGGGCTTCTTAGTCTTTTGCTATTTTGAGAAGCCTTGTACTTGTTTAATACGAGGTGGCAATACCAGCTCCCTTTCTTGCCCTTTTAAATTACATAAAGCCTTTAAATCGTAAATTGTCAACTACTGGTACATTTATCTTATGAAAAATAATCATGAAAAAATCTTAATCAAATTAATTCCAACAAGAACCCAATCCTCAATGTTGTTAATGAAATTATAAATCGTCTAATCTGAATTATTATTGTCAGTGATTTCTTCTCTTTTTGCATGTTTGTCGTTGTTTTTATTAGTCCATCAATCAGGGTTCATGTTTCCGACTAGTAGGCAGTCACTATATATTCGGTGGGACTCATCACTCCATTCAACCATTCGCCATTGATCCAGAGTCCAATGTCGTCGCTCTAACAGTTTTGCCTGCGAGATGGCACCCAACAATTGTACCTCTTTGGAAGTGTGAAAGCTCTTTTCTTTGAGACATTCTTACAGCATTCACGCAAGCATCATCTCATAATAGCTATATATATGAAATAGACTTGGTTTATATTTGTTTTCTTGCAGGTGTGAACAATCAGCCCGTGGTGTTTACGTCAGCAATCGAAATTACATGCCGCAGCCGACGAAAAAGATACGCCCCTGGCACTGAGAAGTCACTTTGATGTGTTTGCCCTAGGTTATGAAATATATTTCGAAACGTGTCGGCAGGGATGGATGAGAATATTAAACGCTGCCATATTGTTAAGCCTAGACCCTTTCTTTTGTTATTTTTAACATAATGATATTACCTTAAGTTAACTTTTAATTCTGCGAATGAGTAAGTTCGAAAACTCAAATTGAAAATACTTTATAATTCTTAGTGATAAATGTCGTGCAGAAATGCATAACAAATATCACTATTATAAGTTAAATACAGTACTTCTTAACATCAATTAGGAACAAATAAGCCGATCACATCCTCCAACCTTTACTTACACAGAACCACCAAATACTCCGGAATGTAGATCCTGGTCCGCACAAGTAATTTCAATGAAAAAATAGCAGATACCCCTTCAATAATAATAATAATAATAAAGACATTTGTTAATACAAGTACAGGTAAGGAAAATGTTTATTATCTATAAATAAATTCATACCTTAATCCATATGTAAGGCAAGGTTTCTTTGTACCAAGCCAATTATTATCTGAAATGCATACATAATCGATTCCCTAATAAAAAGTAACAGTTCTTCTGGATTATTATCTATTTCGTAACTAGTCATGATATTTTTGCCTCTAAACTAAGTATTTTTACAGGGTTTTTTTTTTATTTTGTACGAGGGTGGGCCAAATAAAAGTGAACAATACAATTTTACAGAACATGAATGGATTAATTGAAAAAATTTCCACCAATATTTAAATATTTACCCCTTAGGCGCAACAATGCCAGTTATTCCATATTCTATAGAGCCTCTGGGATTGTGAACTGTCTATAAAAATGTATCGCATACAGGCACTATAGAAAATAAAATCTTGTAAACATTCCAAGGAGGAGCTTTAGCAGTGAAGCAGAAATACATTATACATTTATACTTTTATAAAAAGGAAATTAACCTCCCCCCCCCCCCGTGTAGGGTTCAATTGGGACAATTGGGCCTAAACTTCATAGTACTGTAGATGTTGCATAGAGGAATCTGGATACCGAATTTCACGCCTTTACATACCTAAATAGCACACCGATATGTTGCCCTCTCTGAATCCCATCCCCGTAATTCGATCCCAGTGTACCAATCAAAACCAAACTAAATAGTGCAGATGGGCAGACCCATAGTAAGCCCATTCCGAATTTCAACCTTCTACCTCAAAAAATGTAGAAATAATGAAGGGGATGGACCAACCCACCTCTACCAACACCACCTAGACAGAAGGCCTGCGCACAGAAACGTCATACATTGTTACATCACACCAAAGCGGCTATTGTGTTAATCGTATTTTTACCAATAATAAGCCGTAAATTTGGCCGTTTGCGTAACCTACGAAAAAGACAGGCCCCGGCGCGGAAAAGTCACCTGACCATGTTCGGCTGATCAACAATCCAACCTTCATTGTTTTTAACAAACGAAAAAATACTGATTCTTAAAATCCAAGATGGAAACAATGAGAATTACATTGTTATTCAGCCTACGATGATCAGATGATTTTTGAGTGGCCTGGCCTGTCTCTCGTTGGCCTCGGGCCGTTAGATAATGACGTAACAATGCATGATGTTTCTGTGCGCAGGCCTTCTGTCTAGGCAGTGTTGCCTCCTAGTGTGACATTTTGGTCCTCGAACCATAAATGCACCCTACTACTGTGACATTTTGAGGATGTCTCTGAAGCCGGTACTAAGGAGAAAGTGACCAGGACTCCTTACTAATGGTGTTTGTTTTCTGCAACACAATGCCAGAAACATACAGCCAAACTGACTATGGATACGCTGACGGAACTCAAATGGGACATCTTACCACATTCTCCATACAGCCCGGAACTCTCCCCTCGCGACTATAATCTTTTTAGACCATTGAAAGAGTTGTTGGGAGGGCAGAGGTTCGGCTCCAATGAGGAAGTGAAATAGGCTGTCCATACGTGGTTTCGACATCAGCCTGAAGATTTCTATAGAACCGGTATCCAGATGCTACCCAGAACGTTGGAAAAATGTATGGAGAAGCAAGGAGAGTTCTTTGAGAAATAACTTGTGTGTGTGGGTTTGTTTTTTTCTTTTGTAGTTTCCTTATTTTATAAAAAATAAAATCTTGTAAACATTCCAAGGAGGAGCTTTAGCAGTGAAGCAGAAATACTTTTATACATTTATTAAAAAGAAATTAAGTAGCAGCTCCTGCAGTCATCTATTTTTATCCCTCTCTCTGCACTTTTTACCTCTCCCCAAGTTTTTTAATTAAAAAATTGATTTTCTCGAACATAATATGTAGAAAATGTAAAAAAGCTCCTATCTTCTTTCCTTTCTCATCATTTCCGAACGTATGATACATCACATGCCATAGTTCTATAGACCAAGTGACTGCCACCCCCGCAAATCCGACCCCACTGAAACAATTGGGCCTAAAGTTCATAGTAATCTAGATCTTGTCTAGAGGAATCTGGAAAGTGAATTTCATGCCTTTACGTACGTTTAGGGGTATCCATGTCGCACATAGATATGTATCACGACTTTTAATTAAATTTATGGTTAAATTATTTTCCTTAGTCAAAATAGTGAACGGTCGTGAATAGAGAAAGGAGGAGAGATGACAAAAAATTAATTTTGTAATCAAAGTTTAATTTTACTTTAGTCAAATGTAGTATAAAGACACAGTTAATTGAATTCAATGAGTAGAATAAATAAAGTCCAATATAAATTCACGCTTTAGCAAAAGTTGGATGAGCAAAAGTTCTTAATTGAGCACTTGCCTGAGTAGCGGAGTGGGCGCACTGGCTACTCCTGTCGACCTTCCTGGCTCTGTGCTGGGCTCGTCGGGTACTCGTACGCCGGCCAGGTTGATGTCGCTTGTTTCGCGGCTGAATTGTCGAGAGGGCTTCTGTCTGCTTGGCTCGCCTTTTCCCGTAGAAAATTTTCTCTCACGTCGAACTCGCCGAAATCCATTCATCGGCTCGTCGCGTGGGTGGCCATTGTGTTCCTTCCATCTCCTGTCGAAGCTGAATCCTCTCTCCCTCCTTCCTTCCTTCCCGCTCTTGCATATTCCTCCTCTTGCCCAATGAACACTTCGCTTCACCTTTCTCGCTTCCTCCGACTCTTCTATTGTCTTCTCTAGGTGGCGGGAGCTAATTGTCTTCCTTTTCTCTTGCTTTCTTCGTTTGCTTCTTTCTCTCCCTTTTTTCTGCTTCTGGGTTAGATCGTCGAATTCTTTTATTTATTTTCTTTTCCAATTCGGCGATCTGACAATTTGTTGTCCTCTCTGAATCCCATCCCCGTAATTCCGACCCCAGTGTACCAATCAAAACCAAACCAAATAGTGCAGATGGACATGCCCATAGGAAGCTACATTCCGAATTTCAACCTTCTACCTCAAAAAATGTAGAAATTATGGTACCCGGTCATTTGGCCGACGGACATTTGACCGACGGACACTTGACCGACGGACATTTGGCCGAACGGATATTTCACCGATGGACATATGACCTAACGCACATTTAACCAACGGAGAAATACCTGCATTTATGACGAGACAAATCCGTTTAATTCTTTCTACTATGCAAGCATATTGTATGGATCTATAAAATTATTCTTTTTTGTATGTCATTTTAAATGAATATTTTACTTCTAAAAAATGAGATACTCATTAGTGATGGGCAATATTTGATACAAGTATCGTGTATTAAAAGTTAATTCCATATACATCAGGTTTCTGTCCTGCTTTATAAGGAGGCCTAAAAATTATCAATCGGATAATCTCAAATGCGAAAATTCTGACAGTATCGATGATATAAAATGTGCGATACAAAAGTATCGCCCATCACTAATACCCATTGTCACGATATTCAGACGCCATCACGAATTCCGATGACATCGTCGACCTCTTTCGCACTCGCTATTTCTATGCATCGGGTCGGAAAGAGAGGCGATGTAGAGCTCGGCATCAACAACGTCGACACCAGAAGTCTAATGACAAGCCTTAGCGGGAATTACATCGTGATGACGTGGAAAACCGATCGTGGAGCTGGCTTTATAAGAGGAGTCGAAGCGAGCGGATGGAAAAAGGAGAATAGGAGCTCGAACGAATGGATACCGAAGGACGGCAGCTTGTTAACAATCCTGAGGGAGGAGAAGGAGTGCGACCGAGTGACGGTGACATCTGCAGACACTCCGCCGAGCTACGAGCCCCGTGAACCGGCGAGCGAGGTGCACAATGAGAACCCCGCTACGACGAAGGTATCAACGTGCCGACGTGGCAGAACGAACTCCGAGAATCTTCCTTCTGTTGAAACCGAGCCGTTTCCCGAACTCCCACGCTAGATATTTAAAGCCGACACGGACTATCTGGTAAGCGCAAATCTTCAAATCTGAGCACTTGAGCAATCGTGCGTCGACAAAGGGATTTCAGTAATGTTTAAAATATGATCAGAAAGTAACAAATTATTCTTTTTTGACAAATCGATTGTTTTATGACATGCTATTATCTTGGTATTCTTTACACTCACTGTTTTAGCCAGAGACAAATGAAAGAAAGAGACTGGCAGTGATCTCCTCTCTAGTGGTGCCTTCGCGCCGCCATATTGGGATTGGCAAGAAACAGCTGATCGCCCGAGGCAATGCATGTGAATCAATCGGTTTGGTTTGGTTTGTTTGGCATTAACGTCCTTTTCAACTTCTATGGTCATTTCAGGACAGGGTTATAGGGGCAGCAAATTTTGCCTTGCAAGGGTTCTTTAACGTACAGCCGGCAAACGATTACACGGGACCAACACCTTTACTTCCCTTCCGAAGGAAGTGCGTGATCTCAGGATTTTCTCCCTGAAAAAATCCTCGTTGTCTTCGGCCGGAGTCGAACTCGCGTCCTCGGGCATCAGAGGCGATAACGCAACCACTGAGTTACCGAGGCCGATGTGAAACAATCGCAAACAAGTGCTTACAATATGTGGATTAATAAATTGATTTTTTATTGAACTGAGAATTATTTCTTCCTTTTCTTTTAATTTAAAATTTTAAAATATTTGTATTTTAAAAATTCGTTAGGCATTGAATCAGCTATTTGGAGTCATTAAAAGTATACGTTATCGTTAGTTAATGCAACAAAGTTTTTTTTAAAAAAATCAGAAAACAGGATATGCTTACTAATACTTCCAGAAATCATCTACAAAAACAGCTGAAATTACATTGAGAATATATGCCGCCTTAGGTTTTTGCCAATCGTAACATGGCGAAAGCTGCACTTCCGCTGGCACCAGTAGCGCTCAGCGAAATGAATAGGGCACTGCCAGTCTCTTTCTTTCATTTGTCTCTGTTTTAACACGTGAATTCGACTTGAAGGGGTCCACGAAAAATTCTGAAAAGTTGATATGGCCAAGCTAAGACTTTGATTGTCATATTTCTGAAAACAGAATTTGAAAAAGCTAATCCGTTTTCAAGTTATCGTGCAAACGGCGGACGGACGGCCTGATAAAGGTACAGTCCAAGGACGCATTCTTATAAGTAGCTTTTATGCTAAAACTCCTAATAAAGTCCAGGTCAAATTTGAACGCCTCTCGTATGAAGGAATTTGAAGTCATGGCATCTTTTATATGGGATATTTGAAGTAGGTAGGGAGTGCACGAAGCATCTTTTTCCTTTCCTGTTCTAGTTGTCAGTGTCTAGGAAATGGTCACATTAACTTTATCGCGCTCAGTAGATAGGGACAGGTAGGGATTTTTTTTTTTAAATGCTCTAATTTTCTTAAATCCTGGCACTTCAACAATAGGCTTCAACGAGCGGTTGCGAGCGGGTTTGAGTGAAAAAAGCAGCTCACAGATCGCGCATGAGGGTATAAAGTATTACCTACCTGTTGAGCGCGATAAAGTGAACTCTTCCATTTCACCTTACAGTGTGAGAACTTTACACCATACACGGACATTGTTTTTCATGGGCATATTGGCATCTTCCAGCACGACAATGCGACATCTCATACAGCTAGAATTGCTCGTGGGTGGTTAGAAGAGCACGAGGAAGATTTTACTGTACTTCCTTGGCCCCCAAATTCCCCGGGCTTAAACCCAATCCAGCATCAATGGGACTATCTCGATCGGGTTATTCGCTCCTTAAATACCCCATCTCGCACCCTCTAACAGTTGTCCGAGCTGCACATGGTCCGAGATATCGGTTAGCAAACTCCAAACGCTGAACACGTTCCGCTTAGGTTTCTGCTGGACGTCGCAATCGTGCTCATTTAAGTCGTGCAGAAACAGAAGTAAGATTAGATCGTTTACATGAAACCATTTTTTTGTAATTATTATTTTTCCTTTAAATTTTGTTTTCAATATTTAAAATAATAAACCTTAATAAATGTAAGAATGTCTAGGCCAAAGATGGTTTAAAAAACTCACGTGACCTCAAAGCAACCAATCAACAACCGGTATTAGCTGGTAGCAATGGGGAAGGTAATTGTCGTACTTTAGTAATCCAATTACGATAATTGGATTTTGCCCGCTCTATTGCATGAGTTTGGCTACAGTCCAAACTTAACAATGTACTTTAACGATCGTACAATGTAACAAAACTCTCAGCTAATGCTAAGTATTTGTTGCTGAACTCATAATACATTGTCACTTAGTTGTTTGTTTTGTGAATTAAAGTATACCTTGACGGCATGTCAGCTATTATTTAACCACCAGCTTAAGAGAGTTTAGCCTAGAACTCGGCTTCTAGAAGGCGTATCACGATAAAATATACACCAGTTTTTAAGTTACACCTAAAACAATGCGACTATGAAAACCGCGTTAATTTTCATGTAGTAGTTTTTGCGTGATGAGGTAACAAACAAACATACAGACAGACAGACAGACAAAAAATCTAAAAATGATCGTTTTGGCTTCAGGTAGTGTTAGTAAAAGCTGACGTATAAGATTTTTTAAATTTGTTCTATGTACAGACACCGGGTCGGGTACAGTTTTATTATATGTAAATAGAAGATTCTTTTAACCAAAATACAAAGAATATTTGTTCCACAATCGGTACTTTAATAATTTCAACATACAATTAGGCCAAAAACATAAAAGTGAGCAATTCTTGCTGTCCCATAAATTTAAAGACAACCCCCATTTGTGTGAAATAGGATGTTCTAAAGTGTTTAATATAATTTACATGTCTTTATTAAGCTTACATTTCAACTCTTGTTAACTGTATTACACATTGTACACCCTTATTAAACATGGGAAGGAAAAAATCCTTAACCGATATTGAAAACGGCCAAATTGTTGCTATGAAAGAAGAAGTCTGTTCAAATCGTGCTATAGCCAAAAGAATTTCCAGATCTGCTACAGTGGTGGGCAACTTTGTACGCCTTGGTGACAATTATGGGACAAAAACACAACAGGGCTTCCGTGTAAGTTGTCAGTAACAACAAAGCGCCAGATAATCAGAACTGTATCAAAGAGTACAAGCTCCTTGCGTCAGGTTGCTGCAGATCCAAGCGTTAATGTTTCAAAATCAACTGTTGGAAGAGTCGTGGCATCTTGTCAACACCTGCAGTACCAAAAAATAAAGTCATGTCTACAACCACACCACAAGGCAAAGCGTGTTCAGTGGGCAAAAGAGAGAATGGCCTGGACTGAATTTTGGAAAAAAGTCAATCTTTTCAGATGAGAAAAAGTTCAATTTAGACGGACCCGATGGCTGGAAGTATTTCTGGTGTGATTTGAGAAAGGATCAGCAACTATTCTCAAAACGCCAACAAGGAGGCGGATCTGTGATGGTGTGGAGTGCCTTCAGCTTCAATGGACGAGCAAAGATGGCGCTTGTCTGCGGCCCGATGAATGCTGTTGCCTACCAAAGTTATTGGAGGAATATCTTCTCCAGTTTATTGATGAATTGGAAGGTGATGTGGCTTTTTTCCAGCAGGATAACGCTTCTATCCATACAGCACGTTCTACTTACGAATGGTTTCTATCCAATGGAGTGCCTGTTATGGATTGGCCTGCACTTTCCCCCGACTTGATGGAAAAACCTGTGGGGGTTGTTAGCCAGGAAGGTTTACCCCAATGGTCAACAATACTCATGTGTTAATGAATTAAAAGATGCTATTGTTGCTAAATGGCCAGAAATCGACAAGAAGACTTGTGAAAACTTAAGCACATCAAAGCGTGTATTCAATCATTAGCAAAAACGGGAACTTTATTGGTTACTAAAATATGTTAAAGTTTATATTTCTTGCCTTTAAATTTATGGGACAGCGAAAATTGCTCACGTTTGTGTTTTTGGCCTAAATGTATGTTAAAATTATTTAAGTACCGATTGTGAAAAAAATATTCTTTGTATTTTGGTTAAAAGAATGTTATAATAAAAGCACATTATCAACAAATAACTGCAACAATTAATAACAAACCAAAGCTTAATGCCTTTATATTTTTGGGACACGCCTTACACGTGATTCATCTACTAAAGATTCAGTTAACGAGCAATTAACTTTGTGACCGCATGTGACTTTGACATAAGCATTACATAAGGCTTTACTATGTAAGCAAGCATCGCCGTTACTAGACAAATCACTGTCCTACACAGTCGGTTGTCTCACTTTCATTTGACTTGCCCTCGAACTCTAAATAACAATAATAATTAAAAATTACATACCTTGAGGAAGCATTCTTTTTCTTTAAGTAAAAGTTCATCTAATCCTTCAGAACCAGACTCTTCCATTCCTTCGAACACAAACTACAAAAAATTTTATTCCAAATTCATGCTTCAATATTCTTTATTTTGTTTTGAATTAAAAACAGATAAACAAGAAAATCCACATTTTTAAAGAAATTAAATTATTTTTGTTAAATTCGGAAAGACAATTTCTGAATATATTGATCATTTCTTTCAATTCTACTAAAATTAAAAGGATTTCAAGTATTTTTAGAAGCAACAAGAGAATGCCTTTTACAAAAATTTGAATGCGTATAAAATTAGACAAAAATCCACTTTTAGTAAAATCCAAGTTCTCTCTGTCTGTCCCTTTATAGACTCGGTCGCTGTAAAAGATATCGCGAAACTACTTTTTTGTAGATAATCCTGACCGTGTAGGAGGCGCTTTCATTTTTGTAGGGGGATTTTCATTCCAAATTCGGGTTTTTTCACAAAAAAAATTTAATTAAACTCATTTATCCTGCATCTCTATGGGGTTTTGTTTGCGTGGAGCAATATTTCATGTCATGGTTTGTTTGGCCAATTTGCTTGTTTCTATGGAGGAAAACAGTGAAGATTAAAAATTGTTGCACAAAAACAACTTTCAAAGTTAGTTCTACAATTGGACTTTTTAGACAACAAAGATAGAGATGGAAAAACCTGTGCTCAAGAACAATTAAATCAGAAATATTTCACAAAAATAGCAATGAATAAAGTTTAGTTTATTTTCATTTGTAGTCCTCCTTGAAAGAGAAAAATAATTTACGTCTTTTTAAAACGGGGTATAACCTTCGTTTCTTCTAAAGTTGAGTTTTAAGACTGCTATGACTGACTCACTTCAAGCATTGTTGACATAGATTTCCATAGCAAAAATTTGAAAAAACGAAATTTGAAGAAACAGGATCATTGTCAGTTCGTACTGGCAGAAGAAGAAAACAGACGCATTCAGAGGTTTCGCTTCATAGAGGAGGTTTCACTTCAGGTGGAAGAGGACAGAGCTGCAAATTCTCATGATAGCTCCAGTGTCCGGCGTGTAGCACATAGGATAGGCCACGTTCAACTGTCCAAAGATCATGCGGAATATCCTCCGATATTATCCGTACAAACTTTCACTTGTGCAGCAGGTGCTTCCACATGATTGTGACGATCGACTCCAGTTCCCACGTCTGTTTCTTGCTCGCGTTGAAGTCGATGCGGAATGGCCGTGGAATATCCTCTGGACAGACGAAGCGCATTGTTGGACGGGGCAGTGAATATACAGAATTGCCGCATTTGGGAACCAGAAAATCTGCACGCTTTCTTAGTGGTTTTGTTGCATTCCCCAAAAATGACGGTATGGTGTGGATTTATAGCATCATTTATTCTCGGCCCGTACTTCTCCGAGGAGTTAAGTTTTAGAGGTGCAGTGACATGCTCGATCACCGGTAGCGATATTCTTCTCTGTTAGAGAACGAAATTGTTCCCGCTCTGCAAGCCCGTCAATCTTTATGAAGAAGGAGCTCCTCAACACATTGCATTGTGCGTTAAGGATGTTCTTAGACGATATTTTACAGAAGAACGTGTCATCAGCCGTCACTTCAGTCTTGTGTGTCCTACCTGGTCCCCAGGCCTCACTCCATGCGACTTTTGGCTTTGGGAACATTTGAAACATTAGGATGATGAAACACCTGATCTTCAAGACATCCCTGCACACACATTCTGCGCACACATTTCGCTCGACGTTGACCCGTAACTATCCATTACAGTATTGTTCTTTCTATGAGCAGGCAAACTTTCATTTCCGAATGTGTGTAAGTGCAAATATTTTTATCAAATTTAAATCATCAACCCTGCAGTTTCTTCAGAAACCACTTTTGTAACATTACTGCTTGAATTCCTCATTGTTAAACGATGACAGGCCTAATGATTCAGAAATTTTGCTGTTATTTTCATTTTCACCCATCAATTACTGAGTTTATTTAAGGGCCTGTCTAATAATACTGCGCAAAACTATCCGAGCTAACAATCACATAGAAAAGGCATTTTATGGTCATTTTCGGACGAAAGGATTTACTCGACAACTTGGTTGTATGTTTAATCAATATGGCTGGTAACAAAAGGCATCACAGAGTTTCTACCAATTATTTCTACCAATAATAAGCTTTAAATTTAGTCGACTTATGATGATGTAACAATGTATGACGTTTCAGTTGTTTGGCTTTCTTTCTAGGAGGTGTTGCAATAACGCGGTGTCTTCCCAATGTCAATGACTTCAGGGTAACCTCCTAATAGCGTCCTTAGTTGCATAAATTAATGGTCGCCCTAAGTTAATGGCCAATTTATTGTTACCATTTGACAGATTTTAGTAAATTGTGACCTGAATTACAACCCCTGGCAAAAAGAATGAACTCACTATGTGACTTATTATTGACAAGGGAAAGGAAAGTCACAGAAAACCTATATTTGAATTGAAAATGCAAAAACAAAAATGTTTTAATGACTCCCTGAGTCTAATCTATATTGTACAGTAATTTAATGTCAATACATTTAATTGGATACAAAATAAAAAATGAAACTTAATCCACCACCTTGGAAAAAAGTATCAACTCAGTGGTTTCCTGAGAAAAAACTTTGAAATCAAACAACTTTTCTGTGGAAAAAACATTTCAATACATTAGTATTTTGGAATTCCACCCTTGGCTTCAATTTCTTCCAGTCTTAATTCTTGCAGTCATCGAAGCAAAAACATTATCATATTTCTGCACGGTAAGTTTATTCCACCCTTCAGTAATGGCCCTTTTGAGTTCATCTTTGTTGGACGGATGAGCTTCTCTTATCAACTGTTTTCAGTTCACGCCACAAGTTCTCAAATGGGCTGAGGTCGGGGCTGTTGGCAGGGCATCTGAGATGCTTCAGGCCATTGTTTATAACCACTGTTGCACTACTCCTGGAATCTGATGGTTTCATCGTCTCCAAATGGTTTTCAAGTGTTGGAATTAAGAAGACTCCAGTACTTCCAAATATGCCTCTGAATTCATGGTAACTTCATTATACATATTCTGCCTGTACCACTGGCCGTCACACAATCCCAGATCATGAGAGATTGCGTAAACTTTACAGAGAAATTTAGGCAATCCTCTTGAAATATTTCATCAACACGTCTCCAAACAAATGTTCCATCACTATCTCCTGCACAAAGGGCAATTCTCGACTCATCGATGAAAATTACCTTCTTCCAGTCGTTTACAGTCATATCTCTGTATTGTTTGGCTCACTGTAGACGAGCCTCTTTGTGCTTCTTTGAAGGCAGAGGTTTGGTCTTGGCTTTTCGGAACGAAAAACCCATCTCGTTAAGGCGATTTCGTATTGTTCTGTTGCATACAAGGATTTGGTATTTTCTCACCCCGTTGTTCAGTTGTTCTGACGTTAATCTTCGATGTTGAATGCAAAACTTTCGAAGAACTTGATCTTGCTTCTTCATAGTTTTGCGTGGTCTCCCACTTCTCTTGTTTTCTGCTGTTCTCTGGTTCCGGTATTTTCTGTATATTTGTGATACGGCAGCCTGAGAATATGACATCTGTTCTGGGACAACTCTTGTGCTTTTTCCGGATTCACAAAGTTTTACAATTTGTTCTTTGAACTGTTTTGAAAACTCTTTTGAAGGTGCCATTGGGTCACGAAAACACAAACACTACGGCAGGAAAACTACAGTGGATTTATGTTTAGATAATCGAATTCCACAAAAAAACCTGACTTCCCTTTATTTGGATTGTGTTATTTAGTGTTTTTAGGGGTGCTGCATTAGGTGAGTTCAAAGTTTTTTCTCAGGAAACCACTGAGTTTATACTTTTTTCCCAAGGTGGTGGATTATGTTTCATTTTTTATTTTGTTCCCAACTGAATGTATTGACATTAAATTACTGTTCAATATAGATTAGACTCAGGGAGTCATTAAAACATTTTTGTTTTTGCATTTTCAATTCAAATATAGGTTTTCTGTGACTTTCCTTTTCCTTGTCAATAATAAGTCACACAGTGAGTTCATTCTTTTTTCCAGGGGTTGTATGTCACATTTTTGTTGGTGGAGCGTGAGACTGATATAAAAAAAGAAAGCTTAGCACTTTGAAAGCTCGATATTGAAAGTGGAAAATTTCCATTAAGTAAAAAGTTCAAAAGTAATGCTAGCTAAGAATGTACGAGAGCTTTTCAAAAATGACTGGTTATTTTAAATGATAAACTATTTACTTAGGAGCAGTAAAGTAGTCTCTGAGCATTTGAATGCACCTGAATAAAAATTTCTAACACTCTGCAAAAATATTGCGTAAACAATTCTTTGCCACCTTGAGTACACCTCAAATTTTTTAATGAAAATGGCAGAGTCTAGAAACTTCTTGTCCTTTTAGATGCGACTTCAGCTTGGAAAACAAAAAAAAAATCACAAAGGACCACGTTCAAATTAGAAAAAGGGTGCAGAACAATGTTCTTCAAAGAATTAAAATGTCACAGATAATAAAGCTTTAATTGAAAACACTTTTGATCAATACAGAGCAAATGCAATTCAGTATGTGAACGATTTTCAATTCATGTAAAACGATTTTTTTTATCACTACTGATTGCTGAGATATTTTATGATTGCTACGAACTTAAAGTTATAAAGCAGTTTCGTAAACTAACCTTTAAATTAATTGGAATATCCACACCTTTTGCTTGATATGCTTCTATTGCATGAAACCAACCAAGTACAGGCCCTTTATCATCTGTTGATCCTCTCCCATACAATTTGCCATTTTTCTCTAGTAAGACAAATGGCTCAGAATCCCATCCATCCTTCTAAAGATTTAAAAAATATAAATAAGCATTATAAATTTAAATAGTTTATGACTGACTATAAGAATGTTTTCTATGGGTCAATTAAACATTTACTTCTTATATGAATTTAGGTATTTAACTTCAATCACAGAGTTTCTGGCAATAAAACTTTTTAACAAATGAAATTATTTTTTCATTTTTGAAGTGCTAAAACATACCTTTTAATGAATAAAAAAATTAATTAAATTATTTAATAATTTATACAGTGAATTTATGTTGGAGAGGACTTTCTTTGCTTAATTAATGTAGAATAATAAAGAGTAGACCAAAGTAAAGCAATGTGAAGGTGAATATTTATTTTAATTTTTTTTTGTGACAATGGATTTCAAAACGTAATACAGATCAAGCTGCTTTATGTTGGCTAACTGTTTTTTACTAGAAATGAAACTCATAAGAATGCATGCTTGATCCATCCAGCCATTCAGCCATCACATCACCGATTACACTCACAGCAATTTCCAGATCGTAGGACTCATTTTATTAGGTTATAGCACTCTGACTCGATAGCAATACACTACTTCGTAGATAAGTTGTACGACCCATCTTCAAGTGTTTATGAACCAAGTTTTAGGAAATGGGAATCATTTCCGGTAGAGATATGAAATCAAGTTACGAGAACATGGCGGATAGCGATATTGGACGATTTCGCCGTTCGTGTTAGTAAGAAGATTAATACAAAATTATTAGAACTAATACTACTCTTTAATATGATTATAGATAGGACCCAAGTTATCTAAAGATTATCTATCAGAAGGGATAATCTCTTCAACTCTGTATGCGAGAACAGTCTCCCTCAAAAACCCAACATTGAATAAGCATTCTCCAACGTTGTTCGTCTTGCTCTTTCAAATTTTGCCAGTTCAAGAAGAATTGAACGAAAACAGGAATCTAAGTAAGTTACACTTTTCTCATATTTTTCTAACGTAAATTATACTTATTTATTAGTTTCAAATTTATTTGCTAATACGTTTTCTTATTCATTATTGTTACGATTATTTTTTTATTTACTCGTTTTGATCTGAAATGCATTTCCACTGAACAGCATTCATTATTATCGACTGGTAACAACATGGCTAGTTTCTCGCAGCAAGAATGGATCTAAACACCGGAAGCTGTGTATCGGAACCTTATAAAAAGTAAGAAGGGTGGCTGACTTAATTTAGGCATGGAGGTCGAATAAGATATTAACTAAAATAAAATGTCACTATTTCCCTTTCCATTATTGTAGAAAGTGTAAATCATTGAACTAAAACTCATCCTTTTTCTGTATTTCAGATTGCCAAGGATACTCTTCAGCAATACGTCATAGTTTCCATTAGAAATGCAAAAGGAATGTTGCAGATTTATAAAGAGAAGGGTGTAACGATTACAACAGAAATATTCCTTTGATTTTTGTGCAAATCATTTCTGTTAAGTGATGGTGAATTTATTGCATTGTACATTTTAAGTTGAATGTATTGTTAAATTATTAAATGACTTTATAAAAAAATTGATGTTTAAAAATTTTTAAAAGATGTCGTTTCTCTTTCTATTGTTGTCTATCATTCCAGAGCTGCCGACTGCATGAACACGGCGATTATTTTAGAATTTAGCAGATTTATCATTAAAACCCTTTTTTCTGACTACAAACTTGAAGTTCTATCTTCTGCTGGCGACTTTTGACTATAAAGATGATAAAATACAAATACAGATCGGTATACAAATGTAAACTTGTGTAAATATCAGCATACATGTGTGTAAATGTGTATAAATAGGTGTATACACGCGTGTAAATTTGTATACATATATGTAATAAGCGTAAACATGTGTAACTATGTAAACCTATGTAAATGGATGTATACATGTGTGTAAATTTGTGTACGTGTATGTATAAATGTGTGAAGTTGTGTAAGTATGCTTTACAGATGTGTACAAAAGTCTACACTTGTGTCAATAGGTGTATAGACGTGCGTAAACTTGAGTAAATTGTGTATACACGTGTGTAAATTTGCGTGTAAATATATATATATATGTGCAAGTGTGTGTGTGTACAGATATAAATAAGCTGTACAGATGTGTACATAAGCGTAAACACGTGTGTAAATGTGTGTAAATAAGTGTATAGATACACGTATATAAACTTGTGTAATTTGTTTATACAAGTATACGTACAATAGAACCTCCATAAATCGAAAACCTTTATAATTCGAAATTTTTGTCTACTCCCTTCCGCTCAGAGGCAAAAACCTCGATAATTCGAAGTAAAAACAATGGATAAATCGATTTTTGGGGAGGATATCAAATGGAAATTTAGCCTCTGTAATTCGAATTCTGGCAAACAGAGCCTCTACAGATCGAAGTTAAAGATCAACGAATCTCCATAAATCGAATTTTCTCAATCCGGACCTCTATAAATCGAATCGTCAACAGCCCACACATGTGCTTGACATATGTCTAAACGTGATAATGACGCGTGACTAAACTTGAAATCTTCCTTGCTTCCCTCCATTTGTTTCAGTGAAGTGCTTAGACCTGGTCAAGCGTCATTAATTACAGTGATTGCTGTGGTGTACAAGTTCGTGTGATATGGATTCCAACAATACAAAAGCTGGTGCGTAATCATGAAACTAATATTTTTCATTGAAATCCTCTAAAATATTTTAAAACGAAAGGTTTTAAAATTAAATCACCCAAAGCTAATCTTATGAACAAATAAAGCATTTTTAAGTACTGTACCTGTTTATTGAATCTGTGTGTGCTTCCTGAAAAAGATCAGTGTTCTATACGATTACTCTCACACAAAATCTCAATAATTCGAATTTGATTTTATTTAACCTCGTTAAATCGAAACCTTGATAATTCGAAACCTCTATAAATTGAAGCATTTTCCTCTTCCCTTGAAATTCGATTTATCGAAATTCTACTGTATATACATGGGTGTAAATTGTGTAAATATACGTGTATAATAGTGTAAACTAAGTTGCGTAAATACACGTGTAAATTTGAATAAATATGGCTATACATGTGTGTAAATTTGTGTATATATGTCTGTGTAAGTAGCTGTAAAAATGTATAAAAATGTATGTAAAAATGTATAAATATATATGCAAGCTTGTGTAAATATGTATATACGCGTATAGTAAACATTCCGTTAATGAGTCTTAAGCCTTGTACAATCGAGTCAATTGAATGGCGACTCGGAAATTCGGGTCAAACAACTCTTACTGACATATGTGTCCAAAGACTCTCTTTAATGGGTCATATTGGAAGAATCATAGGACTCTCACAAGCGGGTCATGTGAACCGCATATTGCTGTGAGTGTACACGGTAATTTGATAACGGAGTAACTTTTTGAAATTATGCTTTGTTTATTTAATTTTGCTTTGTAAATTACATCATTAGACTTGTCAAGCTCAAAATTGTCTCGTTTGATGATGTCACACTATTGCATTTGTTGATTGGTTTTCTCATTTTTAAATTACTCCGTTTAAATTGTATATGTTATATTATCAATATTCTGTTGAGTGACGGCTACAAAGTAGCTGACATTCATCTATGGACTAATAAAACTGTGGTTTGGACAAGAGATTGCTTTCTCAATATTGCTCAATAGTCTTAATATTGCTATTATCCGCAGTCTCTCAATTTCTCTATGTAGATAACTGCTCAATACTTATCTAATTACGAGGGGCGATTGATAAATGAGGTCTCCATGGCTGTAACTTTTTTATTTGTTAACCGATTTTCAGTTGGGTGAACCCGTCGGAGAGGAATTCCGGAGTTGTTGTCGACACCAGGATTGAATGGCAGCGTTTACCTCGCTGTCAGAACCAACTCGTGTCCCTTAAGGGGCTCTTTCTTCTTTGGGAAGTGGTGAAAGTCGCAATGTGCAAAGTCTTTCATCTTTGAACTGTAGGCGCTGCAACGCCTCTGGTGTGTGGTGACTCGTGTGCGGGCGGACGTTATCGTACTCCAGAAGAGGGTCCAAAGCTGCCATTCAATCCTGGTGTCGACAACAATCCCGATATTCCTCTTCAACGGGTTCACCCGAGTGGTCACGCGTTGGCGCAATGCGTGGAAAGGGATGGGGACTATGTCGAAAAGTGAATAGTGCATTACATAGAGGACAAATGTGAGAATAAGACACAAAAAGAATTTTGAAAATCGGTTAACAAATAAAAAAGTTGCAGCCATGGAGACCTTATTTATCAATCGCCCCTCGTATAAGGATGTTTAAAAAAAATAATAATAATTTACATAACCTGCCAATGCCGTATAATTTTCATCTTGAAAACACATTAGCAAATGGAACAAAAAAAAAATAACTTTTTTATTGTACCCAGATGGTAAAATATCTGAAGAGAGCACTGACAGATATGAAATTACGTTTATTCATTCTAAATTATTTACTTATTTATTTCTAAATGATTACAAGCTATTGTTTATAATAATGCAAGAAAAGTATGAATGCTGGAAGAATGTTTCCATAATGCATGCAAAATGAGAACTTTTTTTTACTTTTGAAGCTGGTTGCACATCCAAATGTCCATAAATACAAACAGTCTTCTTCTTTGGGTTATTTCCTAATTGGGCCAAAATCGCTGGTGGCAGTTCTAGGCCATCAATTTGACCAAGTTCGACTTTATTAACAGTTGCTCCCAATTTCTTTAATCTCTATAACGCCATGACAGAGAGGGGAATGAAGAAATAAATAAATAAACAAGGAAAACATAGTGAGGGGGAGGGGAACCTACAATAGTTAAAATTAATAATGTAATCTTCGATTTGCTACACGCTGTTGTTTATTAGTTTATCATATACCTCTGATGCCCAATCAATCATGCGCCTAATTTCAGGGCGACGGTTTGGATCTGCTGAAACACTCTCAATTGCTACAGCTTCACGTAAATTTTCAATATATTTGTTTTTATTTTCATCAATAAACCTTTTAAAAACAATTATTTCAATTATAAATATTATAAATGCATTATTTAAATTATAAGGGAATTATCTTATAATTATTAAGAATACAAATAAACAGGTTATAGTCAAACAGAAGATGATAAAGTACGAGGGGCGATTGATAAATAAGGTCTCCATGGCTGTAACTTTTTTATTTGAATAAATCATTAGATGGTCAGTGAGGGTTTTAATGGTACGCCTACCTCAACTGTTCAAATTAATGATGAAAAATAGGAAAGAAAATTCCGCAGCCTGGATTCGAACCAGGAACCTTTGGCTCGGACCGCCAACGCGCCAACCAATTGCGCCACTGCGACCATGAAAGCGAACCGCTTTCACATTTACATGACCTTAGGGCTTGGTTGGAGCAGTTACCTAGTTGGCAGGCTGGGACTATCTTTCCTAAGGCGTAAATTCTTTAAAGAATAAATCATTAGATGGTCATTGAGGGTTTTAATGGTACGCCTACCTCAGCTGTTCAAATTAATGATGAACTGTTACCAGCCTGCGAACTAAGTACGGTAACTGCTCCAACCAAGCCCTAAGGTCATGTAAATAGCGGTTCGCTTTCATGGCCGCAGTGGCGCAATTGGTTGGCGCGTTGGCGGTCCGAGCCAAAGGTTCCTGGTTCGAATCCAGGCTGCGGGATTTTCTTTCCTACTTTTCATCATTAATTTTTTATTTGTTAACCGAGTTTCAAAATTCTTTTTATATCTTATACTCACATTTGTCCTCTATGTAATGCACTATTCACTTTTCGAGATAGTCCCCATTCCTTTCCAAGCATTACGCCAACGCGTGACTATAGTTCATCCAGAGAGAGTTGGAGTAGGCGTGGCTTAATGTTGATATCGATTAATCATGTCAGGCAATCGACGCGCAATGAATTATGGGGTTTCTTCATTATCTACGCGGGCGTCAGACTGGGCGTTAGTACGTTCACAACGTGCAGTGACCAGCGATCATAATGGCTAGTTCATATACAACGCCTAGCACCCTTGGAATTCGAGGACGAACTCTTCATAGCCAAGCTAGGGAGATTGTGTCGAATGTATTTTCCTATTTCAAAGATAAGGATCCTGATAAAAGCACTTCTGCTTTAATAGAAGAAACATCTAAAGCAACTCAAATATCAGCGACATCCGTTCGAAGAATCGTTTAGGATGTAACTATAAGCATAATTCGGAGACTTAAGCAAGCGCGCCAAACCCTGCGCCTTTTTCGACGCCTGGGAAAAAGAGGATAAGAGGGTCACAAGTTAAAAACTTAGATGAATTTGAACTTTCTGTTGCACGGGCATGTGTTGCTGAAATACACCGAGAAGAAGATTATCCTACAATTACAAATGTTTTCACGAAGTTTAAAGAGAGGACTGGATACCGAGGGTCAAGATCTTCGCCGTCATCATGCATGAAAAACTGCATATGAAATACGGAAAAATCGACAATCGAAAGTTTTATATTGAACGTACAGATGTAGTAGCTCAACGATGTAATAGCTAATTCGTTAAAAGGCCATTTTAATGGTCAGCAGATAAACGAAAGAGGCCAGAACCTTTGTTTTTAAATTTTTATTAAAATATTTATAGTTAATAAATATTTAATTGCAATTCACTTTTAATTCTAATTCATTAAAAGAAATAGCAAAATAAGTGAAAGTTATTTATTAAAGAATAAAAAATTAATGATATATTGACTTCAATTTAATTGATTCAATTGCTTGCAATTTTAAATAAAATAAAAAATAAAAATAAAATGCATGACATAAACAAAATAAAAAAAAATAATAAAATTAGTTAAACATATATAATTTATGTTACATGACGAAATAAGTTTAAGTGTATTCTTAATTTTTTAACATTTAAATTGCAGTATAACGTACTTTCACTAAGTAGTAAAATAATGTTATAAAACGCTTCACAATTAAGACCTGTAAACCAGAAATGATCAGTCGCATGATCAAACCTTTCTCTGATTGGCCAGTTCAGAACTTCCTGGGCTCCGCCCACTCCAACTCTCTCTGCATGAACTACAGTTGGGTGAACCCGTCAGAGAGGAATTCCGGAGTTGTTGTCGACACCAGGATTGAATGGCAGCATTTACCTCGCCATCAGAACCAACTCCTGTCCCTTAAGGAGCTCTTTCTTCTTTGGGAAGTGGTGAAAGTCGCAATGTGCAAAGTCTTTCATTTTTGAACTGCAATTTTTCATCTTTGAACTGTAGGCGCTGCAATGCCTCTGTGGTGTAGTGACTCGTGTGCGGGCGGACGTTATCGTACTCCAGAAGTGGGTCTAAAGCTGCCATTCAATCCTGGTGTCGACAACAAACTCCGGAATTCCTCTCCGACGGGTTCACCCAACTGGTCACGCGTTGGCGCAATGCGTGGAAAGGGATGGGGACTATGTCGAAAAGTAAATAGTGCATTACATAGAAGACAAATGTGAGAATAAGATACAAAAAGAATTTTGAAAATCGGTTAACAAATAAAAAAGTTGCAGCCATGGAGACCTTATTTATCAATTGCCCCTCGTAATTGAAAAAAGGGAAGGAAAAAGGAAATTTTCGCGGAATTTTTCCTTCCCTTTTCTCTTTTGTTATAGTCAATTTATAATACATATAATAAAAATATCAGTAGATATTGTTTTAAACAACATACTCCAAGAGATTCCGAGATTCCTTAAACGATTCTATGCAAAATCAAAATTTCATGAACTTTGTAGAAGGTTATTACCTTCCAGTTCAGTTGCTTTAAAAGCACATTCAAACAATCAAAACAGTGGTTAAGATGGCAGAATACACAATACAGGAAATGATTTATATGGTCATCTAATTTGGGATGGCACAGGAGAATACACTACTGCACTTAGAATGTATCAAGCAAGATACCCCAAGCAACGCCAAACTTCCCATCAGGCTCTACAGGATGAATACAATAGTCTGAACCCCCCTTTTATTTTTTGAACCGAAGCAGATATGTCAATTTTGTTGAATCCAATGAATAGGAAATTGTGGGTGGCCTATCCCATGGTGCACTTTTCATCATCCCAAATATGAAATTAGGACACATTCAAAATTTATCTCAAAAACCGTAAGGGATAGAGAAAAAACCCAATTGCAAATTTGTTCAGCATAAAAAAACAAACAAAACAAAAAAATCATCCAAATCGGACCAACCAATCACCCACAATCACGTGGTGAACTGTTTGTAGCTTACAAACAGTCACACTGTACAAACAACTTACTTCAAGTAGCTTAAAAAAAAAGTTAATCAACAAAATGCTCGATGTGACGACCGTGGGCACCATAACACAATTGGGCACGGAACCTAACTGACGCCAAAACATCGGCAAGCATGGCTGGTGTCACTCCTCGGCACGCTTCCTGGATGCGTTGAACCAGATCCTCCAGTGGGGCGGGCTGTGTAGCATAAACCTAGTCCTTCAGGTATCCCCACAAGAAAAAGTCAAGTGGTGTAAAATCAGGGGAGCGGGGTGGCCAACGAACTGGTCCTCCTCGGCCAATCCATTGTTGTCCAAACATTCACTTAGACGGTCGCGAACGACCAACCCGTAATGTGAAGGAGCTCCTTCATGCTGAAACCACGTGCGCTGATAGAGGCCAATGGCAAATTGTCAATGAAGTCTGTCAGACAAATTGAAAAGGAAAGGAAAAATTCCATGATCCGGATTCGAACCGGGGACCATGCCTATCGCTGGCACTGCTCTAACCAACTGAGCTACCGCGGATATGAACAGCTTTGCTGTTACAAGATATCCAAATAAACTTCACTGAAGCCACAACGCAGCAACTCAATCGGTAGAGCAGGCCCCGACTCGAAGGTCGGGAATAGTCCTTACCCTTTAACCATCAAATAAATTGATGAAAATAACTCAAATTTAAGATAATGACTGAAGAAACACTCCAATATTTCGAAAAGACAAAGAGATATGCATGCGAGCGGTGTATGGCGATCAATGAGTGTCATTCGGACTTGCTATATTTATCTGAATAGCAACTGTGATTGATAGCTGACCTACGTGCGATCGGAACAGCAGCAGTATATGAAGATCAACAAGTGTCATTCGGACTTGCTCTACTCATCATTAAGTCAACTGAAACTTAACTACACATCTGCGAGCGATCGGAAGCAGCAGTGGTATATGACAATCAACGAGAGTCAAAACGTGTTGTCTACTCATCATTAAGTCAATTGAAACTCGACTACGGACCTGCGAGCGATCGGAAGCAGCAACATTGGGAAGTCAAGATTTGTGAGTGTCAAGACTCTTCGTCCCGACGTCAATGAGTAGGTCGTTATTTATTTCATCTCATGTACAAGTGATTAAATAGCACCGTTGGTTAGTGAATCTTGCAAATCATTTATATTGAAATTATACCTTCATAATGCATGACCTTGATGAATATATCTGTGCATGCAATTGAATACAGCATAGAGCTACAAAGTCGAAAACGTGATATAGTGTGTTATTTGTGATTCCATCTTATTAAAGTGTTTATGCTACGTAATACAAGTCTCAGTGGGATAAAGTTTTTGTGTGTCATCTAAAAGAAAGGTAGGATTTAATGTAAAAAAGATTCATTTAAATTTTGCTTTATTTACTATTGTAATTGTAGTGCTTCTACGGTCCAATCTATTTCTGAATTAATTTTGAATTTATTATCAATTAACTTAGAACAATAAGTAATTATTTCTATTGATTTGGCCGTTGGACAAGCGGAAGGCGAAAGAATATTAAAAAAACTTTCACACATGTAGCCTATATATTACTCGTCATGATATTGAATTGTGCCTTTGTGAGCCAAGCAAGAAAAAAAAAAAAAAAAAAAGTGGCCAAAAAGGTATGGTGGTCAAGATCATAATAGTGCCATAAGACTGCTTTTACCGACTTGGAACTGCAGGAGAAATCGTGAACCACCTGTATGCGCGATCACAATTCACTGTATATGTCCCAAGGACTTATTTTGAGTTGAAGACGAAATAGATTTCCGATCTGTTGCTGCCTCTCAGTCCACGGGAAGCGGTCAAGGAGGATTCGTGAGGTGCATGTGGAAGACCAAGTGCCAAAACATGAAACGTTTTCTTTTGAAAATTAAGTGTAATTCAAAATGCCATTCTAGCCTTCCTTGTTGCAACGCCACTTCTGCTTTTGTGTTTGCCTGGTAAGAACATCCTTTAATAGCTATCTATAGTTGGGCGATTATAGGAAGACACGTGGCAAAAACTTCACTTGATCCTATAGGAAAACTCACAAAAACATTTATTTTTAACAAAGGCTGAGGAAAAGATGTTATCATTAAAGATGATTGGCTGCGTTGGACCCTTAATAAATGGGAGTGGCCATGTGTCTTCCTATAATCGCCCTTTTATGTACATTTATCTGGCCAGCCGTCCGCCGTTTGTATGATAACTTGAAAACGGGTTAACTTTTTCAAATTCTGTTTTCAGAAATATGACCATCAAGGTCTTAGCTCGGCTGTATCAACTTTTCAGGCTTTTCGTGGACCCCTTCAAATCGAATTCACGTGCTAAAACAGTGACTGTAAAGAATACCAAGATAATGGCATGTCATATAACAATCAATTCGTCAAGAATAAATGCATTGTTACTTTCTGTTCATCTTTTAAGCATTGTTGACATAAGCACGACGGGGCTCAATAAGTCAATAACTCAATTATTGTACTGCATTGAGCAATAAAAAGTAGACGTAAATTTGGAAAGAATTAAATGAATTTCCGTTGTTTATTAGTAATTTTAGCTAGACTTTAAATTCTCGAATTTAATATTACTTCTACGTCATAGGTAAAGCTCCTTTTTGGAATGTTGCAAGATTTTATTTAATGTCGCAGTTCTTCGTTCATTTTCAGAAACCTGTTAATGCCAATAAAGGCGTGTTTTGATACTTTGCCTATAGTCTACTTGTCATTCTGCAGAATGCCTAGAAAAAGTTTACAACTTAATTACGTAAACCGTATACGTATGTTATACTTTGCCTAAAAACGTCAGGCATTCTACATATTCCCTAGACATTCTATACAATACCTGCTTTTCACACATTGCCGGTAACATATATACAATCAGTTAGATGTTTTTATTACATTTGACAATATAGAAATAAATTATTAAAAATTGAATCACATGCTACTTACTTGAATATCTCCTGCAAGTGAGCCATGATCTCGTTTGTCACGAGTTCTTCACTGGAGAAGAATGCCCCGTCTGCCGAAAGATTAATCACTCTAGCGATATGATATGAAATCAATAAACAACCAACTACGGCAAAAATCTCATGCTTGAAGATGTGACAAGAAACAGAAAACTCTACGGTGTCTCTTTCTGTCAAATAAATAAACTTTCGTTTTCACTTTCAAATTTAATTACAGTGTAATTCCTTGTTCATTCATTTCTTTTTTAATGTTAACATGTTTTATTATTATAATGGTTTTAATTTAAAAATCTAATTAATAGTTTTAACCGAAATTAAAACTTTAATTGCTTGTTTATTTATTCATTAAATAATAATTTAATTAAATAAAAAGTGTTTAAAAGGTGAAATTCCTTCATAAGCCTCAGTTAAAAATTAAAGAGGCCCCTTATATGTCTTTTCAATATCGCAAAAGATATCTTTATACTTTCTTAATATCGCCCAGAATAATAAACTCTATCCAAATCGTCTTGCGCTGGCCAGGTTGAGATGCTAGGGGGTCAGTTATTCCTGTTCTCGAATTCGTCGCATCGCGGGATTGATTCCTAGCGCTGAATGCAGTGTAAATAAAGATAAATACCCAGCCGTCTCTGTCCACTGCAGGACATAGGCCTCTCCCAACACAGGGGGGGGGGGGGGTATTTGGTCTAATCTCCCACGCTGACCAGACGGATTGGGAGATGCATTTTTGAGCTTCTGCCAGCTTTTGACGAATGCTACAAGGTGGCGGTCGTAGCATCCGGGACCGACGGCTTAACGTGCCCTCCGAAGCACGGGGGAAGGAGTAATGGGGTCACCCATCCAGTTACTAGCCATGCTAGGCGAAGCTTAACTTCCAGAGCTGGCTTGCTCTGTGAAAGCCCCCTAGCCCACGGCACCCCCCGAATGCAGTGTAATTTTGGGTAAATGTGTATTTCATTATATCTAGGCTCATTCAAATTCAGGTTTCGTTAAAACTTGTAGTAAAATAAATATAAAACTTAACGAAATATTAACGCACTAGCAACTTATACTTTCAATATAATTTCTTATGCGAATTCCGATTTATCCGTCACTAAAAAGATGGTTATGGGGACCGCTATAGTGTAATCTGACATAGACCAAGTCGGCCTAGGTCTTGGGTTAGTAAAATTACGATTTCGTGATATTTCTTATAACAATGTTTTATTAAAAAGAAAATAAGAAATATTTTTTCGTGATAATTCTTCTAATTAATTTCCAAAAATATGCCAAATAGTAGGTTTGTTTAATGACGTGAACTAGAATAAAGATTTGATTTTATTCTAGTTGATATCTGGGTTTTGTCACTGGATGCAAGAGACGAGATGGAGATCTGTTCGTAGAAGCATGCAAAGTTATCAAACTTAACTAAATAAGCCCATGAACCAAATCAGGGCCATGACATGCAGAGAGGCGGTCGCATCAGGCTGCACCGTAAGGGGACGGCATTTTCAAAGACTACCATAGACCGAGAAAATCTACCGCATGCCCCTGAACCAAATACAGGGTGACAATAAATTACGGCAACAGAAATGGACGCGTCCAGGCGCGAATAATTTAAAGCGCCACCAAATATTTTTAATTCATTGCAATCACTGCATGTTCTTGGGCAAATCGTCCGTCTTTCAACTCATTATGAGTTAACTGATGTGTGTTTTGAAATGTCAAAGCAAACGCAGTGCAATTTTGGAGCTGTTTCGTCAAGGAAAGGGTCAATGTGAAATTGTTCGTTTGCTCAATGTTGGCAGAGACGTCGTCTTCAAAGCGGTCAAACGGTTCAAAGGGCTTGGCCATGAAGGGAACTGTCCAGGAAGAGGAAGAAAGCGTACTATCAACACGTTCTCTCAAACCAGTTGATCCAGTGGAAGGGCTGTGGTTATTGCACGAATGTGCACTTCCACTAGCATTTTGTCCTCGCATGCATTTACCGTAAGTATTCTACTATAATGCGATCCCATTTTCAGAGGCCAAAAAACCAGTAAAAATTTTACCCTCTTGTATAATGCGATCCCCATTTTTTGATTCGTCACTAACTTAGGAGAAATAAAATATGCAAGAATGTACAGAAAAAAATCTCTATTTTTACAATTTGAAAAATGAATAACCTGGATGTGTACAATTAAAAAACTTCAAAATCTGATTCAGGTAAACCTATAAAGTAACGTCCCCAAGATGCGAGCGTATTTCTCTATCTTATCAATAGATGGCAGAATTGAAACCAAAGGCCTAACCATGGAGAAAAAACCATGAGGTCGCACAACTTTGCTCTCCAGAGAAGCCAAATTTACAAAATAAATACTGGAACGCAGAGCATTTCCAAATAATGTTTTTCTTTTAACTTTAGTTGAAAATTCATGCTTTTTTTTCCTTTTATTTTTAATTTCATTTTTTTTTTTTTACTTTTATTTATTTTATTTAAAATTACATTGTTTAGAGTGGAAGCACAATTTTCAGAAATACATATATATAAAATATAAGATAATTGTAAAATTTTAAGTAATTAACAATTTTTGTTACTTTTTCTATATTTGAAAAAATTAAAAAATATATGGACAAATCGTTCTCAAGGTTAGAGACATCTGAAAAGTAAAAAAAGAAAGGGAAAAAGGTCATTTTTTTAAATATTAATTATTATTTTTTTTAAAAAAAGGTCAGTTTTAAAATTCGCAATAATTACTGAATAATTAATTTGCCCTAAACCGGGTAGTTTTCAGCGAGGGTTACCAAAAAACAAGAAAATAAATTGCAGCCTTTGAAATTGTTGCGACAGGCAAATTCGTCTAAATATGATTGGAACAACTGAGGGCTGGTTCCATATTGCCGGCGAAGTTTCCGCTTCATCCGCATCCACATCCCCTCAATATTTTGAGTGTGTATATCACTATCCTCCGGATCGACGAAATATCTCTCGTGAATTACTTTCGAATGATCAAATATTCCTCCGTGTATGTCTTTCACATGACGATAAGCCTTCCATCCGTCTGAAATTATGTGGGTACCCGGAAGAATGTGATTAACACTTTCTGTCTCGAGGGTTTCCCTATTGCGGTTGGGTACCTTCTTTAGAAAGCACCTCCCCGACTTACGTTCGATTCCCCCGAACACCCACTGTCTTTGACCTCGCAACTCGCCTCTATGATATTTTCTGTGAAAACAGAGGGTTTCGTCAATTTCAACGTACAGTGGATCATAATTTTCGTCAAAACCACTGATCAATGGGGGATTTCTTGTTAGCCAAGCCGTACATTCGATTCTGCCATGACCTCCTTTATTACTCCATGATTAATAATAAAGGAGTAATAAAGGAGGTCATGATTCTGCAATAATTGCAGAAGTTTATAGCAGTCTGCTGGCCAGCCTCATGGATGATGCTGTTCTGTGGTGCATCTTGACACCACAAATAAATAATAATAATAATCTGCCGCAACGAGAGCATGCTGTGTTCGAAGAACGACCCGCCTCTAACACTTTTTCTCACATTGCATCTTCTGCATGACCAGCGCTTCTTGTCTATTCCTTGTCTGTAATTTACAAGAGATGCTGGGTTACCGCAAATATGACATTTCATCACATTTTTAATTAGGCGGTGTCGGGCAAGCCACTGAAGAATAGTTTCTTCCGAAGAAAATTCTACGTATATCATTTCTAAAGTCCAATATTCCTCACGTATCGACGCAAGTGGTAATTCGCTTGCATTTGGAACTATCTCAGTATGTGTTGCGGGCATAGCTCCTAAACTTGGAAAGTGAAGCAGGCTAAACAGGCACTTGTATAAAGAACAATTAATTTTACGACACAGAATCAGTCGTAGCCTTCTTCAGGACTGTGTGTAACTTATTCTGTATGTTTACTGATTTAAAGAAGTTTAGAAGAACACTTGGGTGGAGAGAGGAGGGTTGGAGATGGGCCGCTTGTATAAAAAAGGGGGAAAGAGAGTCAATGTGATTGCTGGATTTGTAATTAAACAACCATTCGGAATGGGATTACAGGGGCTTAACCAGAATTTTACATGGGGGGGTTCGGTGGGCGGTGGGATAAAACGTAGAATAGTTTTTTTTTTAGTAGAAACAAAGATAAACAAGTGAACAGATCAGGGAAATCAAAGGGGGATTCGTCTGAACACTCCGAACCCTCCGAACTCTCCCTAGTTACGCCCCTGGATTATTCTGGCCCAATAAATTGTACAAATTGAAAATAATACTAGATAATTCAATAATCAAAACGGTAGGCATGT